>JAGKQE010000055.1:0-189012 GCA_022609375.1 Xenosphaeropsis pyriputrescens
AAAGGATTACGTTAAGCTCCTTTTCATCAATTTAATGGCTTAGAATATAAAGTAATGATCAAAATAAAACCAGGACTTTTGGTGGTTTTCGGCAAATTGATTCAAACTTTTGCAGCACCACTGTACCAGCCTTCAGCTGCCACTTGAAACATTAGAAACGGGCTGCAAACCATAGATAGTTGGTTATTATTAAACACAAGTCTAAAAATCCATACTCACTGCCTGTGCATTATTGAAAGCAGGCAGTGGGAGAGAAATCACTGTTTGATAAGACGAAATATTATTTGAAAGTCTATATAAAGATTCATCTGACTGTACAAAACGAGGAGATGATGTTCTAGGATTAGTAACAACTGAAGTACGACTAGAAATGATCAATCTATCATCTAGCGAGATTTTAATGAGTACCCCGTTTCCTAAGATACTCAATCATCAATGTTCTTTCAAATGCATGCCATGGCTTTCCGTTCCGGCCTCTCAAGTCCCAAACCTATACTGCTCTTCGATCTTATTTCCTCTATTTTATTTTCATCCTCTCATCCGTTATCTAGAGGGTTTTCTATTTTTCTTTCTTTCGTCTTTGGTATTGGCGAGAATCGGAGGACTATGCATAAAACTCAAGTGGATTTCTCTCTTCACTCAACAAGTCATCTCGAATGATCCCCGAGTTGAAGCAAACCTATAACCCACAACTCCCACTATACCCGTCAACACTTACAAGCCTTATATCTCGGATCCGCCCCCGCCTTCAACAACAAAAGCACACCGGCCTCAAAGTCCACATCAACAGCAACATGCAACGCCGTTCTCCCAGAATCATCACACGCATCCACGACCTCCGTCCCCTCACACTGGCTCAACAGCACCCTCAAAAGACCATCCCGCCGCCTCCGTACGGCCCAATGCAGCGCCGACGGCCGCCGCTTATCATCTGCGCCCACGATGCGCGCGCCGTGCACGAGCAACGACCGCACGACGTCCTCGTGCCCGCCAATAACGGCATGCATGAGCGGCGTCAGCCCATCACTGTCCACCTCGTTGCAGTCGATGTTGTGCTGCAGAAGGATACACGCAATGCGGTCGTGCCCTTTCTGCGCTGCGATGTGCAACGGACTCAGCCAGCCTGCGCTATGAGTGTTTGGCGAGCAGGCTGTGGACAGGCTAGAGATTATGGGGCTGGGATGCGGGGTCTGGGAGCGAGGGTCGGTGCTGGTGTTTGTGCTTGAGCTCGCGCTGCATGCTGAGAGGGCGCGTGGCTTGGTGCTGGAATGGTTGCTGTGGAGGTGCTCGAGAGTCGTGTTGCTGTAGCGTGATGTATGCAGTGGCGATAGAGTCGAGTCATGGTCTGCTAAGGGGGTGGAATTGCGGTCGAGGAATGGGATGTCCTCGAGCAGGAGATTGTCTGTACATGGAGAGGGCCAGCTGTCAAAGGGGCTTTTGGCTGTGGTGGTGGACGAACTGGAGAAGAATGCAGGGAAAATAGGAAGACAGGTGTCGGCGAGCGACAGCTCCTGAGCTGCGGAGGGCATATCCAGATCTATGGAGTCATACAGATTGTTCTGGGCTTCGGCCCAGTCCACGGCCTTCTGTAGATTTTGCTTCTCTGGAGCACGACAATTGTCAGTCACATGCGTGGCTTAGCAGATAAAAGTCAAATGATAATGGCTGATCTTACTCACGACGGAACCTTCGCTGCGCTATGCGATTCTGGATACGTCGACGCTCAAGAGCTTCGTCAACACTTGGTTCCATTACGTTTTGTCCAGACCAGACAGAGATCAAGCTAGAAAGAGCGTTGAAGTTGATTCATGATAAGTGGTCAAGTAGTTGAGATTATGAGGTCTTTGTATCTGCACTTGAAAATCAGAGGCCTACCGCTGGTGAGTAGTGTATAAGAAGTCGGGTTATATTGAATGATCAGCTCATGGCCACGTATATCTCGTGGGGGTCGTTATCGACGTAACACAGTACGATATATGATACCATCACTAGATGCTGACGTGAGCTACGTTCATAGCATTCCATTGCCTCCACAATCTCAGCCTCATGGCGAATTCAGTGTAAAGCTAGAGCTGATAGTATCGCTCACAGCCGCGGTCCATTGGACGCCATTGCACAAACTGATTGCTGAAATACAACACCGACTGCCTGCCCCAGGTCCATATTGGAACAGCCAACCTTCAAAGCAGCGCACATGGAACTTTTTATGGAACAAGCTGCTTGAGAATATAGACCACTGACCGGGTAGGTGAGAGCTTTACAAGTTTCGCATCACAGCTTGGTCCTTGACACCTGGAACCTGACCCTTCTGATAAGATCCAGGTCGTCTTTATGCAGTAATGCGGCACCGGCCTTCACTGTCCAAGAGATCAAGAGATTCTCCTCCTATAGAACGTCAGGCAAAGCCCTAGGATGGAGTCAGAACACATTGTATATTTCAGTATGCAGATCCTCACCTAGAAAGCGAGAGCTTTGGAGACACATTTGCTTCTTTATTCAGCTCAGACTCTCGCATGCTCCGAAGAAA
This sequence comes from Xenosphaeropsis pyriputrescens, assembly GCA_022609375.1. Lineage (NCBI taxonomy): Eukaryota > Fungi > Ascomycota > Leotiomycetes > Phacidiales > Phacidiaceae > Xenosphaeropsis > Xenosphaeropsis pyriputrescens. Next base: position 2,528 of record JAGKQE010000055.1, read on the forward strand.
TTCCTCACACCTCGCTATATAGCATGGCATGGTATGGTATTGATAAATAACTCAAAGTCGCCATCGAAGCGCAATTCGAAAGAGAGCGATGTCGAGCCGGTAATGATGACAGGGGCCTTATCAGCTCGAAGACCTGAAACGTACATATGTACATACATGTATGTATCTCGACCTTCGCTTTTCGCCTTTCGCTTTTCGCCTTTCTATTAAGTGCGAGGATGCAATTAAAAGCGTCATGCTTACTACCTTATGTATATGCCTGCAGATGTATGGCGCAAAAGCGAGAGTCAGGGTCTCTTATTCCGGGCCGTACAAAGACAATGATGCATGGAATCCAGCGCATTCATCCAATGTGCTTACTCGTGGGGGAGTCAGCATTTTATACCAATAGCGAGTAAAGTGAGGTGACATGAGGTAGGTAGCGAGAGATTACATTGCAGTCGTGGTAATACAGTACTAAATGAATAACGACCAACGACAAAGTTGTAAACAATAAAGTAGCTGGCCGTAATTAAGATGGAACGTTTTAGGGTATATTTAAGTCACTTTCTGAAGATAAATCTAGCACACAATGCTATACAAATAGCTCAATTTGTTCTCTTGCAAATAGATAATGGCAATTAAGCATTATTATGTAAGAAACCCCCATTTATTGCATATTCTTGCTATAATTTTATAAAGTTGAAAGAATTAAGCGTTCACTGAGAATTCAAACTCAATTACAGCTCAGTACTATAGCAATTAACAATTAACTTACAAATTAGTTTACACTCAAAGTAACCACATTTAAGTGTGTACTTCAGTATCCTGAAAATTCATCCAAAATTCAATATTTTAGCCGTAGATAGTTTCAATATTAAAATTTTTGTTTAGTTTTTGACATTAGAATTCAAGATTCTTCAACAAACAAAAGGGTTTTTGATTATTAGCAAAAGTATATGCTGTAAATAATCCTAGTGTTTATTTTTTAGGTACAATAATGATTCAAATTAGTTTTGTATATATCTTTGGTGCCTAACTGTTAATAAATACGTAGTATATATAAGAGAGGACATGAATAATCTTAAAGTGGTTTTCTTGTAGTCTGATTTTATTCTACATACTGCACTTAGGATAAGCTAATTAAAAAATATCACTTTTAATCGTTTTTGGTACAGGGTATTCGCGTTTCTCAAACGCTACATTTAAATTAAATGATGCAATTGTACATAGTAGGTATGATGAGATTTGCAATTCTTGTAATTTCATCGCTGTATATGCTTGGTTTGACTGGGGTACAATGATTTAGTCAGATTATAACACCCATCATGAGATATCAACAACTGTTCACCATACTAAAAACCAACTGGGATATCGAGGAACATTTTTTTTCTATGAGTTTACCGTAACCAAAAACATAAGCCATGTCAATTAATTCTACAACGTTTCCCGCAAGACTCCTCCCGAACTCGAAGACTGGAAAGCAAATAACGAGCGAGATATTGCTATGATCGAAGGACGTCTGCTCAAACATCTCATACCCTCATATCTTCAATCTCATTTATGAATGATTTTCTCAACCGTGTCCAGCCCCGTCAACTTCTTAACCATGCCATCAAACATGCCAAAAGGCATGATGGAAGCAATCCTCGTCAACCAAGCCGACTCACCCCTCCAAATGACCGCCGGCGGATTCTTCTTCATGAGATCCTGCACCACCAATCCAGCCCACTGCTCCGCCGGCATCCCCGCATTATCAAAGCCCTCCTGACGCAACGCCTTCTCCACAACGTCCTTGGCGGGTTCGTAGATGGAGCCTTCTGGCAAAGACGCCTGCTTGGACTCCTGCAAGTTCTTGATGAGGTTCGTTCTGATGACACCGGTCCTCAAATCAACGACCTTGATGCCGAACGGCTGGAGCTCGAGACGCAGCGTGTCCGAGAACATCGCGAGGGCGGCCTTGGACGCGTTGTAGACGGCCTGAAAGGGTAGGGTGGTGACGGCGCCGACGGACGTCTGGTTGACGATCATGGCGTTGGGGGACTTGAGGAGTAGTGGCAGGAAGGCCTGCGTCATGGCGATGTGCGACCACAGGTTCAGATCGAAGAGCTTCTTGGCCTCTGGGATTGAGATGTCGGCTATTGGCATGAGGAACTGACTTCCTGCGTTGTTGACTAGGACGTCCAGATTGGAGAGTTTGCTGACGCAGGTGCTGATGGAGGATTCGGATTGCACGTCCAATGTGAGCGTCTCTATGCCGAGGGAGATCAATTGTTCCATTTTGGTCGGGTTTCTTGCCGTGGCATAGACGTGGAAGCCGGCTTTATGGAAGGCGATCGCGAGGGCGGCGCCCATGCCTCCATCTGAGCAGCCGGTGATGAGGACTGTTCGCTTTGAGTTTGCCATTCTGGTAGGAATTGGCAGATTTTCGAGTTGGAGATTGAGATTGGATACTCAGAAGTCAATTCGAATATGTTTGAAGTTGTGTGTAGAGTGATTAGAAAAGATGGGTAGAAGAGGTGCGAGTCAGAAGAAGTAAGGTGAGGTGATGTGAGGTGACGGATTTTGCAGTTGCTGTTGCTAAGTGGAGGTGAGTCAGCAATTATAAAAGCAAGTGAAGACAGCAAGCAGCAAGAGAGAGCGAGCGGGTGAGTAAGTACCTCGGCGTGTAAAGTGGTGAAAATATCAGAAATGACACTTAATGTTGCCACTGAGCAAGGGATTTTGGAGATGGAAATGAAGGTATTGACCATCGAGGAGATTGCAGAATGTGAGAGGAATTTTGGGTGAAGTTGTAGTGTTGTAGTGTTGTGATGTTGTGGTGTTGTGTTGTCGTGAGGAGAGATTAGCCTACTGTATAGATGCACCCCCTTTCACTCGATGCACGCTGGCGAAATTATGGAGGCGGGCCGCACTGTAGATGCGACTAGCGTGCAATCTATACCTCTTATATTTATATATTTATATAAGTATATGGGTATATAAGTATATTATAATTATAGTAATAGTAATAGAATTCAAGGGATATGAAAGGATGGTTTGGCCAGGGAATCAGGAGTCTGGGTATTGTAAGCAGTTGATGTCCATGTGGAGTGATAGAGTCAGATGGAGTCAAATACAAATACACACCTAACAGACGTGCAATATCGCGACATCTCTTTGTCCTACCTCAACAGCCTCCTCGGATAGATTATTCCCCCGAAGGCTATTTGGATGCTCCGCCCACTCAAATCAATCGGTGGACGGTCCAACGTCGCCCCCTTTGTGGCATTCGGATCGGCCCGCTTTCTTTTGCTTCATCCGGATCTGATGTTATTATGACCAGTTGCAGGACACGGATGAATGAGAGAGGCGGCGTGGGGGATTATGTGAGCCGCAAGTTGCATTGCATTGCATATGCCCTTGTTCACACCAACATCAAGCTTCATTAGGAAGTTAAAAACAGCCATTGTTTTTATATACAGCATATAGCATTTAATTTATCGCTCATTGGAACGGCGTATTGATTATCGTGGTGGTGCTTGTGGAATTTGGCTGGGAATGGCACCGGGCTGAAAATACAGACTATTACATACAAGATCTCTACCATCGAATAGGGGCCTTCGATGTGGTTCGTGATACAGTAAAGTCATCCTCTGCGTGGCAGCCACGCCAAACAAACAAAGCAGAAACAATTGGTATAAAACTGTCTAGTTGTAGTTATGTATATACGCGGACCACTTGGCAGAAAATAGCTAAGTTGCTCTACAATAATGGAAACGAAAATCGATGTCATAAATCGCGTACATTTGTTAAATTCATCTTCGTCATAGCAAAATTATTTGGAGTCCAAGGGGCACTTCAACTCGATTTGATTCCCTCATTCAAGTGTAACCTTCTACTCCCGCTTCAATTTTGACGCTGTAACCACCCAAGCCAATGTCATCTAACGTCTAACGTCTAACGTCTGACCTTGACGCGCAATCCATGACTCCCCTTGGCAGGCATAGGAATAATCATCTCACTATTAGCCACAATGTCTCTGCTACGAATAGTGTCATATAACTCTAGTGTACGCCCTTCTTGACCGTGATATAGATCGTACCTGTTGAGCACAGTGGCAAGCACCATGCCCATCTCACGGCGCGCGAAGTTCTGCCTGCGAACAGTTAGCCATGGGAGAGTACAACACAGCCAGTCAAAAAAGGTATAAAAAAGAAAAGAGAAAAAGGAAAAGGGGAAAATGGAAAGGGAAAAGGGAAGATGGAAAGGGAAAATGGAGTTACTCACCCAACACAATTCCTAGACCCACGAGAGAAGGCAATAAAGGAGCGACTCAGCTTCGGGTTATTAATCCATCTCTGCGGACGGAACTCATAGGGGTCCTCAAAGACCTCTGGGTCCGTCTGCGTGATGAACGTCGACATGCTCGTCCACGTGCCAGGCGGGAGCACGTAAGTGGAACCGCGGCGTTTATCATGGTAGACGATATCGACGTCCGGCGAGATGCGCGCCATACGCGACATGACGCCGGGATGAAGCCGCAAGCTCTCCTGGATAACGGCGTTGAAGTACGGCAGGTTCTCGACGTCCGCGTACGAAGGGACGCTATTCCTGTCCGGCAGCGCAGCCGCCAGCTCGTCCTTCACCCTTTGGAACTCGTCGGGGTTCGCGAGGAGCTCGAAGAGCGTGGCGCTGAGCGTATATGCTGTTTCCGCGGATGTCAGTGCTGTGGATGGACTTTGTGGGTTCGGGGGAGTGGCTTACCTGTGGTGCCTTCGCCTGCGAGTCCGATCAGCTGGGCATCGTGTGCCATTCGCGCGTCGGTCTTTTCTTCGTCGGGCAGCGAACTGCCTAGGATGCCTTCGAAAATCGTGCTCTTGATTTCTTCGGGGTTTGGCGAGCTTCGGATCTCGCGCACTCGGTTTATCCACCACTGTTGCACAGAATTAACGCCGGACTTTAATTCGCCTTATAGACACCATAGCCGGCTCTGAAGCTCGCGATAGAATTTTCTGAACCAAGCAGGGGCAAGAAAGCCTTGCTCTTAACGCGGTTGAAAGAATAGCCTTATTTGTTTGCCCAGCTTCGTGTGAAATTTTCGACCCTTTCTTTCAGGGGGGTTCAGATTTCAGAGCAACAAATGGAGATTGAGGGAGGTATACAGTAAGAAAATCCATAAACGCTCACCATCTGTTTCGTTGACATCTCAGTCAAGTTAGGAATGAACAACCTCAAAGCCCAAGCCGGCATATTATTAACTATCTTCATGACAATAGGAAAATGGCCAAAGACATGAGTGAGGCCGAAATACTTATCAGTTGAAGCAAAGTACGCCATGCCCCAATCTTCTTCGTTGAGAAAATGAAAGCAGTCGCCAAAGGCGTAGGTGGTAATGATGTCGCTGGCGTAAGCTTTAAACACAGGGTGCATATGCAGAATCTTGCCATCCGTTCCGCTCGGCTCGTTCCATCGCGCGAGCATCTTCTCGAGATTTTCCTTGATGATCGGTTCCACTCTGCGGATGCTGGCGTTGGAGAAGAAGCCATTGATGCTGTTTCGCCGCATGCGATGCAGATTGTGGTCTACTGTGGCAACGATGGAGTTTGGGGCTAGAGAGAGGAAATTTGTTAGTTCTCAATTGGTTTGTAGGATACCTTGTGAGCTAATCACTTCCTGTTCTTTGACCAACCATTACTGGCTTGGTCGTCCTTCTCCCCCCAGCTGGATACAGCGTATCGATGAAGTCTGGATCATTGAAATGCACCTCATTTGGGTTGATGCGTACGGCCGGACCTTGAAATTTTCGTGTTAGCTGATGCTGATCTCGAGATCTAACGCCAATGGCACATACCATATTGTTTATGCATCTCGTTCATCCGTCGAAAGTATTTACCGCCAAGATAGACTTCATAATAGATCTCGTACCAATATGTCATTGCTACATACCGTTAGAAACCGTTTCTTCACTGGATCTGATACATTGTAAGTAATAAATTGGTTCCTCTCACCTGCTAATCTCGGGCCGGGGACATTTGAAAGTGGATGTAACGAGACTATACTCCATGAGTTAGTCAAGTGGTTCAAGTGAAAGAATACTAGTTTGGAGCTCATACCTCTGTAAACTCCGAGACAAATGCCCCAAGTCAACAGTCCTATGACTAGAAAGTAGAGTCCTTGAAGTCCCCAGTTCCCAATCTCATATGGAGAACTGGTTGCTGAGCCTTTCAGCCAAGTTGGTAGAAATGTTTCAACGGCTGACATTGTTCCAGTAACTCTTTTCCACAATCCTACAGAGATGAAAGAGATTCCGCACACCAGAACTTGATCTATCTTGAATCTTCCTGCTCCCAGATTGAAGCGAAGACTTTAAGGAGGGAGGGAGGACAAACGGTAGTTCTTTTTCCACCTCTTTTTTCCCGTAAATTGAGGTAGTCGCTCTATCATGCCGATTGTGTGCCCATTTCCATATCATCAGCCCACAAACTATCCCCGATATCTAAGCGGTTGTTTCAGCGATAGTCACGAATTGGGATATAAGATGAATGATTACAGTTGGTGTGAGCCTCATGTATTGATTACCGCACATAATGCAGTGCTTACCGTGCCTTTTTCATGAGAATAACAAACTAGCGAATCAGCCGTAATCCGTCCGAAACACATACAGCATTGTGAAAACACCCCTGCATGGTTACACAAGTCGAAGATAAGCTTTGCTAGGTAGAGTGAGCCTTAGAATAGCCGTTTATGGCTTTCTGAATTTTGGTTATTAGCTGTTGTTGTAGATCCATGTCCGATCTGACAGGAACGCGGAAAGCTAACGTAAGGCTAATTTGGTCAGCTCTTGGTTTTTGCTACTCTGCATAGCAAGAGATGATAGGGGGACATTTTCGAAAAAACGCGAATAGGAGCTTACATGTAAGCGCAGAGGTCTAATCCCCTGCTGTGGCTATGACTTGTTGATATACTTGCAAGTGATATATTCGTAAGTGGCACTAGTCTACCGCATCCACATCATAATATTATCTCGTCCCGAATTTCCTGCTCGTTGTAGGGTTTCCATCTCACCTAGTTCGCCTCTTACTCGTGAATTCGTAGTTCTCCTCCTTTCCATGTTGCAGCCTACCTAGTAGTGCTTAAAAAAGGCACGTAAATAGTTTGCACAGTAGCTTCAACAAGAAAAGCGTTGGCTGACAGACGACGCTCGCGGCTATGCTTGTTACTGTCTCCGTATGGTTGTATCGAACAATCCATAGAACTATGGGTCTTCCCGTGATGCCTTTGGCGCGGGGCTTTTTCGTGAAAGAAACTCGAAGGATCTGAGCTGAACATCATCGCCCAAGAGGAAGCGGCGCAGTCTCTATAGTTGGAGGAGATAGTTCGTCCAGGGCGTTATAGAGGTGGAATAAGTAGCAGAGCACGCCCAAGTTATCCCAATTCACGTTATTACCTCAAGTTGTCTCTGTGCTCTATAGTACTCAAAATGCGTGCAACTCTATACTACCGCACTTGCGCGGTGGCGGCTATTTTCTCTGCACTTCCCCTCGTAACTGCGATTAAGGGGTATGGGAATAATGTGACAGCCTGCCGACACCTGCCAGGAGATGCTGCATGGCCCACAAACAAAGATTGGAACAAGCTCAACGATACCATCGGAGGCCGACTTGTTCTTGGTACTCCATTGGCTCAGCCCTGCCATTCGTCTACTTTCGATGCTGCAGCATGCGCCAAGATCCAGGAAGAATGGGTCTCGACAGAAACCTAGTGAGTTCAAGTACCCCGCCCTTCTTATGACAGAAACTGACTCCGCATCTCCAGCTATGAGGATCCCGTAAATGTGATGTCTCCCTATTGGCTCAATGACTCCTGCAGTCCCTTCATGGGACCCAATGCGTCCTGCACCTTGGGCAACATTGCATCTTATGCAATCGATGTTGACGGCGCAGATACCGTGGCCATAGGGCTCAAGTTTGCGCGTGAGAAGAACATCAGACTCTCGATCAAGAACACCGGGCATGATTACATCGGCAGATCGAATGGTGAGGGTTCCCTGGCACTATGGACGCACAATTTGAAGAATATCTCCTTTTTCAACTACAGCAGCCCTGGATACACGGGACCAGCCGTCAAAGCCGGTGCTGGCATCCAGTTCTTCGAGGTATATGAGGCGGCTGCCGAGCATGGTCTGCGTGTGGTCGGTGGCTTTTGTCCCAGTGTCGGCATGGTAGGGGGTTTTGTGCAGGGAGGTGGTCATGGACCTCTCTCGGCCAGCTATGGTCTGGCCGCTGATAACACGCTCGAGTTTGAGGTCGTGACTGTCGACGGTCGACACCTCGTCGCCTCTCCCACAGAGAACTCGGATCTGTACTGGGCTTTGAGTGGAGGTGGAGCGGGCAACTACGCCGTGGTGCTGTCGCTGACGACAAAAGCCCATGTCGATGGTCCGACGGCTGGGGCGTCGCTGTCGTTCGCCAACACAGATGCAGATACGTACTGGGCGGCCATAGGAGCATTTCACACGCACCTGCTGGCGCTCAATGCTGTACCGGGTCTCTCTACATCGTGGGGCTTCGATAACTACGCCTTTGACCTCAATGTTGCCACTCTGCCCGATGGCGCGCAGTCCGATATGTCGGCCGCATGGGCGCCCTTCCTCCGGGAACTCAAGAAGCTGAATGTGTCGCTCACCAGCTACAACACGACGGAGCACTCGAACTTCTACAACCACTATGACTACTACACATTTCCGCCAGAGATCTACGCAACCAACAATTCTCTCGGTGGACGTCTGATTCCTCCTTCGACCGTACAGAACAACTTGACGGGCTTGATTGACACTTTCCGCGAGATCGTGACCGACCCTCTGTTTCCGGAGAACAGAATCAGTGCCATTACCATCAATGTAACGCATGAACGTGTCGGGAATGCACCTGGCTCAAATGCTGTCCTCCCGGCCTGGAGAGACGCCCTGTACACGTTGAACATTGCCATCGGCTTCCCTCCAGATGTACCACCCCAGGAGCTACAGGCTATTCAAGCAAAGGTAAACACATGGCAGGCCCTGTTCAAACCCCTGACGCCTGGTGGTGGGGGGTATATGAATGAAGCCACGTTCGACGACCCCGATTGGAAGGTGGATTACTTTGGGGATAACTATGATGCTCTACTTGACATCAAAAGAAAATATGACCCGGACTTTGCTCTATGGCAACATACCTCTGTGGGAGCTGACGCTTACTGGGAGGTAGCTGAGGACGGAAGATTATGTCGTGGTCTTTAAACTTGTAACTTTTCATGCAAAGGTTTCGGCTAGGATTTTTGTTGTAGAAGATATATGTGCTTGTTGGAAAGATTTGTTTGGTACATTTTCCTTTAGATTTTCATCTAGATTACTTGATTAGTAGTAGACTATGCATTTCTAGAGATACAAAGAGTAGGAATTTCCCCTCTTTATCGATTAGTCTTTTTGCTTCTAAATACGTGTGAACTTGTTTAAAATAGGTAATTTGATATCAGTCAAGCTAGCAGTACAGAAGGATAAAGTATTGGGTCCAGAGTAATTATTGTAGCAAAAACATACATGTGTACATAATAAGTCTTTTATTGCAATTTCTTTTAGCTATGTGGAATGTTAGTTGTAAAGACTAAGACTCTAGATTTAGGCTGAATCATAAACAAAATAAAGAGAAAAAGAAGTAGGAATCAAAGTAAAGAAACAAAAAACCAAAGTAAATAAGCAATTCATAGATGCGATAGTTACAAAATTATATTATCAGCTAGGTTCAGTAGGATAACAGATGTCCTATTGGATAATTAATGCAACCGAGGTGCTCATATATATATATATATATATATATATAATAGAAGTCTATGTACAATTCTAGATATTTAGCTGAGGAAAGGACAGATCATCGTAAGCTTACATCTGATCTACATATATAGAGCATATTTTGTGAGGTGTCTATCACTTCTGCATGCTAATCACGCAATTGGTTTCTTACATTAGTAACCCCTCCAGCTCTTAGTAGCTCAGCTATGGCGAACAATCCTGTGGAACTTGATCAGTCGGCTGTTGTGTTAATAAAGGAAAATGATTGTCTCTTGATATGCCCGCTTTCAGTGGCTGGGATAAACCTTTAGGTTCATAGACATTTGGACGTTTTACTTCAAAATATCGACCTTATGAAGCCCCTGATATAGGAGTTGTTCGTTATTCCTACAGGCAAACCAATCGTGAATTGTGACCGAAGTAAAATAGAACGGTGCGCAGTCCTACTTCATTGGAAAAATTTGGTAAAAGTGCAGAATAATTTATTGATGTAGCGTCTCAAGGTCATTTTGTAGCCGTTCTAGCTGTGCTTAATCGAGTCGAGGTATTTCCTAAGACAGATCCAAAACTAAGAATAAAGAGAAAGGGAAAAGGGAAAAGGGAAAAGGGAAAAGAGGACGAGAGACTTGAGCTTCCTTTCTGATTGATTAGAGTCATAGATCTAAGATAAACATCTTGCATGCTTAAAATCACTCTTCTATTCTATCTTACCCTTGAGTGCCAAGTCAAAAAATCCTAGCATAGCTTCTAAAATCTCATTAGATCCCTCCCCAGTAAGAATAGACATGTGCCCCTTTCCACTCGCCCAATAAAGCCTCTTTGGAGTTTTGAGTCTCTCAAAGACTGCTTTCTGTTCTGCGGGCAGTGATATATCATCTAGCTCAGGAATCATCATCATAACAGGTACAGCCTCCAGCATTTCATCCAGGAGGTCTTTCGGACGAAACAAGGCCATCTTATGATATGACTGAAGGGTAATACGATCGCGAAAGTTGGGGTGACCACGCTCCGCAGCCGTCCTCATGAGAAAGTAGGCTTCCTTGCCACCTGGGCCCCCAGAGCCAGCGTACCCGATTGGATTCTCGCCTTTGCTGTTGAAGGGCTGCAGCGTGAATGGCTCGTTACCTCGAAGCTGAGACTGACGGTCTTTCATGAGTTGTGCAAACGCCGTGGCGCGCTTGTCTGCCCGCACGAAACTGAAGATTGGACAGACCATCAGGACAGCCACAACGCGCCTGTCGATTGCGGCTGCGCAGGCACTCACTGTTGCCCCTAAGGACATGCCCCAGAGCATGATGCGGCGCGAGTCTACGCTTGGTAGGGTTGCCACATAGCTTACGACATCTGTAGTTGGGTTTGTTAGATGATGCTGTCCCTCAAGATCATAACGCTCGTCACTCACCAGATATATCCTCGGCCATTTGCAACGGGTTGATTTGGTTCCTTGGGACTCCACCACTGCCTCCGATACTCCGAGAGTCATAGAGGAGTACGTTGTAGCCCGCTGATTGGAATGCTTCGGCGGTTTCTGCAAGGCTCATCTCTTTGACGCAGTTGAACTGTAAATCTATGAGCCTCAAGATACGAGTGGAGGATTGTATTCACCTACTCCATGTGTCATAATAATTGCAGGTGCTGGCCCCTCGACTTCATAGAACCAACCTTCGAGGGTAATGCCATCGATAGTTTTGCATTCCACGGTCTGGTGGATCATGCGAGAACCCATAGTGACGAGCGTCAAGAGCAGTACTGCAGAATAGTGAAATTCTTGAGTAAGAGATGGCGAAGATTGGCAGCTAGGTAGACCATAGCTTTTGAAGCTGACATAGAGCAGAGCAACTGCTATATCAAAACTCGCGAAGAGCGGGTATAGCAAGGGGGTTTATCGAAGTTTACGCCTCATGGATGCGGCAAGATGCAAGATAAGGATGCACGTAAGATATAATGACTGCAGAAGTGACAGTACAGAAACAGTGCAACAAAAACCAGCATTGCTTGGAAAGGATGATGACCCGAGAAGCATTGATGACTTTACTTTGATGCAAGAGCAAGGCTGACATTAGACGCAATGATGACTGCATAGTGTATATACTGTAGTACTTGGTAACAGAAACAAAAGCAAAGATAACAATCTGTGTGAATGGAGATGAAAGCAGCAGTAAGCCGCAATCAACAGTATAGCATCAAAAGTGAACACAGAATAAGAATCACTTTCACCTGCCTATAATTTCCGCAGTTGGTAACCTTTTATGTACTCAGAGATTCCTCGAAAAGCTTATCATCACCCCTTTGCCATTTTCACGCAGAACACTGGTTATTTTCACTACCAACAATGGCCAAGTCACAGCATCATCAGCAAGAGCCTGTTGCCATTATTGGCTTTGCATGCCGGCTTCCAGGTGGTAACAACTCCCCACAAAAACTTTGGGACTTTTTGGAACGAGGAGAAGTAGCGCCCAGTTCAGTACCGAAGACAAGATTCAACTTTGAGGGTCATTTCGATGGGTCTCACAAACCCAAAACCATGCGCCAGGCAGGCGGTATGTTTCTTGGAGACATAGACCCTGCAGACTTTGACGCTGGGTTTTTCGAGGTCGGGGGAGCTGAAGCTGTGGCGATGGATCCCAATCAGCGTCAGATGCTTGAAGTAGTCTTCGAAGGGCTCGAGAATGCAGGTATTCCGCTGGAGAAACTGGATAATCAGCCTGTTGGGTGCTTTGTCGGATCGTATGCTGCCGACTACGCAGACATGCAGAATCGAGACCCTGAAGATCGTCCGGCTAACAACGCACTTGGTGTCGGACGAGCCATCCTTTCCAACCGTCTCAGTCATTTCCTCAATATCAAGGGGCCCAGTGTCACGCTTGACACGGCTTGTTCGGGTAGTCTTCAGGGTCTCGATCTTGCCTGTCGTTACCTGCAGTCGAGAGATATCAATGCCGCTATCGTCGCCACCAGCAATTTGTACATGAGCCCTGAGCATCTAATCGATGCTGGCAGTGTGGGTAGCGCACACTCGGTAAGCTGAATATTCGCAGAACAAACTTTCCAAGCCTCAAATTGTATGGGGAATTGGGAGCAGTTATGAAGTTGTACTTCTGACTAACATCTCTGCTCCTGGTTTCTTCTTGAAATCTGCATGAATTCTTGCTTGAGACTTCTGCAAAGAGTGACGCTGACCTCGGGATCCTTATGTTTAGCCCACCGCATTATGCCACACCTTTGATGTGGCCGCAGACGGATATGTCAAGGCAGAGGCTGTTAGTGCTGTCATCGTGAAGCGCTTGGAGGATGCCATTCGAGATCGTGATCCGATTCGAGCTGTCGTACTTGGGACGGCTTCCAACAGTAATGGGAGAACAGCTGGCATTGCTAGCCCCAGCGCTGCAGCCCAGGCTCTTGCTATTCAAGCGGCATATGCCCACGCTGGCATTGCCGACTTAAACCTCACGACTTACCTCGAGGTATGTTGCATTTCCACAACTTCTTTGATCGAAGAAAAGAAAATAGCGGAGTAGAAGGATGGAGTGATGAGCGAGCATTAAGTATTAAGTATTAAGTATGGGAATGGGAGCGTTTCGCTAATCATTCGATTTAGTGCCATGGTACGGGAACACAGGCAGGCGATCCAACCGAGATTCGAGGAGTGGGGTCTGTGTTCGCGGCAACTCGCCCAACGGACAAGCCACTCATTATTGGCTCGGTCAGTAGTCTTGCTCCTGAAATGAATAACAACGCAGGACAACATCTCACGCACCGCTTTATTGTCTTGGAAAAATCAACTGACACTTAAGATCAGATCAAAAGTAACATTGGCCATTCAGAGCCGGCGGCTGGTATCTCTGGGCTTCTAAAAGCAGTCTTGTCCATCGAAAATGGAATTATTCCGGGAAATCCAACCTTTATCAATCCCAACCCAAAGAGTACGTGCAATTGGAAAGAATTCGTTCTCCTATCAGCAGGTATACTGACAATACCTGTATTATAGTTGACTTTGTCGGCAACAAGGTGAAAGCCTTCAGAACTGCGATCCCTTGGCCCAAGAACTCTCCACGAAGGGCTAGTATCAACTCGTTTGGTTACGGTGGTTCAAACGCCCACGCGATCATCGAGCAGGCCAGCACTTCCCATCAGGCAACCCATGTATCTTCATATGTTACCGGAGAAGACGAATTCACATTCGACAATGAAGATGCTATCAGGCCTTCTATCCTCGTGTTGTCTGCTAACGATGCTGTCTCTCTACGTACTAGTATCAAGAAGCTCGGCAATCACTTGATTAATCCTCGTGTCAAGGTAAACCTCTCCGACCTCGCCTATACACTGTCAGAGCGTAGGACAGGACTCTGGCATCGAGCATTCATCACCACTCGAAACACAGAGCTCGATGAGAAGCCAGAAGCTTGGGTTGTGGCCAAGAAGAATCCCCAGACACCCACTTTCGGCTTTGTCTTCACTGGCCAGGGAGCTCAATGGCCTCAAATGGGTAAAGATCTTTTGCAATTCTTTCCATGGACCCGAAAAATACTTGAGGAGTAAGTGAATTTGTTTTGTTATGCTCGATCACGAATTGCCAGCAGGCCACATGATCCTTTTGTAAAAGTGACACCCTTTCTATTATGACTTTCCAATAAAGGCAAAAACTGACTCTTGAATTACCCATATAGACTTGATGAAGTCCTGCAGAGTATTCCTAAACCTCCATCCTGGTCCCTAATCAGCGAACTTACAGAAAATCGTTCTGCTGAGCATCTCCGCCAGCCCGAGTTCTCGCAGCCACTGGTTACAGCTCTCCAGCTGTGTATCATCGCCGTACTTGAGACATGGGGAATCAAGCCTCGCAGTGTTGTTGGCCACTCATCAGGAGAGATTGCTGCCGCATACACCGCTGGACTCCTTGATCGTGCCGGTGCAATCACAGCAGCTTTCTATCGTGGCCGAGCCGCACTTAACCGCAAGGAAGAAGTCGACAGTGATGTGGGCATGCTAGCAGTAGGTCTTAGTGCCGACGCTACCTCTGAGTTCCTGGAAAACCACCTGGGAAAAGCATGGATCGCATGTTTCAATAGTCCTAGCAGTGTCACCGTTTCCGGAAAGAATAAGACACTCGAGGTCTTGCGCGAGGAGATAAGTGCTGCAGGTCATTTTGCCAGACGACTGCAAGTTGATTTGGCCTACCACTCGGAGCTTATGAGCGTTATTGGTGAAGAGTACGAAAAGCTCCTTACTTTGGACGACCAGTTTCATGCTGTCGACAAGGAGGCTGCCGCGACGTCAGATGAATATGCCACTATGTTCTCATCAGTCACAGCATCTAAGAAAATTACACCAGCGGACTCATTGTATTGGAAGCAAAACATGGTGTCCTCTGTGCGCTTTGATGGGGCGCTCAAGGCGTTGCTCGAGGACGATAACGCCCCCAACTTTCTCATCGAGATCGGGCCGTCTGGAGCTCTAGCTGGCCCAGTTTCTCAAGTTCTAAAGTCACTACCCACCGCAATTGGAGGAGACGTCTCATACTGCGCGTCTTGGTCACGTGGTATAGATGCTGGCAAGTCTCTATTCGATGTTGCCGGCCGTCTATTTGTAGCTGGCGCGCCCATCGACATGGCAGTCGTCAACCAGTATGATGGCAAGGAACGCACCATTATTGACCTGCCCAACTACACTTGGAATCATAGTGTCAAATACTGGCATGAGAATGCCGCAAGCAAGGACTGGCGATTCAGGAAGTACGTTGTCCACGACCTGCTGGGAAGCAAGATCCTTGGCAGCTCTTGGCTCGCGCCGACATGGCGCTCGCGCTTGAACGTCAGTAATGTTCCATTTCTCATGGATCATCGCATGGGTAAGTTTATATTCCCAGATCACAAAGTCTTACATCAAATTGTTTCAAGAGTCATACAATATCTACACTTCCGATACTGCCATAGAGTAATGCTAACCCTGAAATTCTAATGGATAGGTGGCGATGCAATCATGCCTGGCGCCGGATTCATCACGATGGCTTTGGAAGCATTGTATCAGAAGCATTGCGCCCTTCTTCAACCGGAAGAAGCTGGCGATATTGCACGAAACGATCTGAGCTACCGCTTCCGGAACGTGCGCTTCAGCAGAGCCCTGGTTCTCGAGGAGGGAAAGGATGCCCTGATTATGTTCACGTTGACAAAAGTACCCGGCAGCAAAGACTGGCATGAGTTTCGTATCATGACATCGGAGGGCGACATAACTTCAGAGCACTGCTCTGGTCTGGCCCGTATCCAGGATCCCCTCGACGAGCCCATAGAACGTGAAGATGCCCTTCCGCTGAAATCGCCTCAAGCGCCAAAATTATGGTACAAATGCCAGCGCGAGATTGGAATGGAATTTGGTCCGACATTCCAGAAACTGATTGAAGTTGAAGCGGTCAATGGCCAACGCTCCTGTCGCACCTTGTTATCGCTGTCGCCACCTGAGGGTAAATACTCACCTCAGTCATACTATCCGATCCATCCTGCTGCTCTAGATGGCTGTCTCCAAACAGTCGTGCCTTCTAATGCATCGGGCGAACGCAGCAACGTGAAACATGTGATGATTCCCTCTCTAATCGATGATTTTGTTATAAACAAGGTCCCTGCTCGTCTCCATGAGGGACGGTCGAAAGCAACGTCAGTTTACTCGGGCCGTGGTCGACTGGAAACCGAGAAGAGCTGGGTTGCAAATACATCTGTATATGACTCCGAGAATGGTCAACTCGTCATGCGAATCACCGGTCTCAACTACACCAAGCTGGACGTGGCTCCAAAGCCTGATCCACACACATTCCACTGCATCTCCTGGAAGCCAGATATTAGGTTCCTTACCCAGGACCAAATGATGTTTCTTACACCAGACCAGGCTTCGAGTAAAATTGACCTAGTAATCGACTTGATTGCACACAAGAAGCCTGCCCTAAAAGTCCTGGAGATTAACCTCGACAACACAGACACTTCATGCATGTGGTTTGGTGCTGGCGAATCTTCAGCCAGAGCGGCATATTCTCAATATGATTTTGCCTCCACTAGTGCCAAAGTCTTGGTCAGTATCGAGACACAATTTGGAGAAAAAGGAAACGTTTCATTCCTGTCGACGAGCCCTGATAAGGAAGCCTTTGGGCTTCCTACCAAGACTATTTATGACCTCATTATCGTCAAGGCATCGGAGAAAATCACCTCCACAAGTATCGAGGACTCGATCAACAGCTTAAAGCCGCTTCTTGCTGGCGATACCTTTACGCTCTTGGTGCGACTCAAGGAGGACGAAATGACAACAGGGGGAGAAAACGACTCCACTGATAGCTTCGAGAACCTCAATGCAGAATCCTCTCCCGAAACCCCTGGAACACCGTTCCAACTCCTAGGTTCTCCAACAGACGGGCCAGCTATTATGGTCAGTTCTACAGCCTGGGATGACAAGGCAGCCAAAACTTCTTTCCAATATGGTAAAGTCAAGGCTTCTCCTTCGGTGATAGAGATTGCTGGTACAAGAAACAGCAATCTGGGGTACCTTTGGAACAACGCTGCTGTGGATCTGGATACAGCTTCACACCGAAATCTCGTTTTTGTCCGTCTGGCCGAGACTACGCCTGAAACCCTTCCACCGTCCCTCCAGGCTACATTGGAGGCTTCAGGTTGGACTATCACGCAACAAACGTACCCCTTCTCTAAATTTGCAGACGGGGCCATTGTTCTAGTCCTTGACGAGCTGTCGAATCCAGTACTGATGCAGGCCAACGGAAGACAATGGGAGGCTATCAAGGCACTCGTTGGCTCCGGTAACCCCCTCCTCTGGGTCACCAAGGGCGCGCAACATCCAGTCACAAACCCGGAAAATGCAATGATCCATGGACTTTTCCGAGTTGCAAGACAAGAGGATGGTATGGCTAAATTGACCACGTTGGACGTTCAGTCTAGCACAAGCCCAGCAGCAATTTCGGCGATTGAAAAAGTACTTGGAGTGCTCAGTCGTGACGCCTCTGTGGAGGCAGAGTACATGGAGCGCAACGGCTTACTACACGTCCAGCGAATCATGCCAGATGCGCCGGTTAATGATTTCAGACACGCTGAGGAAGAGGGTCTTGAGCCTGTCATGAACAATTTCCACGCTGCAGAAGTGCAAGTGCAGCTGAGAGCTGAACGCTTAGGCACGCTGCAGAGCCTCACGTGGTGTGAGACAGAAGTTAGCGAGCCTCCACTCGATGCAGGAAATGTAGAGGTCGAGGTCATGGCTGTGGGTGTGAATTTCAAGGATGTCGCTATAACAATGGGTATCGTGCCAGACAATGAGTACAACATCGGATTCGAGTGCGCCGGTGTCGTCAAGCGGCTTGGGCTTGGAGTGAACAAGTTCAAGGTTGGTGATCGTGTCTGTATGCTTAAAGCAGGCAGTTATGCGAACCGTGTCCGGGTTTCTGTTGATCGTTGTCATGTAATTCCAGCCTCGATGAGCTTCGAGGAAGCGGCCACTATTCCTTCAGTGTATTTGTGCTCCCTCTACTCTATGTATCACTTGGGAAATCTCAAAGAGGGCCAGGTATGAAAAGACTTCTCTCCTCCCCCCCATTCTTCTATGAGAGTCACACGATCACGACACTGACAGTCTAATAGTCTGTTCTTATTCACTCAGCGACTGGTGGTGTAGGAATCGCCTGTATTCAGTTGGCTCAATACAAGAAAGCAGAGGCAAGTATTGCGCACTTGTAGCCCAGGCCAGACCCTACGAAAATTACTTAGACTAACATGAAATTCAATGTAGATCTACGTCACAGTTGGTACAGAAGAAAAGAGACAATTCCTCGAGAGCAACTACGGAATTCCCAGAAACAGAATGTTCTCTTCTCGCAACACAAAGTTTGCACAGGAGATCATGCGAGAGACGGCTGGCCGAGGTGTAAATTGCATCATCAACTCTTTAGTCGGGGAGCTCTTAGATGCATCTTGGAGAATCGTCGCGGACGGCGGCAACATGGTTGAGATCGGTAAGAGAGATATTGTTGACCGTAACACATTATCGATGGAGCCGTTTGATAGGAACTGCTCTTTCCGAGCAGTTGACTTCTCATACACGAAGGATATCAAAGACACACTAGTTGCAAGGTTCGTTGTCCTTTCACTTGCGACTCTATCTCCGAGCGTTAGCTAGCCGATATTGACTTTCGTTTTAGTCTTTTCGATGAACTCTTTGTTCTCATCGACAACGGTCATCTCAAACCCATCCATCCTATCACCACATTTGGATTTGACAACGTCATAGCTGCGCTGTCCTATATCCGAAGTGGGCGACACATTGGCAAGATTGTCATATGCAACCCTGAGAAGGAGGACGTACAGGTACCCATCAGACCGGCAATTCACGGCCTTCAGCTACAGCCTGATGTTTCTTATCTCATCGTTGGAGGCTTGAAGGGAGCTTGTGGAACCTTAGCTATTCACTTGGCTCAACACGGAGCTCGACACATCATCATCAGTAGTAGGAGTGGCATCAGCGACAGTGCTTCAGCTAGAGTGGTAGACAGCTGCCTCTTCTATGGATGTGAAGTTACTGAGGCCAAAGGTGACGTTGGCAACATCGAATCTGTACGAAGGATGTTCAAATCCGCAAGTCCTAGAATCGGTGGTATTATTCAAGGGGCTATGGTGCTTAGGGTACGTCCTTTTCTGTCTTCTTTTCGGTATAAATTGGGTTGTGCTCACGTAGAATAACGCAGGACAAACCCTTCGAGATGATGACGCTCGATGACTATCACACAGCCATTCACGCCAAAGTCCAGGGGACTTGGAACCTGCACCGTGCGTCTCAAGAGATTCAGAAGCAACCCCTCGACTTCTTCACCATGCTCTCGAGTACCTCCGGTATCGTGGGTAATAAGGGCCAGGCCAACTATGCAGCAGCCAACACATTCCTTGATGCTTTCGCTAGCTACCGCCAAATTCTGGGCTTACACGCCAATACGGTCGATCTCGGGCTCATTGAAGACGTCGGCTACGTTGCTGAGCAAGATTCCGGCTTAGAAGTTCGTTTCGACAAGCGACAGTGGACTCCCATCAACGAAAGCATGCTGCGCAAGATCTTGACCTACTCAATCCTGCAACAAAACTCTAGTGCCCCACTGAATGCTGAAAGCTGTACAGAGATGATTACCGGTGTCGGCTTCCCACTTCCACAGGATGGTTCGGACTTGGCACATGAGCCTCGTTTCAGCTATTTGTTCAACAGCCGTAGCGGCAATAAGACAGGAGGTATGGACTTTAGTGATGGCAGCGACCAGGCCGACCAAGCAATCAAACAATTCCGTGTGTTGCATAAGTCGGGTGCCGACCCGACTGCCTTGTGCAACGCGTGTGTGGAAGTGATCTCGGCACAGTTTGTCAAGATTCTGCGCCTCGAGACTGAGCCAGAGCCGGCCAGGCCACTGGTGGCCTACGGGCTTGACTCGTTATCCGCTGTCGAGCTACGTAACTGGATCCGCATGAAGATCGGCGTCGAGCTTACCACACTCGATATAACCAACGCCAGTTCCCTCATTGCTTTGTGTGAGAAGGTGATCTCGAAGCTACCACCGCCTGAAAGTGCGGCCGAATAGACTGATTTGGATCAGAGCTATGTGAACAGAGCAAAACGATGAGAATGGCTAATCGTGTTATGAGTTCTTTGACTAGTTTATACGAGTTTATTCGTTCATGGGGATAGTTATCGTACATTTTTAGTGAGCTTAATTCTAGGTACTTTATGAAAGTGAAGTATTTTCATTTATTATAATCATATATTCGATCTCTCCATATAACTTGAACCTTACTCGAGCACAACTGCCAAGCAATTTCTAAATTTCAAAGCATAAATCATGAACCCTAAAGTTTAACGTCAGCTTCTATGGAACTAATTCACGGCAAAAACTAGTTTAAGTCTCAAAGACGAACATGTGATTTGGGTATGCGTCAATAGAGCAGCAGCCAAGAGAGATAATGGGAGATCTCTCAGAACCACGCGTCTTACACTGGCATCTGCACTATATCAAAGATCAACCTTAATTGTACGTTTCTCAAGAATAAAAATGTCATGATCGCAACCTCCAACCCTCTGAAGAGAAGAGGAGTGAGAAAATGCGCCATTATTTTCCTCCCAATCATCTTTATCGACAGACATATGGTTGACGCCTCATGTTTCTGTTTTCAAGTATGCTAAGAGCACTTCTAGAAGTTTAATGATGAGCTGATGATGCTTGCCGTTATAAGAAAGGTTACTTCTACTGACGATCCCGTAGAGGCGGGTTCAGCTGAATATCTTATGGACAGAACCAGCTTTTTAGCACTCAAAAAAGGCACATCCAATTCAATTGGACTTCGGATCTCTTTGAAAGCAGTCTGACTAGATGAAAAACAGATTCACTTCAACATCTGCGGCACTGTTTGTGTTTGGGTAAATTTCGATCCACAAAGGCAATATTTCAAAGATATATATCTGCAACCTACTCTGCAATTTACTTGATTCCATTTTTATCAATAAAGGCTTCAAAAAATAATCTTTTTCACGCTCTCACGCTCTCACGCTCTCACGCTCTCACAAATTTATTCATTTATTCTTCAATCTGGCATACGATCCCGGTGACTGGTGCGGAACTCATCCCAAGTGTCGCACAATGCCTTCCCAGATCAACAACGATGTGGACTCTGAAGACTTCAACGGCGCTTTGTTCAAGACTGCTTCACAGCCAGCGACATGTGGAAAGGGAAGAAATGCAACCTTGAAAAAGGACACGGCATGTCCACTTCTGGCCGAAAACCTCATGTTGAATCCGAACAGGTATGCGTGTAAGACACAGGCAGAGACTCAGCCAGGAGCCAGCAAGTCCAATGCAGATCATATTATGCTGGGTTGGAAGCATGAGATCCCACGATGGAAGCGAGGATCCAAAGTGACATGGGCGGCTTATTGCAATGGATATCCAGTGGCGGGCCAGGCAGCCTATGCAGCAAACCAGCTCAAGGCTGCCACAGCAGAATGGAATGCGCTCGATCTGGGTGTCAGCTTTGAATGGGTGGATGATATTGACGACGCTACTTTCGTGCTTCAGTTCAACAAGAAGAGTGGAGATACTTTGGCGGAGGCTTTCTTCCCCAACGAGGAGCTACACAACTACGTGACGGTCTACCAGACCGCCTTTCAACCCCGAAATATCACCATCATGAAAGAGATCTTCCTTCATGAGCTGGGACATGTTCTTGGACTTCGACACGAATTTGCGGCTATAGAGGGCGACTTTGTCCCCTTTGGCTCTCGCAACCCAGGTTCCGTTATGAGCTACAGCTTCCCTCCAACAATGCAAGAAACAGACAAAGTCGATACCAAAGCCTTCTACGCATATATGGACTCCAAGATTGGTGATTACGAAATTGCTGATATGGTCCCATCGTCATATTAAGTTCCCACTTGCTTCTTTGGGACCAACGGATCTGTTGGAGATATTTGAGTTTGATAGAAGATCAAGCAACATTCAGCTGAAGAATATTAGTTCTGTGCGTAGAGTTGGATGTGTGTGGTGGAGGTTTCTGATGCTTGTTTTATTGTTTATGATATTTCATTGTTTTCTCAAAACCATTCCTTGTGGCTTATCTTTCCAGTGTTGTATATGAACTATCGTATTCACAAGTGATGTGAACATATGAGGAACTGCAAGCCATAATTCGTATGTTTATCAACGAACTAGCCTGTTACAATGAATCAAACAATATCAGAGCTTTTGAAAGCCCGGAAAATTTGCACGTTGTTTGATGACTTGGAATAATAATCATAACTTACATGGAAAATCTTCCATCCCCACAGTCTTTCACTCGAGAGTATACTGGATGGAGTTGAAGGGTTTACCCTTTTTGTTACTGCAACCGGCCATCGAATAGTTCCAGCTCATATTTCTGGGGCCGTAAGCTCGAACTTTCACGCCCGATACAAGAATCACGTTCTGTTCCCGAAGCATAGTTTCAACTACGGAAGTCTGGTGTCTTCTGCTAATCAAGCTTTCACGCCGCAACGAGGAAGGATATTCCCGCCTCGGTCTAAACTCTAATTAAACTCGAATCACATTCAATACTAGTTCTTTCAGCCGCACTTCAGCTGCAGGCACTTACGATGGTAAGTTATGAATTTCGTTCATCGGCAGAATTTTGTTTATTAGACTAGTATCGATCGAGGGTCAAGACATGCCATCTCGTCATTGAATATTGAATTGAGTTGGGCATCATTGCCAGAGGGGTTGATCTCTCTTTCACTTGCAAATCCCATGTGATACAAGGCATATTAGATCGACTAGGACTTGAATTGAAAGCCCTTTGCCTTTCTAATGAACTACAAAGTACAGTGTGAGCTGTATATTTTGGAACGTTGACAATTGAAGTTTGGGATGGAAGATATGAAAAATGTCTGGTGCAACATATATTGGTACACCGATAGCATTCCTCCGGATGGAAGTAAACCCCAAGCAATATGCAAAGTCAATTTACCACTTGTTGATTCTCAAGTAGGCGATATGCTAGGATGAAAAATTGAGAAGATCAGTACCATATTGATTAACCTTAAATTAGGTTGAAACTTGGTTGATGGGCGGAATGTACGTACTATGTTTTCTCTCATCACTAAGATAATGCATGAGATGCTCACCTAAAATCGGTGTGATGGTGGATTCAAGATCAGGGGTGCATTGAATAAGTAGAGACTAATTATTGATATTGGCCAATGTAACGGAGTGGTCCTCTACAATCAAACACCATATATTAGACACCCAAACTTGTCCACTCGTTCTCTTTTACAGTCGCAAAATCCATCATTTTGTTGGGACCTCCTCTCCGTTGCTGAACATCCTCCCAGTCTCTTTGCACAGCAGTTTCAGGTCTCCATCTGAACGCCATCTTGAGCTTCTCATCCAAGCAGCCTTCCAAAGCATCAACAACATATCCTCCAACACTTGTAATATGCATAAATCCATGCCCACTGCCCCCCACAGCTAACACTAATCGCTTGTAATCAGGATGCCTATCAATCAAGAAGTTTCGATCAGGTGTATCGGCACACCAGCAAATTCTCGCGAATGAAAAGGGTCGCTCTGCGAGTTGCGGCATTGTGGCTCTGAGAAACTCTCGTGAGCGCACCTCGGCTTCAAGTGGAATTTGGTGCTTTGCAAAAGGAATGCTCGATTTGTTCCCTCTAGCGTCTTTCGTCCAATTGCAATATCCTGGGTGCTCGTCGCACATCTTCAACTCACCCTTCTCC
The DNA here is from genome assembly GCA_022609375.1 of Xenosphaeropsis pyriputrescens. Lineage (NCBI taxonomy): Eukaryota > Fungi > Ascomycota > Leotiomycetes > Phacidiales > Phacidiaceae > Xenosphaeropsis > Xenosphaeropsis pyriputrescens. Next base: position 26,592 of record JAGKQE010000055.1, read on the forward strand.
TCATCTGGCTCCATGAAAAAGCCACTTTCGATATTGAAAAGCACGGGGAGATTCTTGTAGAGTTTGCACTCCTTGGGCGTCATTTTGATATGTGCCAGCGTCCAAGCAGTTGGCCGCAGCTGATCTTTGAAGTCAAGGAGGCTAGGTGCTTGTGCACCTGCCGCGAGGATTGTGGTATCTGCGAGATACTTCGTTCCGTCTTCGATCTCCGCGCCTTTGACCTCCCCATTCTCAACAATCAACTTAGTGACAGCACCCTTATCACCAGTGATGAATTTGGCCCCCAGACGAGATGCCTCTCGGTATGCGCTCTCCATAGCTCCACGTGCGAATACCCATCCTGCGCCATCCTTCTTGAAACCCCCTTTCCACCCCGGAAAGTCACCAGTCAGTACACCTTCGGGCATCGTCTTCCGAAACGCCTCGGGTGTGTCAAGCCACTCAAAGTCGGCTTTCTGGTCCAGCATCTCTCTCTTCGTAAGCTGCTCGAGCCCCTCAGGCGTGTGAGCGGCAATGATATATCCTGTGTCATGGTAATATGGCTTGAACACGGGATCTTCATTCCAACCATCTGTAGCCTTCTGCAAAAGTATCTGGGATACGCCGTCGCTATCTGGACCGTCGTCGAAAGACCCTAGAAAGTCAGTCAGGTGATCTACATTCGATGCCTATTCGAGTACCTTGTTCAACTATCTTATTGACATCGTTTCCGGCAGAGATGGCAGATGGAAACGTGTAGGGATCAAGAATTGTTACGTTCTTGTATCCACGACGGACAAGGTGTAAAGCTGTCGAACAGCCCCATGTTCCAGCTCCGATGATGACGATGGATGAGTCGTGGTCTATAGACATGCTTCAAGAACTGAGTAATGATGTGGAAACAATGCGCAAGATGCAAAAGCATATAAACTTTATTTATTTTACGAGGCTTTGCCGATGTGTTGATGAGTGGTACGTTTTGTTGCATCAACCGTTTGGTTGTGCACCGCGCGGAAATACTCGAAACCCCACTCTCGAAATCCGATCGCTATTATCAGTTCATATCAACTCCCCACCATTATTGGACAAGTTTACAAGTAGAGGATCTATGAACCTTGTCTTTAATATAACAACCGGTTATCTCCCCGAAAGTCTATCTTATCGCCATTGTCGTCGCAGACCTTCTGGATCAAAGCGATGAAACGAGCAATAGGCATATGATAATCGATATAATTCCCGATAATGTTGCACAGCTTATCTATAATGTTCCTTGTCGGATGTATCACTTCCAACCAAGACCCATCATAGATAGTCCTACGTATATCAGATATTGAATAATTGTTCATCTGCTGCCCACTCTGGACGCAGCTGATAAGCAAGAACCATTCGGGAAGTTGGTTATATCAATGGCTCATATTTCTCTTACTTGATTTCACTCGTCATTAAATGTGCATCTTCAACTATCAAAAGAACAGTCAAAGCCTGAGACGATGGAAGACATTCGCGATACTATCGAGAATATCCCCGGCACCGAATATTTGGTAGATGGCAAGTACTCTGAGATTGAGGGAATCGAAGGCCATTTCACTTACTATTGATAGTTTCAAGCAAAGGAGAGCTTCAACATGCCGGAAATAATGCAAGTTCCGATATCATTCTGATTCCTCAACCGTCACCATGCGGTTCTGATCCACTGGTACGTTCAGCCATAATCAAGTGGATTTTTGGAGATTTAACTGAAGAATCCAGAATTGGTCCAAATGGAAGAAGTACTACCAATTATTCTTAGTTGCTCTGTATGCGTGTGCATTCTCTTTTGGTGAAAACACACTCGGTGCAGCATGGACTACAGTTAGCAAGGATACTGGAGTTTCTTTGACGAACATGAATGGAGGAAGTGCTCTGAATTACCTGATGCTGGTACGAGATATTTTCATGGACACTGAACCATACTAAGTCCTTCTAGGGCTTTGGAAACATATTCTGGATTCCAACAGCGATGAAATTGGGTCGTCGGCCTGTGTTTGTATGCACGACAATTATTTGCATGTGTACAGGAATCTGGCTTGGCAAGTTTCATGGAACCGGTCAATGGTTCATTAACATGCTACTCAATGGAGTTGGAACAAGTGCCTACCAGGCGGTTATTCAATTAAGTGTTTTCGATATGTTCTTCGCCCACGAGCGAGGAAGGATGTTAAGTGTTTACCTATTTGGACAACAGCTTGGTTCTATGTAAGTTCCCCTAAACCTCCAGCATAGAGCAACTGCTGACTCTTCAAGTCTCGGCTTGATTACCGGCGGAGCTATTGCGGATAATCTGGGCTGGAGATGGAGTCAGTTTATAGTTGGTATCATTGATGCGGTCGTCCTGATACTTCTCCTTCTCAGTTTTGAGGAGACTTTATTCCCTCGATTCCTCTTCAACACAACATCCGCATCAACAGTTGAAACTAGCAACAAAGATGGTTCCATATCTGTTGTATCTGTCACGGTACATCCAAACAATCAAAGAGACGAATTTCCCAAACGAACACTCTTGCAACGCCTCAAACCTTGGGCTTACTTCCCCCAAGACCATACTACATACTGGCAATATTTCCGACGACCGTTCCTCCTTCTCACGTTCCCCAATGTGATAATTGTAAGTACTGCATCCCTTTAGAGATACACTCAAAGACAAGCCAGCTGACAGACAGGCCGGCTTCATCTTCGCATTCGGCTGCACAGCTGGTATTGTATCCTTCAACACAATATCGGAAATCCTGACAGCCGCGCCCTACAACTTCTCGACGACGGCAACCGGGCTCATATTCCTGGCAGCGCTGGTCGGCAACTTTGCAGGCCTGGCAACCGGCTCTCTCTCCGACTTCATCGTGCTGCGACTTGCTCGGCGAAACAACGGGATCAAGGAGCCGGAGATGCGATTGTGGACGCTGGGTCTCTGCATGGTGTACGCCGTCGTGGGCTACTTCTTGTATGGGTGGGGCGCGCAGACGGGCGCGCACTGGGTCACTATTGCGATTGGTGTCGGGTGCATGATCACGCATCAGGTGTCTGCCTGCAGTATTGCCACGGCCTATGCGATGGAGTGCTTCCCGGGCATCGGCGGCGAGATGGTTGTTATTCTGGCGTTGTGCTCGAGTATGGTCAATTTCGCTTTCAGTTATTCCGTGCAGCCTTTCATTGAGGCCGCGGGATATGGCTGGACTTTTACATTTTTTGGTTTGAGTGTTTTGGCTAGTATGCTTGCTGCGGTGCCGATGATCATCTGGGGGAAGCAGTGGAGGATCAAATGTGCGCCTAGATATTGGGAGTTTCTTCAGGAAGGCAGATCTTGAAACTTAGGATATGCTTCCCAAGTTCCTCATGAACGAGAGTCTTATTCTCTTCTTTTGCCAGTGATTAGCAGTCTGCTGGTTATTTTGAAACTTTTGAAAATATTTAGTCCAACGTTTCCTAGGTAGGAAACGAATGCTGCGGTTTATGATATGATATACTGCAGCATACCCGATAACTTGATCTGAACTTTGACTTTAAGTTGAAAAATGATTCCAGTTCCTCCCGAAATTATAGATAACGACGTCAAGAGACATCATAATTTAGTTCATATCTTATCACCAAGTCTCATTTCTTAACCCTATCGACCCGTTTCTTTTCCATATCCGTAACGAGTTCTTGAAACATATCATCCATATTTCTCCTAACCATCTCCTCATCAACCCCCAATACCTTCCTCCCCTGTACCACAATCCTCCCATCAACAATAACCGTATCTACCGCCGTCCCATTACAGCCAAAAACCAAGTGACTCTCAATCTGCCTACGTCTCTCGACCTTTGGGCTCCTCAAGAGCGGTGTAAACATCATATCCCTCTTCAAATCAAGCATAATAACATCCGCCTTCCTTCCCACCTCCAAAACCCCCGCATCAATCCCCAAAGCCCTCGCCCCATTCCCCGTCGCCATCCTCAGAATCTGCGCCGGCTGTCCCAGCGACGCATCCTCGTGACTAGCACGCTGCATGTACGACGTAATCTTCATCTCCTCAAACATGTCCGTAGAGTTATGGCACTCACACGCATCGACGCCGAGACCAACATTGATGCCGGCAGCAACCATATGCTGCAGTCGAGCGATACCGCTGCCGAGCTTCGCGTTTGAGCCAGCGTTGTGCGAGACGTGCGTGCCCGTGTCAGCGAGGATCTGAATCTCTCGGTCGGACAAGTGCACACAGTGAGCGGCAACGGTGTCCGGGCCGAGAATGCCAGCGTCGAGGGCCAGTTCCGTCGGCCTCTTCCCGAAGCGTGCGGCGGAGTCATCGACCTCCGAGCGGCTTTCGCAGAGGTGCATGTGCAGGCCTGCGTTGAGGGTTCTCTTGAGGCGCGCGATGTCGGCCAGGAGTGGCGGGTCCGACAGGGGCATCCATTCCAGCCCCAGCCAGATCTTGATGCGTCCGTTTCCGAGGCCGTTAAGGGTACGGAAGGCATGCTCGGCATCTGCTACAGTGTCCAGACCGTGCTCCGCGAGGGCGATGTCGTTGCTCAAGACCGCGCGGATGCCGGTCTGGAGGGCGGCGCTGGCCAGCGAGGGGAGGTGTCGGTACATGTCATTCACGGTTGTTGTGCCGGATTTCAGGGCTGTGATGTAGGAATGTAGAGCTGCTGTCCTGGCGGTTTCTGGGGACAGGGCTCGGATTGAGGGATACCATATTGTATCCAAGTATTCCCATAGCGGAAGATTATCATTGTAGCCCTGGGAGTGTTAGTATCTTCAAAACAGATTTTGAGACTTGACCACCTTTGCGAATGAAGTGTGAAAATGAAGGTCTACAAGACCGGGCATAACAAGCTTGTCTGTGCCATCAATGATGACAGTGCTCCCATCATAGTCGTCTTCATAATCCTCGACCGGCCAGTCTTGAATTTTGAACAGTTCATCATCTCGAATCTCGATGGCACCAGGGTAATAAAAAGTATCTGCACTGTCAAGCGTCAGAATCGTAGCATTCTGTATAATAATGCGTGGCATTTCTGTATATTAGCCTGACAGACATCAAGAGTAATATAGAAAGTCGAAACTGATAGAATCTTGTGTTTGTACTTGTATGTTACAAAAGTGGGCGGGCAGTCTTCCAGACCCCAACATCCCCTTCCCTGTAGAAGTCATAGGAACGACTAATCACAACACAAATTCTTAATCAGAACCGTGGATGTACAACTATAAAATCACAATTAATATCCTTAGGCTCTATGGTTATCTTCTCTTTTTGTTCTTCTTTTTTCCCCTTTTCTCTAGCTATGATAGGAACTTGTGAGAAGAACCATGCCCACTCCATTGTATCTTTGTTCGAGTATTAAAAGTTAAATAGATAAGTACTAGAAATCATATAGAAGCGAGAGTAACAGAAAAGAAAAAGTTGAAGAACTTATATAATTTAGTGTTATAAAACAAGTGAATGCAATAGTTGATAGATAATGGATAACCCTATGTTAACAAGTAAAGTGATAATAAATAATAAATAATAAATAATAAATAATAAATAATAAATAATAAATAATAAATAATAAATAATAAATAATAAATAATAAATAATAAATAATAAATGCAAAATGCAAAATTTAAGGTCGCGCCCGGAATCGAACCGGGATCTACAGAATCAGAATCTGTCGTGATAACCACTACACTACGCAACCGATGAGACAATTTCTGAGGAACAATCCCCTATCTTTATACATAAAGGTGCGTGCTCATGGATCATCCAATGCTGAACTCTAGAAGATTTTGCAAAAATTCTTCATCAGGCACATGGAGCACCAGAGTTGCTACTTAGGAATTGACCTGTTAATACCCGGCGATCGGTGCATTGATGATCGCTAAACCGAGATTGTGCGTCTCCCACCCCGCGCCTAGTCTACCGACAGTGGGCTTATGTTCATGCGGATTGTGGGGATGACATGGAGCGTGATGTCGAGTGGATTCAATGTTTTCTGTAACATGGACGGTTTGAATTGAACGTCTCATGAATATCCATTGCTTGGATGAGGCCAGTTGATCTGTTTTGCATTCTGGATTCATAAGAGTCATGTTTCTGTTTGGGTCGAGCCTCATACGATGCCTTTCCAATATTGTAGAGGTATCTTAAGTACCGCGAAAAGGTATAGCATGGCAATCATCCCAAACCATTACAAGCCATCCTTGAAATCTGCTTATCTCTATGGATGGCTGGCAAAATCACGCCGTAACAGGGCGTAAATTTGAGATCCCACTTGAAAAGAAAGAAAAAAACACCACTATATAACATCAGCGAACATGAAATTGTCCTGCCCTCCCGCCCACCAAATAGCATCGAAATCAACTTCATCTCCCAAGCCCTCTCCCTGCACCGTCCAAGTGCCCACCCCTCCTCCAGCCCCCATCTCAGACTCAGCAGCCCTGATCCCCTCATCACCTCCCCGAGCCTCACTGACGACCCCAGCCTGCTCGACCGGCCAACCAGGCGTCATGGGCCCGTCCCTCACATTCTCCTGCCCAAGACTGCCATCATTCCCAAACAGCACGTTGAAAATGTCCCGCTCGTTCCCGCTGCCCGTCGCGTCCCTGGCCTTCTCGCCTTCGTTGATGGCCTCGTCGAACGATTCGAGGATGGTCTGATAGCGGCGCGCCTGCGCATCGACTTTGCCACAGGAGCGGAAGATCGTCGAGGCCATTTGCAGGGAGGATGTGCTTGAGGGCTCGTGGTAGATGGGGCAGAACTTGTTTGCGAGGATGATGAGCGTTGCGGAGAAGAGGTAGTAGCTGTTTACTCTGATTAACATACAGGGCTCCAGGAAGTGTGGAGCGGATCGAGAGGGTTGTGGGGGCATACATCACGAATGGGTCTCGTCGCGGAAGTGCGTTTGACTTGAAAGCTGCATGTACGGCGGCCACGGTGTGGATTGCTGAACGAACGCATGCTCCGTGGAAGCAGAATGCCTTTTCGGGCGATGGGTCCTGTTGCTCGACCTCGGACATGGTCGGCTGGGCTATCTTGAGCTTTACAGTGATTTCGTAGAGCAGGAAAGGTCTTGTGAGTAGTAACACGCCGTGGAAATAGATGAGATTTATATGTAGACGCCTTATAGTGAGGTAGGAGTTTGATGTTTCGAGTGAGATCTGTCTCCAATGGAAATTTGTGGGCACTTTATTCATCCATTCGCTGAAGCGCAGAGATAGATTATAGGCCGTTGTTCTGGAGGCTTTCCGTCTGTCGTAGACTCGGCTTAGAATTTCACCAGTGATTTGAGAGGCCTTGACTGCAGAGATGACGCCTGTCGGGACGGGGTTTATGCTGCTATTGGGTTCATCGTGTGAGGTAGAAGAGCATAATTCCGCCATACATTCGAAACTGATGGCAGTCGGTCGGCCAAGACTCGATGAAAGGAAGCAATCCATGACGCATAACGATTGCCATAATTTCCGCCTGGGAAATTCTGAGTAAAGAGCTCCTGGGATTTAACAGGGACAACATGGACACGTACCTGATCGGTTGTTCTGCCGAAGTGAATTTTGATGACATCTCATCTTTGTGAAGACCGAGGGTATAAGCTAACCTCACAGCCATCCCTATTGGCATAGTCAGAGCTGGGGTAGATTACAAAAAGTCAAGTGAGAAGGGGTTGGTACTAAGATTCAGGTCCAGCAGGAGATGATGCACTCACCAAGATAAGCAAAAGCTGTATTCCTTTTAGCTGCAGTCAACATATAAATAGTCATCAACAAAAGCGACTGAATGGCAGGGAGTTCTCCATCTTCAAGTCCACACGCGGGATCATTTAAATTCTTGGCCGCGAGATAGAAACTCTCTGCCCGGTTCACACCATCCGCTTCAAGCCGAGCGATTATCTCATGCTCTTTAGACAGAGAATTCAACTCATCCGTCCGCAGCTGTATGCCAACCGCAAAGACCAGGTTGAGTTGGCACAACCATTGCGGGTCGGCTTGCAGGGGATTCCGATAAGTCTCTGCAAGTTTGAGCATAAAGACATCGCACGAGAATATCTCGATCAAGCCAGCAGTCTGCAAGAGGATCAGCAATTGAGCATTGGGGATGAGCGGGTCCAAATACATTTGCAAAGTAAGAGTCGATGAGATACTTGGCCGTCGGGAAGTCGGGCAGCGTATATGTGTGCCGATATCCAGGCTGTGCCGAGATGGATGCTTCCACGATGCGGTGGCGATTCGAGTCTTTGGTGAAGGCGGATGAGCCTATACTCCTCTCGACGAGCTTTCGTATACTCTGAAGGAATGATAGTGAGGCCGAGTCACCCACGTATACTGTGAATAAATGTTAGTTCCCAATACCTATCACAATCTAAGGCCGGACCCTCTACCCATTCTTCGTCCGCCTACATCTTGTAATAATCTCCCAGCATTTTCTATGGAAGTTGCATCTTCCGCAGGCGGCGTCTTCGGGACATCATCTTCACTGACTAGTGATGATATGCTCAGTGCCCCAATGCGTTGATTTGAGGGTTGATACTCTTTCTTTGCCCTCTTCGTGATACGGGAGTCGTCCTTGGGCGCGGGGGGGCCAGCTGAAAACACACATTCTCGAGAACGAGTTGTGCAGAGGGCACAAGGATGAGTACCCGAACACTATCAAGTCAAGAGATTAGATTTTTTTCTCCTCAATAAGATGTGAACCCAACTAAATATGGCATGATGGAGACTCATTGTAGAGGAAACGTATCATCATTGAGTTCAGCAGGACAGAATTTTTTATCAATGATAACACATTTGCAGAGACCCATATGCTTAAGGATAGTCGCAGACCTACTTGTTTCTTCTTACTTTTACACTCATCACAAGCACGTGACACTCGCTGTCTCTTCATGATAATAATAAGTTCCTGTATTCCTTCTCTGAAAGGCCGTAAATCGCAAGGTCTTGAAGTGGATGCTGCCGGCGGTGGGTATCAGAGTTCACAACCAAATCCGCTCTGTGCACATGATCGGCAGCGAAAGGATCTCGAATACTCCTCTTCGATCTATGATAGAACAGTGGCGCCAGCTATGATGTCGCTGATGTTGACATGCACAATATCGACATGATATCGATGTTGTCGGTATTCTCGCTCTCAAGCCCCGTTTAAGTCGGCCTGACCAAGTGCCGAGTCGCGATTGTGGGGACGGTTGGTAGCCATGTGGGGTAGGCCGTACCCCGGAGTGGCTCTTGATTGGGTCTGTTTGTAATTCTCAGCATTTGTTTGGTCCACTCAACATTCTGGCTGCGTCAAGTACTCAGGGGACATAAGTAGTTATTCACTCGGACTAAAAAATGTTGGGCCTGCCTTTCACCTGATCAAGCTTCAAGATAACTTCAAAAATGCCACTGATCGTCTTCGAATACGAATCCGACGTCATTAATTGATACCTGCTTGCCCGTGTGCTAATCCCTACTCCTATCCTAATCCCTAAAAGCTTTGAAATTGTTCAGTCCGCATTTGCTTGCTCCTCCATGCGTAAACAAATCAATTTGGAACAAGCTTGATATCAAATACAACCTCAAGAGTCGCCTTTGGATTCCCACTCAGGGGTACAAACTTCACGATTAACGATTCCTTCACGGCGAAAACAGAGTCGTTCGTCAAGTAAGGATCTCCCGCATCAAAAATCTGCGTGGTCACTGGTTTGTAACCATCCTTTATCGCCTATGATTGAATTTAGTTCTGAAGCAATTTCTACAATAGCGAGGATCATGACTTACGATGATATGGATATGTGCAGGGCGGAAAGGATGTCTATCCATTAGCTTCAGAAGTTGGCCAGCAGGTCCTTCACTAGAGTCAGCACATGCATCAAGAGGTTTTTTCGGGGTTTCTTCTCATAAACATACCATCATCTGGAACTGGATAAGGTGTTGGCTTAAGACAGTAAAATGCGTAACGTCCATTGGCGTCTGTTCTGATCTTGCCTCTCAGATTGCAATCGATCTGATCATCGTCTTGCTGCTCATAAAGTCCGTTTGTCGAGGCTTGCCATGCGTCGATGGTGGTGTTTGGAATTGGCTTCTTTGTCACGGCATCAGTTACGATGCCATGCATATAGGTGATAATGCCATTGTCAACGCCATGAACAATGGTGTCCTCGTTCTGGATCAACGGGGCATCATGGCGGAAGAAGGGACCGAGAATTGCGCTGGCAGTGACTGTGTCATCAGCCTCAGCTGCTTTCTTGAAAGTAATCTCATCCACCAGGCTGTAATCTTGTCAATATGTATTCTTCAGTCAAGTCTTACAGACTGGAGAAGAGTTGGGCTTACGATTCCAAGCCAATGACATCACACACGAGCTGTCCCTCGTTCCGCTTGTCGTTACTCATTTGACCCGCCCAGTTCATGAGCTCGACGCCCTTCATCCACTCATCAACAGTAAGCTCATTCTCACGTGCAAAGTCATGCACGTGTCTGATCAACGAAGCCATTACTGAGCGCATCCGAGGTGATGTGCCGGGTCCCATGGCATTGATGACATTTTCCGTGAAGTTTGGGTCGAATCTTGCTGTGTTGTCGGCGCCATGGAGTTTAGGTGCGAGATTGGGATGACTGGCAGGGCCGGTTGCTGTTGGAGCCATGGCGGATTCGGTGTGTATATGAAAAGATGAGGTTGATGACAGTCTCTTCGGCTTGTAGGGTTGTTCGGTATCAGGAGGTCGAATGGATTTGAGAATGATTTGCGACTGGTTGAGATAGTTTGTGATAAATCCCGGGAGATGAGGATTAGGATGATATTTATTGGAAGCTAGAGCGGAATTAAGAGCAGAGATTGGTAATATTTGCTATGCAAGTGGTATTGGCAGAGGAGGACGCTTTGACTTTGCTGAATTTCCCGACTTTCCTGACTCTCCTCATCGAAGCTATCTGTCGAATAGGAGATGTAGATCGCCTCTGAACAGGCCATTCCATCTATCAAACCATCAGGTACAGTAGTAATCGTAGTAGTCATCGTAGACCCCTGATCAACCATCACATCACCAAAGGTTGGTCAACTCCTTGTGCAATCTTCCCGACCCGCTCTCCGCTCGAATGATGTCGGATGAGGGGTATCCATAATGTGGGGTTGCCAGAGATCGCTACTGGCAAATGTTCCGCTCTTTCTTCCGCACCATTACCCCGCGTTGTACGCCACTTCCGCGATTTTATGCTGTTGTATAATATGCTTAATAAGTTTCATAACATTTATTTAATGGTCTTGGTATGTAGCTATGTGCTTGAATGTGTGCTCGAGATGTAAAATTATGTTGCATGTGATCGCAGTGAAGTACGGCAGTTTCTATGGGCATTCCCCTTACTGTTAAAGGGGCTATCTTCTAGGACATTCATCTTAGATATTTACGCAACACTCCACTTGGTACAACTGGCAGTCAACTCAGACAAGAGAAGACAACATATATCCAAAGTCAATATTGGAAATTGTTTGAGTCTATTGTAAGTCTCTTGGTTTCTTGTAGAAACGACTGAAGACTGAAGACTGAAGACTCAAGACTGAAGATCAAGTCAAGTGTGAGGATATACTGAGTAAGTATCCGTCGTTAGAAGACAAAAACCCCTAGTCTGCTGGTCATACTCTTCTTCAAAAACATATATCATCGTATGTATTGAATCAGTCTCCAAACACTGATTTCAAAGTAATTATTCATCATAGATACATACAAATACATCTCAGTCCTCAGTCCTCGGTCCTTATTTCTCCATACTCTCCATTCTGACTTGGAGTTGTCCATTAACCCTATCATCCCAATCAGTAGATATCCTCATAATATCCAGAGAATCAGAACATCAATCACTTACCAAATAGACCCGATAGGTTCGCATCGCCCGTTTCCCGCCCTCAGTCGAGAACACCGCTCTCCCAACCCAGTCGACACTACTCGACCCACCACTCTTGAGCCCATACTCCACGGTGCCAGAGAGCAAGAACTCATCCGGTTTCTCGGGGCAGGAGAACACATTGAAGCTGTGCTTGCGCGAAGCCACTTTCTCCCACATGCCATGGCGCATCTTGAGAATCTCTAAGAGACGTCAACTACAGCTCCGAATACCGTCCATCACAGAATACGGGTGTGATGGATCCCAATCGGTGAAGCATATATAACAACAACAGCTGTTCGGAAGACGCTTTCGGAAGAAAGGAATCGGACTTGACATACCCTGCGTCCCACTCGCACTGTTGTCGCCAATAGTCACCTTCGCATCTGGCGTGAAGAAGCCCGTGTATTCATTGTGCGCGGCACCATTGTCCGAGGTGCGATAGAACTCGGCGAACCAATTGTTAATGCTTGCGTCCATAGTGATCGTTGCAGGTTTTGATTTTTGCAAAATAGGGATATTGAGGGGGCTTGGTGATTGGAACTGTATTTGTTTGTGACTTTATGAAACCCCTCTGCTCTGGTTTTGGGCATGTGTGACGTATCTTGTAGAGATTCCGAGCTACAGATGATGCCGAATAGAAGCGGATGCCGACCCGATCCGACGATATTATTTGTAAGGTTTTTCGTAGTTTAGGTTGTGATCTACATGGACGCTCCGACGCCCCGTTTCATATTTGGGAGCCGCAACATTTATTTAATTTATAGAAATAGAAATAGAAATAGAAATAGAAATAAAAATAAAAATAAAAATAAAGATCATGGCACGAGATTTCGACCGTTGGTGACTGAACCATTGAGAGAAATTCACTACAACTGTCAAGGTATGAATCATGAAATTGTAGAATGTACATTTATCATACACCGATATTTCCAAAGTGATTGTTGATCCATGGCAATTCATATCTGTCCCCTTAACACACCGTCTAATTGACCTCGGCCACGAAGCCCTTGATATGACCAGCGACGACTTCCCCAGCTTCAATACAATGCCAATGCCCAACGCCGTCCAAAGCCACAATCCTCTTTCCATCTTTCGCAGTTCCGTAGCCAGCCAGAATAGCTTCACTCAACGCTCTCGGCGCAGTCTGATCCTCGGCACCGGCGAGAATAAGAAGCGGAACCTTAATCGCCGCATAATTAGGTTTCTTCGCCGTAGCAATAACGCTGCAGAGTGACGCATAGCCCTCAGCAGAGGTGCCCAGGATCAAGGAGCGGATGAAAGCGTGATGGAGAGGCGTGGAAGCGCTTCCTGTGGCGGCTGTAGGGACTGTTGAAGCCAGAGCCTCAACACCGTCTGTGATGACAGTCAGTCTATGTGTTTTCAAGTATTGTGATTTCCATATAACACAGCAGACAGATTCTGATGGGGGAAATCATACCTTTCTCAACGACCTGGATTCGAGCTGCAAACACCCTTGAAATGGCTTCGTTGGGATCTACCGGCCCAATCAATACGACCCCATTCACGCGCTCGCTATACGTCTCTGCGAACTGACTGGCCACGATTCCGCCCATCGAGTGGCCCACTATCGTCACCTTTCCCTTGACGTCCAATGCGTCGAGCTGGCCGGCTACATCCTCTACGATGCTAGCAATATCTTGCTGAGACGGGCCGAGCTCTGATTGGCCAGAGCCAGACATGTCGATTGCGATGCATCTTATCGTTGGTGAGAGGTAGGGGATTGCGGGGAAATAGTATGATGAGGAGGAACCAAGGCCATGGATTAAAACGACGGTAGCATTGGCATCTTGCGGGCCGCTGACGGTGTGATATAGTGACTTGCCGTTGACCTGGATGTTCGGCATCTTGAAGTTCTTGAAGTTCTTGAAGTATAGGCTGGTGTTGTATTGTGAGGAGGAGGTTCTTGGAGAGAGTGATGTAATTTATGATTGACGCTTAGCTTGGGGGACAAGGATACTTTCTCGATGAAGGTTTCAACCACGAACAATCTACAACACTGAAGCATGAAAGTGGAATCTCTTCATTTTTCAATTTCCAGGCTTCTCAAATCATGCATAACTATCAGATCCTGAGAATCCAAGTATATGTGCGGGTATGTGCATCCGCATGCCGACTCCTGCGGTTGTGGCTCATCCGACCCGATTAACCCCGTTTACCCCACGGGTAATCATGAACACCTCATTCTCCTTCGACAACCGCCATTCCGAGGGGAGTTGTCATTCAAAAAAACAACTAAAGGGGAGTGATTCTGACGGCACAGAAGCTTATCTGTGTACAGCATAACACATTTTATTCTGGGCAGCTCTGGTTTCTTATGAAACCAGAATCCTCCAAGTCTTGAGAATTTTCTTTCACAAGTCGAATTATGTAGTTGTATAAGAAATACAGTCTCCAGGGATTATACAAAGCAATTTTCAACTTTTACTATTAATTAGCTCTACGCCTAGTAACGTAGTTCGCAATAATGACATCAAATGCATGGCTGTTGAGAACACCTAGATGTAGATACCGAACTTTTACGTTCTGCGATAATCTCCATCATCTTTGAAATCCCAGCTTGGCTTATCTGAAGCATTCGGCCTGCTCCCACATTGGAATCCGATATCAATTCCTTCAATCTCAACCACAGGCTTCACGGCACACACATCAGCCGCATACGCCTTAGAGTACCACGTCTCACAGAATCTCTCCTTATCGAACAGCTCAGGATATTTCTTCTGTAGCAACAGCAGTGCCGTTCCCGAGATCTGATCAACGCTATGGTTGTGGCGTAACGCAAGGAATTCTTCACTGACACCACCACGCAAAAGATTCTTCACCTCCTCAGAGTACATTCCAACCTTGAAAAGGAGAAGATCATACTGCAACAGTGACGCCTTTCCATGCCAGGAGCCACCGCGCGTAGTTCGGTGATAGAGGCCACTGAGCGCCGCAATGGCACCCATACAGCCGGTACCATAGTCAGAGATAGGGAAAGGCGGCACAACCGGCTCACTCAACCCCATGAACTCTCCTTGGGCCCACGCAATACCACTGACCTACAATTTCCACGTCAGCAAAACTCAGCCTCGTAGGAGGCCAAAACTTACACAATCGGCAATTTGCTGCCAGCCAGGGCGGTTCGCCCATTCACCCTCGTACCCAAAGCAATTCTCATTGACATAGACAATGCCCTTACCGCGCGCCTCCGCCATCGCCGCCATGGCAGCAGCGCCATAGCCCAATTTGTCGAGGGCACCCGGACGGTAGCCATCGACGATAATGTCGGCGTCCTCGAGGAGCTTGTCGAAAATCTTGCGGCCTTCCTCGCTCTTCAAGTTGAGCTCGGCGGCGTGCTTGCCCATGTTGCCGTCAACTTGGAAGAAGGGGACGTCGCTCAATCCTGGTCCTGTGACTTTGATGACGTCGGCTCCATACTCGCCCAGAATGCGTCCGATGGTGGGCCCGGCGATGATGCGGCAGAGCTCGATGACTTTGATGCCGGAGAGAATGCGTGGTGGGCTGGTTGTGCATTGAGGTAGGGGGACTGGAGGTGAATTGTCGTCGAGCTGGGTGACGGTCCATGAGGGCTGAGACGCGTTTATGGTGCCCTGAATGAGTTGTCAATAGGGGGATCTACCCGGGAGTTAAATCAGGGGGAACGTACATGTTGTGTTTTGAGGAAATCTTCGTGTTTGAAGGCAATGACACCAGCCTGTTTGTGCTGCGCATTCATGGCTTCCAGCTCTTGAATGCTGAATTTGCGGACTGCTGGCTCTATCACAGAAACGATATCATCGTGGTCTGTTAGACCTGGTATGAAGCCATCCAAACCGATCATGTTCAAAGTGGTTGTTGCTTCAAGAGAGCCATGGATATGGAAGTACTCTCCCTTATTCTTGGTCTCATACAAATTGGCCGACATGCGCCTATATGGATCAGATTGCGCCTTAAGGAAATCCGTATCTTTAAAGGAATCATAATCAGCCACATGACAATCAACATAGAATGATAGTTCTAACCTTTCAGCTTTGCCTTGACACCCTTGTCCAACTTCCCCAGTCCATCAACAGTTGCAAGATAAGCTTGGAAAAGGAAACATGTTGCTCTCTCCAGATCGACCCTTACCACGTGCTCTGTCTTACTATCTCTCAACTTTGCCAAAGCACATGCAACACTGCCCTCAACAGCCTTCAGCGCTGCTGCTGTCTCTGTCTCCTTGAATGGAATAGGAAAGTATACACGATCATAATCCGACTGGATTTTGACACTTTCCTTGAAGTCCCGGATGTTTTCTGGCAATCCCAGACTAGCACCTTGTTCGCACAGGAGGTCGAAGATGCGTCGTGACTCCTCGACAGGAGAGTATGTAGACGCCATGGGGTCAGTGAGTTTGCAACGATTGTGTTACTGCTGAGCGAACAAACAGGGATTCTGAATTTGGAAGCTGGAGTCTAATGCAGCGAGTATCTTCAGACTGTGTGTGCTTTCTTATGTACCTCCGCCCTCGAATTTTGCTGGACAACCCTCCGCAAATCATTCATAATTTCGGAAGACGCATGTACAAATGCAGACCTTCGTTGCCGTTGCCGATGCCGACCAATTGGTGCAGTCCACGTCATACTGCGACAACCTCACATCTTGCCATCAACGGCGAGCGGATCGGATGCTAAAAGGCGGGTCGGAAGGCGGAAAAGACGCTATTGTAGCCTGAGCAAGCCAAGATCGTTCTGCAACTCATCAAAGAGCTGCTTCGGAAACAATTCCTGTCTCCAGATCCTCAAAATCGCCAGGAACTTCGGTACATATGCAAGTCATATGAGTGGCTTTCGGCTGTGTTGGTGTTGTCCGATTAAAGGTGATATGCCGCTGACTCTCATCATTTCAAAAGAACAAAAGGATATACCCGTACGAGGCGTATCTATTGAAGAAGGTAGGGTATATAGTTTTTATTCAATTGAGTTTTCGCTTAGAAAATATCTTCCAAGTACTCCGTTATTTCTGGTGGTTCTGCTGGCACTTCGTCTAAGAAATTGGAAATCAAACGGCGTTAAAATGAATCTCTACAGGATCGGAGCATCATATATAGACATGTATCAAGTAAGAAGTTATGAATCCAGCTACTTAACAAGTAAGTGAAATATCTCTCACAGCGTCTCTTGAGGTTTGTGTGAAAGACCAGAAAACATATCATTCTGGAGAGGTTAGTAAACGATATTTCCAAGATAAACATACTCGATAGCTGAAATAAACTCAAGTCTTTCGAATTTAATATTTCGAATAACCATCCCAAAATGGCCAGGTTGTCGTTGTGGTGTAGACTGGCATTTTCTCAAATTTCTATAACTATGCCATTCTTTTCTCGAAACATCAATATTAACCCAAATCAGGAGACGACCAGTTATCAAAACTTCGAGTTTCAATCTTGATATATACCACAAAGTATACTGATAGTTACCAGTAGCAAAGCTCATTTATTTCCCCATTCTTGTCGTCATCTCAAATTTCGATGGGGTTATATTTTCAAATATGCAGACACGTGAGTTCATTCCCACAACCCCTATTACGAGCTCTATTCTCGACTTCATCATCTTCAGCCATCAAAACCTAGAGCAACGCTTGCATGAGATACTCTCTCCGCATAGCAAATTAACTGCACCTGAATTCATAATTCTCTGATATCCCGAATTCCTCATCATTGCTCGAATAGCACAAGAGGAGTCGCTCGACCACCGTAATCCCGAAGCACGACGCCGGTAAGCAAACACCGACATCGCGGCCTCCTCATACGAGGCATCACCCTATACGCCGGCATCAAAATGGGCTGATGCTTGAGCCCCGATCTACAGTCTCAACATCACAGTTCAAACAACAAGAACCCAAGACTCAAGGAATCACTTCACAACCAACCAGATCAAATCCATTCAAAGCAGATCCCTATCCAAGCAAATTCCCTCAATTAACCTTCTCGCCACCAATATGCTATCCCTCTTCTTCTTGATCGAAGAGCATACAAATACCACCCTCTCGCTGCTTACAACGGTGCTCATATTAAGCTACCTACACTTCCTCGGCCTCAGATATTACAACAAGTCACCACAAGCCACACAGTCAAATCAGTATATCCACCAGCTCGTCGACTCGCCCCTCCCCGTCCAGCTCCGCCAGTAAAAATCACCTCCTCTGATCACCATGTCGGCTGCGCGTGTTCCTATCCGCACTCTCTCGTTGTACTCCAAAGCGCGCCTGGCGCTTCGCTCTTACGGAGCGCATCCGTTCGGCAGGGATCCGAGTTCGGTGGCTTCTGCCAGGCCGGACGTTCCACGGCTCATTAGGCACGTTCGTACCGCTGGTAGCATGTGGGTTTGCATCATTTTGACGTGTTGAGGATAATGCTGACTTGGCCGAGGTATATTCTCTTCACTGTCGGGTTCTTTGGGTGGCCATTTGCTGTGGAATCTATTTGCAGATCGACTTGAGGATCTTGAACATTCTTAGCATCTGGAGCGCCACCAAATTCCCTTTCTTCCCATAAAACTTGTAATTTAAGAAGCTCAGGGGCGCAGGAATTTCGATATCATGTTTTATTTCTATAATATTTATGAAAAAGATGTTCACCACAGCTATATCTCGAAAAGGATCTTTAATTTCTGCCATTGCAGGTTTTTTTGATGAGATAGATTCTATATATGATTTTAATAGTATATTTTTCTCCCCTTCTTTTTCTCCAAGAGACTTCTTCAAGTTCTGATCAAGCTGGTTAGGAAGTTAGGTTTACGATGTTTCATCTACTGTTTTGCCTCGCTCATTTGGGACAGTCATCATCTATGAGATACCATTGAACACAGGAAGCATGGTTAGTGCCTTGTCACCAAAACAAACGGTTTACAGAGATGTTAATGAAAAACTTTTATTCATAGATTCGTACAGACATAAGGTGTCAAAGACAATCTAGATCTCCGTTTCACATAAACCGTTTCATACTCCCCATTTCTTCTTCGGATACCTGGTGATACTCGCTTCAGGTGTGTGCTCAAAACGAAAGACTTGTAGTTGGCGACATCATGTTAAGGATGGACAAGAATTTGTATGAGTAGAGTTATCCCACTTGAATTAATGTCAGCCTCATCCTCCACAATAATGTTTCGACGTCCTTACTTACAGTGCTCAACGACTCAACGTTAGGTAGAGTGATAAATGCCCCAAGAAACACTATCGTCACCACAAGTAAAAGTGCCCTTGGCACCAACAAGACCATTACTTTGGAACTTTTCAATAGAATTGGTGACGGCATCCTTGACATCCACTTCACCGATATTTGCGTAGACACCCGAAACCGTGACACCGAAAACACAAGTTCCAAACGAGTGTACTTTGTACTGCCCACCTCCGAAGACGCTTGTAGTACTCGTGCCCATAGAGTTGGCCAATGACTGGCAATCCGCTACGGAGGGAGAGCCGCTGCTGGTCTCGTCCGTGAAGGTGGAGGTGCCGCAGTCGTTGCCGGCCTCGCGCACCTTGATGGAGACATCAGTACCGTTGATGGGAGCGGCTTGGACGGTGGCCGTGCAGGCGGCCATGAGGAAGGCGATGCTGCGGAGGATGGATAATTGCATTTTGACTTTGGGATGTTAATACCTGTTAAGAGAGGTGGATGATCATACTGACTGGATTGAAAGTGCTGATCTAAAGATCTGATTTTGAATGAGAAGAGGAGGATGATTGGGTAGTTGAATGCTGATGAGATGAGTGTTGATATTGAGGATTTGAGATGGGAAAGCAGGTATTATATAGATATCCGGTTGTATTGTCTATCTCTATATTCTCTACATATCTCTAACTTTGAATGAGGCTCTTGACACTATGCTCATGTAAGTCATCTCAACCTTGGCATCGCTTGATGTTCCATGGCTATGTGGAAATTCACGTACTTCCGAGTCACGATCACGTAAACTGGTCTTGCGAGTGCAAGTAGCAGCTGCTCCACTAAGTAAGCTCATTTGTATGCAAGGGCATGAGAAATACCCAGTATCGTGGTTATCTGTAAGGTGACAAGAATTTTCCATCGAAAGCTTTCACTTCAAAGGCTCCGCTCTTGAAGTGACGTCGAATCATTCTGAAAGAAAGGGTGCGGGATTTACTTTGAGCCATAAGTTCCAGATATTATGTGAATCATAGCAAAAGTTTTACGGAAAATTCACATAGAGCACATAGGAATTGGCTTCTAGGCGCACATGGTTTTCAAAACAGCCTTGAAATCTCTTCAAGAGATCTAACTATTAATTATGGGTATCTTCTAGTGTCTCGAATGTAAACAAACATGGGCAAAGATAATACATCAGGATAAGTACTCGTGACAATCTTGAAGGCAAGCTCAAGTAACTGGCTACAAAGTGAGTTTGACATCGTTCAATTGACTGCACTTGAGATGGAGTCTAAACAAACAACCGGATGGAATTTTGATTACGCTAGGGGCGTCCCGATCAGCTGCCCAAGATCGGCGCCAGAAGTACGAGGATACTCCGTGGATTATTCTCGGGAACGTTTATGGAATTGGGGACTCTATGTCCTCTGCTTAGACAATGTCTTGCCTAGAATCCACATCCCGGGTGAGAGCTTTTCCAGTATGTACAAACATGTACGTACATACGTAGGATTTTATCTAATCTTATCAGCATCTTTCAAGGTTGAATGATCAAAGTTTACCTCAGCTATTGAGTCTAATTGCTTAAGTTGGGGTACATCTTACATGATAGAATGGTTGTAGGCAGGCGCTTCTGTTTGGTAACGCGGCATTGAGAGCATCGAACGACGAGCAATACTACACCGAGAAAGCTTGCAACTTTCCCACGATGTTACAGTAGCTACAACTGGTAAAAATTTGTCAGAAAAAAGAATTTAATACATGTTTAGTTCTTTATGAATATTCAATACAATTTATAAAATCCCGCAGCCAATTTATGTTTGGTAGAAGTGTTTGAAACGGTGATATTTAGGTATATCAAGTGAAGCTGAAAGTTCAAGCTATATTGACTTGAACATGCTAATGTCAAAACCGCAAGTAGGAATTATTGCACTACGTTGCAACGGCTAATTATAAAAAATACTGAATATGCTACTACGTGCATGCGCACATACATCTTTTAAATGACATCTGCTATATCACCTTGGAATGCATGGTCTACTCGAGTACTTCCTACATAAGGTACATACCTCGCCGCAAAATATTGTTTGAATGAGAGGTATCCGGTCTGCACATGGGGCTCTGCTGCCTAGACGTAAACATAGCCCCCTACCAGATCATCTGAGACATGCTGTGGACTGTGCTTACACCCAGCTCACCGATTTTGTGTATGAAAAGGCGTACTCTGTCCATACAAGCAGATGCGGAATTTATTTTCTCTTCGGTAAACAACCCTAACCTTGTTTCGAACAGGCCAATACAGAGCCAAATGCTGTATAAAATACGGAGTATGTACGTAGAAGTTCTTCCCCCCCTGCATGGAAGAAGCACAGACAAGCCTGAATTTCGAGTTGTGGCTGGTGGGGCCGCTCAAGACGGTTTGTGAAGATCAGAGGATCTTGCGGTAGTTGCTGGTCCAATAGGAGCAGACAGACCTGCGACCAGTGCTCTCGCTCTCAAGTAACAAATACTTTTAACAGCCACTCATGACCAAATTTTCATCCTTGTTTACAGTTGCAACACGTAACATGACGTCTCGCAGCAACAAACATGACAGCGGTTGCAAGGCGAAGCAAAAGAAGAAAACAAAAAAAAACTCCATTAACTCACAATGCCACAGTGCCCGAGCTATAAAAATGCTTAGCAAGTCAAGCTTCTTAAGCCTCTCAAGCTTCTCACTAAGGCTTACCTGAGCGTAGACCCTTACCGACTCCTCGCAATTGCAGCTGCGCCATTCCGTTCTTGGTATCGGAGCAACAAGCTTAACTTACTCTATTTGCACTTCTCGGGATGATCCTGGATATTGTGCGTGGACAAGGGTGATAAGCCGCTCTTGACAGCGGAAGTGTGGGGAGTGGTGTGTAACGAGTGAACATGTGGGTCTAGATGCTCCACTTTAATGTTGAAAAAGGAGGAGCGCTAGTAGAGGGGCTGTTGAATGCCCGAGTCCAGGTACACAATACGCAGTCTGTGATTCCATGTCCTTGGGAGACAATTGAAAGAAGTCTGGTACCGATGGTATATTGGGCCTCTTGCTAGGTATGTATGTATACGTTTGTACATACAAATGAAGGGCAGCTATGCAGAAAATTAGCAAAGGTATGTAACCTAGACACTCCTGACCGCACCTGCGTCATGACTGAATGCAGTTAAAGTCACGAGATACTTATAAGACATTACGCCAGTCGGTACAACATTCACATAGCCTCCTGTCTATTTACGTCAAAAATCAGGGTCCACCTCAATTAGCCCAAGAGATTGGTGTTTAACCGAACACATGTAGAAGGATTAACAGTTCAGAGCTGAGAAACTCTCTCCACCCTGAGACGATTTTGAAGATCATTTCTGCATCAAAATCTATCTTGTCGTATGAGTTTAGTCACAGCAAAACCTCCTCATCATCTTCTCTTCCAGTCCCGCGGTCTTTTGAACCACAGTCTTGGGCCAAAATATCCTTAGCCAGCAGAGAAGGCAACCCGAACTGATGTTTACTGCAGGGAACACAGGAAAAGAAAGGAAGAAATGATTTGATACAGTAGCAGAAAATTTTACACTTCTGCCTTGACTTACATGCTTGCAGCTATGAGGCTGATCAGCACTTTTCGACCAAGTGGAGATGCTTTACTGGTCTCTACGTCCAGCTTGGGAAATGAGTTGATGATTATCATTCAAGGCCACTCTACCTGACCCCTACATATGCATGTATGTATTTACATACTGTGACTAGACGGAGAATATTGATGACCTGCTTGTTACCATGTCACTTCGGATTTGTGTGTCCCTCCATCATCGTGATCTCTTCTCCGCATGATATTTGTTTTCTTCCTTCTCAGAAACATTTGAAGTCATCCAGAAAATCTTCGATATACTATGGATTTTCGACGGCCATGGCAAGTCTCACCAGCACTGATTGCATTCTTCTTTGCTTACATCAGCCTGATCTGGTGCTGCCGCATGACATATTACCGCGATCCAACCTCGAAGTTCTTCGATCCCTCAAGAGCATACCAGCCAGTTTACTCTGCGTTTCGACAACATGAGGCCGCGGCCTTAGTTCACGCTTCCGCAGATAAAAAATTCCATCGCCCAAATTCCACTACCACGCCTGGACTCTGCGTCGGAATTTCAACTGTCACTCGCAATGGCGCTCGATATTTTCCTCTGGCTGTGGGCGCACTCCTGCAAGGGCTGACAGAAACAGAGAGGCAAGATATGCATCTAATCACTTTGATTGCACATACCAATCCAGTGGTTCATCCAGCATACTCGGAGGCTTGGCTACACAATCTTGCGGATGAAGTCCTTACCTACGATCTGGAGCCGGAACAGATAGAACATCTCAGGATATTGGAGGGAGAACAGGGCCTTTTCAGGGAAAAGGCACTTTTTGATTACCGGTACCTGTTGAAAGCATGTTATGATGTCGGTTCACCGCACATAATCATGATCGAGGACGACGTCCTGGCGCAGAAAGGATGGTACCGACGAACCGTCGAAGCATTACAGCTAGCCGAGATGCAAACGCATCTCCGAGGACTCTCAGATTGTAAGATACTTCGCATAATCCCTTCTCAAGTGTATCAGACTGACTTTCCATCCAAGTTCTCTACCTCCGCCTCTTCTATACAGAAGAATTCCTCGGCTGGAACAGTGAACACTGGCCCAACTATCTCTTCTGGTCTCTCACCATCACAAGCATTGCCCTCATACTCATGTCAACGCTTCGTAATCGCCACAAATTCCTTACCCGTATCCTAACGCCCACTTTCATCACCGTAACATGCACAGTCTGCATCCCCCTCTGCATACTCCTCTTCTTCGCCGCCGGCAAGAACTCCATGCTTCCACTGCCAGCCGGCGTCAACGAGATGCCGCAATTTGGCTGCTGCTCCCAAAGCCTGGCGTTCCCACGTCAGAGTGTGCCACGCTTGCTGCAATGGTATGCGGATAAGAAGATCGGGTTCGTGGATATGTTGACGGAAGAGTGGGCCGATAAGGAGAATGAGCTCCGCTGGGCACTTACGCCCAGCCCCATGCAGCATATCGGCCGGCACAGTTCGAAGGGTGATGATTTTGGGAAGAACTCCAAGCACCATTTGAGCGTTGCGGAGAAGTTGTGGAATTTTGAGTTCGAGTCGTTGAATCCGAAGGCGTTGGAGAGGGAGCGTGTACTGGAGAGCGTGGAATAAAATGGTGTGAATTTCTGTGATGAAGCCTGAGAACATGATATGACAATGGAACCGAAAGCGTCTTGCTGATTGTCAGTTCACGCAACTGGCATGGAGGATCCGCGAATCAAGATCTCCGCCCCAAGAACCTTACGCTCTATGAGCGACATCTCCGATGCCTTCACCTGTTGAATATCAACCCATTTCCAAATCAATTGTGCTCGACTCACTCAATAAATTCCACCAGAAATACCACGCAGTGTCCACGAGCAAGACCTCATACTCATGATATGCGACGACCATTCGCGAAAAGACTCAGAAAAGTTGTGATAGGATATAAAAAACCGCATCAAGCTCGCGATCACAAACTGCTTTCCGGATTTGAGAAAGTGGTTGCGTCTCATGCTCCTCAAACCAAATGTACTTCACCTTTCAAGTGTTCAAGTGTCAGACTGATGTCTTTCACCCGCTTCTGCAAATGCCAAGTACATGCATGAGCGGAACAGATGAATGGCGATGGTATGTACTTTGGTTCTAGGAGAGAGAGCTTTGTAGTTGTGGGCATATATAATAAGGCAATCTTACAGCGGTCATAAATTTGAAGGGACCTTGGACGCAGTTGCCAAGGTCTTTTGATGGAGGGATATTGGGAGCGTTGGGGTTTGCTGGGATTTGTTGGGGTGCTTTTAGATGGAGACGATGGAAGAGCGATGTACTCATACCTGAATATCAGAAGCAAGATTTTCGAGGATTTCAATACCTGTTATTGCTTGTGATATAAAATGAAGTTTGATTGTGATCTCGTGTAAATATTTTGATTTCTTCTTAATCTCGAAACTGTGTATAGATAATACGAGATGTGGAGTGATGAACTTAAAAAAAAATATTATTATTATTAATTAGGATCGTGAAGCATGATCTCATGGAATACATGCTTATACATTATCTATCAATTACCTTGCTTGTAACTTGCTGTAAGGACACAAGCCATCGTCTACCATCGTAGCTTGTTATCATAACAAGCCATGGATGGAAGTCTAATATTCAATGATCTACTTGAAAATCCGATCTTCGATTGCTAAGCAAGCAGCGAAAGCTTTCTACTCGACTTTTTCGTCAAGACCTTTGTGATAGCATGCCTAATGGTAGTACCCGCCTTCTCAATGTCCTTCTTTGTAAGACCAGTCGTGACGCAAATTTTCAGTGCCGGTTGGACTTGCCACTTGATATCTTTGGCATTGCTCCCAGGAGCGATGGGCATAGATTTGAGGCGCGTGATCAGAACACCATTTGCGAGCGCCTTGTAAGACAGTCAGAAACGAAACTGCAAGGAATGGCAAGTTACTCACCTCATCAACACATTCTTGCATGATAAGCTCCTGATCCTCGTACGACATCTGCCTTGAGCCAACAACACTAGGCTTCAAGACCAGAAGCGTAACAGGGTTGTCAGGCAAGCTCGTGGCGACGACCCAATCACTTCTGGGATCCAACTGTGCACGCAAAGTCTTGATATTCTCTCGACAGGCTGTCAAGATCTCAGGATGAGCTTGCAGAATTTTTAAGGTGTTGCTAGCAGTGGACGCAAGCATGGCTGGTAGCGCTGCAGAGTAGGTATATGCCAGAGAAGATATGCGCTGGTGCGCGACGACATCAGCACTGCCTACACAGAACCCGCCTCCTGCACACAGCGGTCCAGCTAGAGAGCCAACGATCATGTCTATTTGAGTGGCATCGACGTTCTGTGCTTCTGTCATACCGCGACCTGTTCGGCCCAGCACGCCGAACGACCAGGTCTCGTCGAGAATTAGACGGCACTTGTAGCGAAATTTCAGTTGAATCTAGTTGTATCAGCTCTACTCCTGAAATAATCGAGCCATGCTTACGAGTTTTGGTAAATCAACAGCGTCTCCAACCATCTCAGACAGACCCTCTGTAGCAATGAATCTTCTTGTCAATGGCTTCTGCGCCTGATCCTTGACTACATTCTGCAACACTCTCTCCAAATCTTCCATGTTGTTGTGCTCGTACCACAGGACCGTACTCCTAGAGGCTTGCAGGCCCTTCCGAATCGCATAGTTGACAGCACGATCAGCGACAATAACGTCACCCCTTTTCGCAAACGCGGGGATGACGCTCGATATCGTCGAGAAGGCATGCGCATATAGAATACAACTCTCGGCGCCCAAGAAAGATGCAATGTTTGCCTCAGTCTGCAGATGTACGTCCTGGGTGCCATAGAAATTAGGAGGGCCACAGGGCCCAACGCCGTGAGAACGCAGGACTTTGATGGCATTTGTTTTGAGGCCGCCATCGTTGGCAAGGTCGTAAAAATTGTAGGATGCTAGATTCACCACCGTTCGGCCGTTCGAAAGTTTAGACTTCGGGCCCGTTGGACTGTGTTACCGTTAGTGCTGCCATGAATATGTACACATCAAGCTGCGGTCTACCAACCCAACAATTACCGGCAATTTCTCAGCTTCTCCCTCCTCGGCGGCTGTCAGAGGCGCCACCAAAGGATCAGGGGCCCATTCGTCAACGAGGTCATCGATTTCCTGATCATTGAGTCGTCAGCTAATGCTTGCTGCCTGCTTCCTGATCTCATCGCGACATCGACGTACCTGTTCAGTGAGCGCCACAAAATTCCGGTTCTTCGTGGAGTAGGTTGGCGCAAGTAGGTATTTCACGAAGAAAAGCACCAGGACGAGTTCAATTGCTGATCTCACGGGGTCATTCTGGTGACTATCTCGGATGTAGCGGGCTACAATAGCTGAGCCCGGAACTCTACTGAGAGCGCTGATCGCCTCGTCGTAATATTGGAGAGCAACGTTCTGTGCACTTTGCAGATACATATCTGCTATGTGATGTTGTAACGAACAGGAGTCTATGTAGAACGTATTTGCATTTATTGTTTATCTGCTTACACGCAATACATGCTGACTCGACAGAAGAGCACGTGATCGGGCCAATCTTAAGCAGGGATTACATGATATATATAATACAATATATATAAGGCAGCAATCATGGTCGTTTTGTCATGTACCTTTTTCGAAGCTTTATTTAGGAGCTACTGCTAGACTCTTGAATATGTATCACGTTTGCTGAACTGAAAATATCATATATTTTCATCTAAAGATAGCTGTGTATTCAGGGGGTGAAATATGTAGCTATTTTGGCTCCACAAGAGATGGTGGAAGTGACTTCAATGAGCTGCTTCTCATTGAGTTGACTTGCATGATGGCGGATTCATTTCACAGCAATACCCTAACTACTCTGCTCCTGCATTAGCTGAAATGTAGGAGGATATCCCCTATGCAGTATGACAACTGGTTGAGTCTCGACGTCCATGACCCTCCGATCACCAACAACTCCCCACCCACCACCACCCGGAGTCTCAATCACGAAGCGATCCCCTTTCTTGACCTTGAAATCCTTTCTACCCCCAACATTGACTCGGCGCTCACCCTTGTCCGTTTTCTCAACTAGCACATTCAGTCCAGCCTTGCCACTGGCACCTCCAAAGAGCCCAAATGGCCGATAGATGCGGCGTTCA
Source organism: Xenosphaeropsis pyriputrescens (assembly GCA_022609375.1). Taxonomy (NCBI): domain Eukaryota; kingdom Fungi; phylum Ascomycota; class Leotiomycetes; order Phacidiales; family Phacidiaceae; genus Xenosphaeropsis; species Xenosphaeropsis pyriputrescens. Next base: position 54,325 of record JAGKQE010000055.1, read on the forward strand.
GAGAGGATGCTGGCCGAAAGGTCGCGCAGGAACTCATACTCACGTATGATTCCATGGCCGCCGTCAAAGAGGCCAATGCCACCACTGTGATCGCGAATTCTGAACTGGCGTAGGATGACCGGATACCGCTTTTCCAGGACCTCAGGATCCGTTATGCGGGTGTTCGTCCTGTGGCATGTTAGCACAGGATAAGTTGTTGTTGTTGATGGAAGACTTACATATGAATATGCACACCACTTGTCCCATGCCACGATTCTCCTGCTCCGCTTCCACCACATATCGTCTCGCCGAACCCGAAGCCCGGTACGTCGAGGCCTGTCTCGGCATCTTTGCCGCCGAGACCAAACGAGAAGACGTTGCAGTCACCTTGGCTTGCTGCACAGGCTTCGAAGGCTTTTATAAGGACGTCTGTTACGCGCTGGCTGGTAATGGGGTTACCGGCACAGACAGCAGCCGCGCCAGAGGGATTCAAAATTGAGCCGTAGGGAATGTCGAAGGTGATAGGTAGAAGACAGCCCTCGTTCAAGGGGATATCTTCGTTTATGAGACAGCGCAAGACGTACATTGTTGCTGATCGGGTGATTGCGTGTGGGGCATTGAAGCAGTTTAAGACTTCTAGGCCTGTGCCCGTGAAGTCGAACTTTGCGGAACCTTCGTTGGCGTCTATAGTGATGGTTACTTCCAGGGGAGTTCCATCGTCCATGTGGTCAATAGCATGGAGAGGCTTTCCATTGAATTTGACGTGCGTGTGGCGAAGGAATGCTCGCACTGCTGTGGCGGCATTGCGTTTTATGGCATCCATATAGAAATGAACCTATTCGTATCAGTAATTGAGGGCTATCATGATCGTCACCTAGTATACTTACATGTTCAATACCATTTTCCTCAATCAGAGTTCGAACAAGATTAGCCCCCTTGTTATTTGCAGCAATCTGAGCCTTCAAATCGTTGAGGTTATCACTGAGCTTCCTTGAACCAGAGCATCCAGGATAAGAGCCCGCCTCGTCAACCAAAAGCCTTGAAATCTCTTCTTGGTGGAAGACACCATCTCGCACCAAATAGTTCGACATTATCTGAGCACCCTCTTCATACAGTTTTGTGCTTCCAGCAGGCATGGAACCAGGCAATATCCCACCAATTTCGGAGTGGTGACCACGAGAGGCAGTATAGAAGCTGATCTTCTTACCTTCGGCATCAAAGACAGGTGTGATGACAGTGATATCTGGCAGATGAGTTCCACCGGCCAGAGGATGGTTTGAGACTAGAACATCTCCAGGTCGCATCTCGTGCTTACGTCTTTCGTGTTGGTATCGGACAGCATGTTCCATACTCCCCAGATGCACTGGGACGTGAGGAGCATTTGCAACGAGACCGCCATCTGGGCCGAAGAGAGCGCAACTGAAATCCAATCGCTCTTTGATGTTTACCGAAACACTTGTAAGCTGCAATGTTCGGCCCATTTGCTCTGCAATGCCCATGAATCTGTTGGACATGATAGATAACTGAATTGGGTCCTCGACAATCTTTGAAGAGATATGAGTTTGAGCTGGAGACGACTTAGATTTGGAAACTCGTTGGTCTCCGAGGTCGATAACTATGTGGTTTGGGCAGATAGTTGCTATTGCCGATGGCTGGATAACAATCATTTGAGTGCTGTCATGAATGAGAGCAGGACCATCGATGACATCGCCAGGGATTCGATCGCTGAGCGAGAATAAAGGAGCCTGATGCCAGCCTTCTTCAAAGTATACTGGAAAAATCTCGGTGATGTCGCTCTTATTGACAGCTTTCTTGTCAAGTGATGAAAGCTCAGCATCGACTGATTCTTTCTTCTTGGATTTCGGGCTGGAGTTAGCTAATCCTCGGACACGAACATTTTCCACCAGAATCTTGCGCTGAGGTAGAGTGAAAGAAAACTCCCTCTCATGCTCTTCAACAAAAGCGGCTGCATAGTCATCATTCTCGGGCTCAATGATCATGATAGTAGTATCGGACCCCGAGTAACGAAGGTTGACATATTTCTCGAATCTCATCTGGTTATCAGAAAATCCTTCCTTCTCTAATTCGAGAGAAACCTGCTCTTGGAGCTTATTGAGTCGCAGTTTGACGTCTTCCATTGAGGTGGAATATTCGCACGAACAAGGCTCATGCTTTTCCTCAACTGTATCTGCAAGATTCATACCGTACGCTGAGAGAATCGACGCATGTTTGTGAATAAGAACTCGAGATATTTTGAGTGTATTCGCAATTGCACAAGCATGTTGTCCGCCAGCACCACCAAAACTAGCCAAGTTATGATCAGAGGTATTGAACCCTTTTGACTCTGTCAATTGCCGGATGGGTCGACACATGCTCTCGTTGGCGACATTCAAGAATCCAAGCGCAACTTCTTCCATAGTCAGCTCCTTGCCTCCGTTAGCTTTGAGATCAATGTTGACTGCTTTAGTCATCTCTGCAAAGGCCCTTCTCGACCCTTCAACATCAAGAGCTTCATTCTCATTTTTGCCGAAGATCTTGGGGAAGTGACCGGCTGAGAGGCGTCCTAGGACTAAGTTGGCATCGGTGACTGTGAGCGGTCCCCCTTTCCTGTAGCAAAGCGGTCCAGGATGAGCGCCAGCGGATTGAGGACCAGCATTGAATAGGCCGTTCTTATAAGTCAAAATACTTCCGCCACCTGCCGCAACGGTGTTGATTTCAAGCTGCGGAGCCTGAATCGGAACTCCGGCAATAACTGTCTCCAACGTGTGCGTCAAAATGCCAGCATATCTGGTGACATCTGTGGAAGTCCCTCCCATGTCAAAGCCAATGACAGGCGTTTTATTGTTTTCATCATAACATGTTCGGCTGAATCCAACAACTCCTCCAGCGGGGCCCGAGAGAACTGATTGCAGCCCATTGAATCTTTGCCAGCCAACTAACCCTCCATCAGACTGCATGAACTCGCAACGAGCTCCCTCGCCGTCGATGTCCAGCCTTCCCACAAATCCAGCCCTAAAGCCGTTGATATAATCTTGTACAACCGGCGTCAAGTAGGCATCAACGGTGGCTGAATGACCTCTAGATACTGCTTTAATCATAGGTGATAATTGGGACGAGAGCGATATTTGTGGAAATCCTATTTCCACCGCAATTTTACCAATCTCAAGTTCATGATGGGGAAAAGTGTACGAATGGAGTAAACAGACGGCTATTGACCGTACACCTTTGTCATATAGAACTTGAAGGTCGCGGCGAGTCTCGGATACATCTGTTTAGTTAGCGACTTTCTAATAATACCTGGAAATTATATATAGAAAGATTGACTTACTGAGTGGCTTCAGAATCCGAATCAGCTCTCCACCAACTCCTTTGACAACTTGAACGCTATCTACAATTTTGTCAAGCTCGGCAATGGTCATTGGTAATGGGTCTTCGGTGTAATTCTCTGGTGTGACTCTCTCATCAATTTCCACAACATCTGTGAATAAGTTCGATGGCCTTCTGATATTTAAATCAAATAACCTGGGTCTGGTCTGATCGCCGATTCTCAAGAGGTCTTTGAAGCCACGCGAGACAACCAAGGCACATCGCTCTGAGGACTTCTCAAGTAGAGCGTTTGTGCCAACAGTGGTGCCCATTTTTATTGATGCTGTTTGACTTTGATTAGCAATGCGTTTCCGAAACTCATTATATATTATTTTGTTCTTACCGATTCCATGTGTCTCAATAAGAACACCACGGTCAAGCTTCTTGTTTGTGGCCATCTCCAGTATTCTTCTGATACCCTCTGTTGGAGCATCTTTGTAATTAGAAGGGTCAACACTCAGAAGCTTAACAACGATGTCATCTTTCCCAGGGATGTTGGTCCCGATGCAGTCCTGTATATCGTCAGCTGCTGCTTTTGATAGACTCTTCACATGCGACTTACTGTGAAAGTTCCTCCTCGATCAATTGCGATCTGGATGCCCTCCATTTTCGCAAGTGGAGAATCTATTGCAGTAGGCATGATATCGGAGCGATTTCAAATGAAAGGAACGGCATCAACACTGATAGATGACAAAAACGAAGGAAGAATTAGAACTATATTGAAATGCGTATAATGATCAGGTGACTTGACTACTCGTGCGACTTCTCAGAGGGATTTTCGGAGCAAAGAAAAGCTAGGTAGCTGACTGATATCCTGGGAGGCCCAAGCCGTCTACGACCTGCGGGTGGTTCGAGAGATACTCGGACAAGGTGAACAAAACAAAGTCGTACTGAGGCGCAGTCATCGGCGATGGATATCATCAAGGTAACTAATCATTCTATTATCTACATCTTGATACTCTGTGAGATGGCTTGGACGTATTGTGAATGATAGGCGAGGTAAGGTGAGTGTTGGGGAAAGAAAGTTGCCGTCGGACGGCGAATCCGATGGTAGTGAGGATTGGTTATCTACGGTATCCACCATCAAGCACTACCCCTCTATCGGTCAGGGTCTCCGCGCGTACTGCACGATGCAACAACTTTCTCCTCTTGCAATGATCTAAGTAGATATTTTGCAGTTATCCGAGATAGGAACACCAATGCATAGATTATCATCAGCGACATGAGGAATCACTTTGTCGGACCGTCATTATATGCCGGGGCAGCCAGGCTATGCGTAGGTTGAGTGCGTGTTGCATACCATCTGCAATGTATTCCCAAGTTATTCTGATTGCACATTAGAGTTGTAGGCAAAATGTCGATTAACTTGTAGGATTTGCTTGATCTTGATCCACTCGTTGATATTAAAAACCTCATCGACATCAACATCAAGTGACAGAGTCTTTGATTTATTTTTACAAGAGGAATTGAGAGAATATAGTTTCTGCTACTCGGCCAACGAGATGACTTTATCTGCTATCAACCTGAAGCTTGGGTGGCCTTCAACTCGCCTCTTCCCAGCGACCCAGTTATCAAGCGCGGCAACGACAGTATTGACAAATCCATCAACCGCAGGCCAAGCACTGATATACGGACCCAGTTTGGGCCATACTCCACTGCGAGAAAGCATTGCAGTATGGCTCAGCAAGCTATATTCCTCTCCCAGAGATGAAATCCCTATCGACCGAATCTGCATAACAGGCGGCGCATCTCAAAATCTCTTGAGCATCCTCGCAGCCTTCACAGACCCCCTTATCACAGAACGAATCTGGATGGTAGAGCCTACCTATTTTCTGGCAAGCACAATCTTCGAAGATGCTGGATTTGCTGGAAAACTGCGCGGCGTGCCCGAGGATGAAGACGGTGTAGATATCGAATTCCTGCAAGAAGAATTGGAGGCCCTGGAATCACAAGACTGTCCAGCACAAAGGGTGAAGCCTCCATCCAAGTATCAGAAGATCTTCAAGCACATTCTCTACCTTGTCCCCACCTTCTCCAATCCCTCAGCCAAAACAATCTCGCTCAAAACCCGCCACGCCCTTCTCTCCCTCGCCCGCAAACACGACGTCCTAATCGTAACCGACGATGTATACGATGCGCTCTACTGGCCTGCAACACCAGCACCCTCCTTACTCTCTTCTGCCGCTCCTCGAACCCTCCCACGCATCCCTCCACGCCTCGTCGACCTTGACCGTGCAACCGCTCCCGTAGAGGCATGGGGGAACGCCATTTCCAACGGCTCCTTCAGCAAGATTGTCGGGCCCGGCGTACGCGTTGGCTGGGCTGAGGCATCAGCATGCATGACGCACCGTCTTGCGCAGATCGGCAGCACGCAGTCGGGCGGAGCGCCGAGTCACTTGACTTCCACGTTCGTGTGCGAGTTGCTGGCGAGTAGGGCGCTGGAGACGCATATTGATGAGGTGCTGGTGCCGGTTTATGTGGTGAGGTATCGCGCGTTGATGGCAGCCATTGAGAGTGAGCTTGTGCCGCTTGGTGTCTCGGTAAAGTCGAGGAGGAGCTTCTGTGGCCAGGGAGATGTGACTGAGGGTCAGGAGCTGGTAGGCGGGTTTTTTACTTATGTTGAGTTTCCCAAGGAGTTGCCCTGTGCAAGTGTCATTGCCGCTAAGGCGAAGGACAAGTTCAATTTAACGATTGCTTATGGGGAGTTGTTTGAGGTGAGTGGTGACGAGGGGAGCAAGAGACGTGGAATGGCGGCAGGTTGGATTTTCTCACGGCGCGAGGTTGTGTTGGGCTTGGGAGAAGGAAAAGATGATCGTGGAGGGAGTGATGAGATTGAGAGACTGCATTGTAGAGATGCTTTCTGATGTTGACGGAAATAGCAAATAAGTATAGTTCAATCTTTTCAATCGGAATCATTTCGCATGGACCAAGTGCTGTAATCATCATTTGAATAATTTCACTGCTGCTCGTACCCACCAATAGAAAATGCCCCTTAGGAAACTGAATGAAAGACGGGTATAAGAAAGGAACTGCTAATGCTTGATCCCGAGAACTACACAACTTAGATCTATGTTCTTGGGAAATCAACAATGGTGAGCCGGTTGAAGCTGTTAGACTGAATGTCTGTCACTTGAGCTTCATTGTCTGAATGATAGCGATAAATGAAACGATGATGAGGGTTTCTGTGGTGAACAAGAAACAGCAAGGAATAAAACGAAGATGGCGCACCGGTCTCAAATGATTTTGTAACTTATTTCTCCTTGTTCATATGTAAAATAATGAGGTCGCCTCCTGACTGCCTTATATACCTTTTCCGAAGGGCACGATCCATCTGATATGACATATCTACTTTCACTCATCTTATCTAGTTTGACCAGCATTTATCAAATGCAAAACGTGATTTCATATACTGCAATTCTACATGAAAATAAATGCATGTCAAAACCTTGATCATCTTGAGAATACCAAGCCCAAGAACAACCGCCCAAAACCAATACACCTACCAAACATACCTGAAATGAACGTTCTGTCTATCCGTCAAGTCTTTAAAGTCCGTTTCCTGATGGATACGTGCTCCAACCTCAGCATCGATCCGATCCCTCCGCCTATTCTCCCAAGCACAATAAGCCATATACAGCACCATTGTAATAATGCTCAACACATAACTACCCAAGATAGCGCCCATACCGACCACATACAGCGGTGCCTGATCAGCAAAGAAGAACTGCGGCGCAATGATGTTACTGATACAGTACGCAATAAAAATCAGCGCATTGGTCATGACCTTCTTCGTGTGTCCCGCAGTATTGGCCGTATTCATGCCGAGCGAAACAATATACGAGCCGAGATAGAAATAGCTCATGTAGAGGGCTGCTAGGCGTCCGTGCAATGCTGTGAGCGGCAGCGTGTACAAGAAGACTGCGGAGATCATGCCCACGATGCAGCCAAAGATGGCCCAGGCACCACGCGTTTGGTAGGCGGGTAGGTGTTTGGCGGCCAGGAAGACGCCGCCATTGAGGAGATAGCTGGAGAGCGTTTGTATAATTCCTGTTGGCATCGTGAGCAGCGTGCTGCGCTGCGAGGTGTAGCCCAGGCCTTGGATGATGAGGGGGGCGAACTGTGATTGTCAGCACCGGGCAACGCGATAGAGCATCGAAGATATAGATAATGAAGTGGAGTGAAGGGATTCAGTAGCTTACGTTCGTTAACCCGCCATTTGGGATGCTGATCCAGATGTTAAAGAAGAACATGAGCCAGGTCTTGGGATCCAAGAGCGCTTCGATCATCTGCTCCCTCTTGAACGTCTTGTTCTCGATGCCAGTCTGATCAGCTCGCAGGCGGTCAATAACAATAGCCTTCTCGCGCTCTGAGACGAACTTCGCTTTCACCGGATTGTCTGGCAGGAATGTTCCGACGACGGTAGCCCATAACACTGTCATAGCACCTGTGATCCAGAAGAAATATCGCCAGGTATTCTCCTGAATGAAGCCGATTCCATACCCGATTGGGCCCGTGAAAAGCACTGAGAGACCTGTATAAAAAAGACCTGTTCGAATTGGTTGCTCGCTGTGTTGCGTTAGTCAGGAAGACCAGTTCACTCTTCGTCGCCGGACTTACCGTCTGGTGTACCACATCCCCAGAACCAGGAAATTGCCAGGTACGATAGGCGCCTCCAGAGCACCGAGCAGCACACGCAGGGCAATCAGCGTGGCGAAGTTATTCACAAAACCGGTACCTATCAGCACAAGGCCCCAGAGGATCTGTGCGGTCATCATCATCTTTGCAACAGGTAGTTTCTGAAGCAGGCTACCGGCAGGAAGACACCAGATAAGATATCCGAACTGATCCGGTCAGCTCTACTTTCCTGTCACGGAAGTGGAGAATTGAAACCCAAAACTTGGAGAAAAACTTGAATGCTGGGAGTGAATACTTACATAAAACGAACTTCCCACCCACGAGTACCGATTCGCTGATAGATTGCACGCCGTCTTCATGCCGTACAATGCCGCTGTTGATGTAGTAACTTTATCCATGGCACTGAGAGTCACATTGAACCATAGAATGGGAACAAGCCGCAGATCTAACTTCCAACGGAGACGGATCTCCTCCTTGGATGTGTAAGCACCCTCGCCTTCGAGCTGGTTGGCATATGCAGCGGCGATATCGAGGTTGGCGTCTATGGTGTGGACTTGGCTGCTGTCTACGTCTATTTCTTTGGGGTCTGAAGACATCTTCGACATCTTGGTGTCGTCCATTGTAGACGTGAGAGAGTCTAGGCCGAGGAGATGTATTGTAGTATTGTAAGTGAGAAGTTAGAAGACATATGCTGGAGACTTGAAGACTTGATTGGGATGAAAACGATGGATAAGAGTTGAATATAAAGAAACTGGGAATGGATCGTAGCTATACACAAAAGAGACTCTGTTCACAGCTGCTATAAGGAATAAAAATGGCTCGATATGATAGAATGATATTGTTTGTGTATCAACATCGGCAGTCAAGATCAATTACCAACTAACACGAGTCTGATAGAGATAAAGATAGATAGATGTTAGCTCATAAAGTACCTAGATATAACGTGAATGGCAGTACAAGATCAAGAACATGAGGTATGTGATGCAAGTATCACACATGAGTGCATGTCTGTTCCGTTGTTATCACGAAGTGCATGAAGTATATCGGTAGTGTAACATGAATCGAGGCAAGGTGACATAGAGTCGAGGGGCGAGCAAGGGTGGGGGGTTCTCAGCTTCAGTCGTCAGTTCAACTCCCGCTCTCTTGACAGGGAACTTCGCACATTCACTCCGAAATCCTAGATAAGTCTTCGGCCTATTGCGAGATCCTCTGGTACCTACGTACGAAATGGCTCTTAATCCGGCTAATACCCGTAATCTGAATGCATTTTGTTCCGACTTGAGAGATATGCAGGCTCTCCATCTTTTGCAAGAACTATTACTGAAAGATGAAGGATCTCGAGGATAGGAACCATGATGATAGACGATTAATTGATTGATCCCAGGGAGAAAATCGAGCCTTCATTGATTTCTTCGCCCCTCGACGTCGTCGCATCGTTGCATCGTTGCATCGTTGCGCTATCTCTTATCACTCTTATCGGCCCCTTAAATGCACCAACTCGACGATCATTTCAAGACTATTCAAGCACAGACACTCTTCCATTGACCTCACAACGACATCAATTGAAACATCTCAATCGACTCAATTGTTGACTGATTCACTGCGGAGTACACCCCTTGTTGTTTATCATATTCTTCTGATTCCACGTGCCTGACTTGATTCTCTGCCTACTTATACCTCACTCACCAAGAAGAAGATGGAAAGTGGCCGAGTAATCCGTACAGCAATTCTAGATTGTGACACCCCGGTACCGGCCATCCATTCCACCAGAGGCAAATACAGTGGTTTATTCATCACGCTTTTGGACAAAGTTGCACCTCGATCTGGCACAAAGCTGCAGTACACCGTCTATGATTCCGTGTTGGGGCACTATCCCAGCGGGAAAGAATTGCAGGATATAGATGCGATAGTCATCACGGGGTCATGTAAGATATCACCATCATCATCGACAGCATATCACTCATCTCAAGTCTTGAGCATTTGCTAACAGCTGTAGCCGCATCTGCATACGATGTCGACCCATGGATAGCAACACTCACCGATTTCCTGAGAGGTCTGTAATAGACCGCCAAAATTCTGGATGTCAACTAACACAACCGCAGAAGCCTACATCTCACACCCAACCATCAAAATCTTCGGTTCCTGCTTCGGTCATCAAATCCTCTGTCACGCGCTCTTTTCGCCTCCAGGCTCAAATGTGGTATGCCGTGACCCAGCAGGCTGGGAAGTAGGCGTGCACGCCGTGACACTCTCAGCCGCCTTCCTAGCACAGTATGGGCCCGTACCGTCTCCTATCTCTCCATCTGGCTCTTCCAACAAAATGCTCCAGCAGTTTGTGCATGCCGATCATGTCGCTCTCTCGCCGTCGCAGCTGCCCGCTGGTTTTCATTCCATTGGCAGGAGTGAGCACTGCACGCTGCAGGGCGTGTGGAAGAAGGGGCGTGTACTAACGTACCAAGGCCATGCGGAATTTGATCGTGAGGTTAACAGGGAGACTCTGCGGGTTTTTGGGAAGTTGATCTGGAGTGAGGAAGTCATGAGGCAGGCGTTGGAAAGCGTGGAGGCCGAAGCGGATGACCTTTGGGCGGCAGAGATTATTGTGAGGTTTTTTGGGGAGGAGGCGGATGGAGTGGTGTCAGATGGTATTACTTTGATGATGAGAGAGGAGGTTGGAGAGAATTCTCTTGTACATCAGGGGGAGATGATTGATGGGACGAAGTCAATGGGAGATTTTGCCGATGCTGATGGGGGTGAAGCTGTGGCTGTTTGTGGATGATTAGATATCGTTAGACTTAGTCAGGCACTTATAGATATAGATTTATACATAGATGATTGGTGTTAGACTCGTTTATAAAATCAACACATAAAATGCTGTTGTTTGGAACGGTTTAAGCTTGAAAGTCCAAGTGAAAGGTGAGATCATTTTACAGCTGTGATTCTTTTGTCTCCGATAAATTTAGATGTCTACACTTGGACGATCAAGAATGTGTTTCTTGATACAATTAAAATTATAAATACAGAAAGCTGAAACTTGAGTAGGTAAGCAAAATCAAGACGACTTTACATCCATCTCTGGTTGATATCAGCCTTTACGGCCACAATGATGCCTCAACAAACTTGAAGGTAGGGTTAATGCACAGTCCTTGTAGCGGGTATCGGGATTATGCAGTGCATTGGCGTGTGTTCATGGATCTACTACTTATCGGCCTTCGACTCCGATGAATACATGAGAAAGGCCGATAGACTCCGAACACCAACAACGAGGTCGATGATGCTCGAAGTACAAGCCACTTTCGTTGTCGTTATCATTGTTACAATCTCGCATCGTCATGCCATGAGAATTACTTGGTCGGCAGATACACAACATTGCGGATAATAGGTTGCGGATGATAGGTAGATTTCATGTTGTATCTGGGGGAGGTGGGGAATAGGTAGTCAAGAACACGGAAAAGTCCCAGAGTGAATTCCCATCATCATGAACGCCAACACTAAGCGGCATCAGTGACTTGAGGTGCCATTTCTGGGGCCTGATGGACGGTCTATCACATCATTGCACTCCTCTGCAAGAACAGCTGATGTTGTTGTGCGGTTTAGCATGGATCGCAGCAGCTATGCGAGTCCATTGTGCCATTCGGAAATGTTGTGCGTGTCCAACGACATGCATGCAGCTCTCCTTTTTGGTCAAATTCTTGGCTGTATGAGATAAGGATGGAGATATGACAGATATGAAGTGAGTGAGTAATATGTGTTCCTCTTGATTCATCATAAAGCTCTTCTCTGATTTTTTACAGTTCAAAATAATTTGAATTGGTTTCTGCATTCTTTTTTTCTTCATTTCAAAGGATTGCTCTTCGTTAATGTTGAATTTGCAGCTGGAGCTAGACATTCAAGTGCAAGTCAGCATATGATATCAAAATGGTCAAACGTACTCAAAATATAGCTGCTGAGCAATCTCAATTTGAAACAAATTGCAAGGAAATTGAGGAATGGTGGAGCACACCAAGACAATCACACATCAAACGGTAAGTACTTTACTCGATTGCCCCTGGGCGCATATAATGACACCTGTATGATAGTCCCTATTCAGCAGGACATATTGCCTCTCTCCGCGGAACATATTCACAAAAGTATATCTCCAGTGATATGGCCCTGAAGCTATGGGACCAGCTGAACGAGCACCTCAAAAACGGGACGCATGAGATGACGTTCGGAACGACGGAGCCAACAATTTCCAGCCAGATGGCAAGGCATCAGCAGACCATTTATGTTTCTGGGGCGCTTTGTGGTTTCTCTGAGGTTGCGGAGCCGGGAATGGATGCTGCTGACTATCCTTGGGATACCGTACGTCTACATACCTCTTGATATAACTTCCGATAAATGACCACTAAAGAATCAAGGTTCCTAAAGTAGTCGACAAAATCTTCCGCTCTCAAGCCTGGCATGACCAACGTCAGCACCAATTTCGCATGCTGAACCCGCCCTCTAAACGTGATGCTCTCGAGAATTGGGATTACATGATGCCAATCGTTGCAGACGGTGACATGGGCTTCGGTGGCCTCATATCGACCATCAAGATGACTAAACTGTTCGTTGAAGCCGGCGTAGCGATGTTCCACTTAGATGACCTCGCAATCGGCAAAAAAAAGTTCACCATAGGCCAAGGCCGCACCGTGGTGCCAACTTCGGAGTATCTGGACAGACTGACGGCTGCGCGTATGCAGATCGACGTCATGGGCGCCGAGACGATGCTGCTATGCCGGTGCGACATCGACCATTCCGAGTTCATTACCGATGTCATTGATGCTCGCGATCACGAGTACGTGCAGGGCGCAACAGTCGAGATCGATAGTCTACGCACAGCACTTGCTGCCGCGGCACAGGCCGGCGAAGATCTTCTTGCCGTGCGCAAGCAGTGGATCAAAGATGCGCATCTTTGTACCTTTGACGAGGCAGTGCAGGCAGTTGGCAGTGCCGCCGAGTACGCTGCCTACAAATGCAAGCTCGGCAGCGGAACGGTCGCTCTCGACTCTCGCCGTAGAATTGCCGCGGACGTCCTCGGCCGTAAAGTTTTCTTCGACTGGGATCTCCCACGGTCCCGTGAAGGCCAGTATCTCTTCAAGCCATCTGTCAAGACTATCCTCGAACGTGCTCTGCTCGCTGCGCCGTTGGGAGATGTCACTTGGGCACGTATGGATCTGCCAGTCTGGGCTGATATTGTTGAGTTCCATAGCCGCTTCCGTGAGGTGTATCCTCAGCACTTTTTCGCATTTGGATATACGGGGGATTATGACTATGGTAAGGCGGGGTTCAGTGCCGAGGCACTCAAGACCTTGCCGGAGGATTTGGCGAAGATGGGTGTCGTGTGGCAGGTGCAACCTATCTGGGCGCTTCAGGGGCTGAATTATGAGACGGAGAAGTTTGCGAGACTGTGGAGGGAGCGTGGAATAGAAGGTTATGTTAATGAGGTGCAAGCTAAGGCATTGGCTTCCAAGCCGTTGACGGATGGCTTTGAGAAAGCAAGTTGGTGTGGGGCTTATCTTCATGATGAGTTCATGAGTGTTGTTGGTGGAAGTACAGGCCAGAAGAAAGAAGTGATGGATAAAAGAATTAGGTAGATGGGTCAAGATAAATCACTTGGTATTCTGTATACACGCTGTAGATCGGCAACTTATGTGATGAAAGGAGCCCAGGTAGATTCTAACCTATTCTTCGATATGAACTCAATCAACACTTCAGCTCTCCTGCCGCACCACTTCAAATTTGAGGAATGTGACCGCTCATTCGGAAGCTTCATCAATATCCAACAAGGTAAATGCAAGCAATACCCTAATACTTAGTGAACGGTTATATTGGTGGCGTTGGAAGCGGGATGCTATATCGATATACACTTGACTATTGTCATATACAAAAACCCCTCTTACAGAGTAGTCGCCTTCCTACAATGGCTAATTAGGCTATTCTCACCTACACCAACAACATTCATATAATCAAGAACTAGAAACAGATAACTCTATTGTATGTGTCAAGAGTCACGTGGTTTCAAAAAAGTAGCATATATTCGACTTCTCATCAACAGTTCTTTTTCAGAAAAGTCCCACTATTATAAATCTAAAAACTAAGTCTAACACATAGCTTACTGAGCTGAGAATAAAATGCTCTTCCAGACCATCGAGACCGCATCGCTTTCCCCTTGCCCTTACTGTCGATGGAAGCCTATATTGTCAGGCTTCAACATCACCATGTTCTACTCCACTTTCCGTGATAAGGCATCTTCACTTTGTAACATCTTGAGCCATCAATGTTTATTGAGAGGTTGGTTCATGTATGCTTAATATTTCCATATTCCTTATCATAACTAAGAATTGTCATTGTTATACCTGCCCATGCTGACAGAGATACCACGGTGCCCACATACACAAAGCCTCAGGGCTATAAGATAAGAGATGGAGAGCGCGGAAGTTGGTACGGCTGCCTCAGTTGGCGGCTCCTCTAGAAGGAAGAAGAGAGCTTGCCAGCGTTGTCGGCAACGCAAGCAGAAATGCGACTTGGCTGAGCCGTGTCATAATTGTGTAACGGCGGGGGTTGGTGAGTTCACAAGAAAATTCCCTTGTAGAGTTGGGCTGATATGATATGGAAGAGTGTACCCCTGTCCCTCAAGAGACTTTCGAGTCATATCCCATTGGATATGTAGCTGCTTTAGAGCAACATGCTGCGATGTTGGAGAGAAGTCTGAATGAATCATTCCCTGGTGCTGCTCCTGATCACCTGGATAGTAATCAGGTCAGGGCATCTGGTTCTGAACCTCATTCAGTTGCTCTCGGACAGGCTGAACTATCTACGAGGTCTTTTGATCATCAGCACCACAAAATGAGTGAAGGCCCTCAGAGTAGAGGCTCATTTGACTTCACGGTCCATTCAAGTCCGCATGCTGTTACATCGCCTGCGCTGGCAACATCTTCTCGTATCTCGCCTCCTTCATTGTCTCAACGTACGGTGTTGTCTGAGAGATTGGTTGACGATGTTAAAGACGTTCCAACTGTGACAGCAGCTTCATTCTTCCGGACATATTTTCAATTCATCCATCCCCAGTACCCTTTTTTAAGTATAAAAGAATGCGCAAACTGGTATCTTGAATGGAAAATAGCAAAACAAAATAACGAGCACTTTGATGGATGGTCAGCCTTCTTCATTAAAATGGTGTGTGCATTTTCAAATTCTACAAGGGGGACTGTTAAACTAATTGTTTTCATGATAATAGATCTTCTCAATTGGATCTCTCATTCAATCAAAATCTGATGAAGCCCCTCGATATCAGCACCATGGACTCGAGTCTCGTGTTCAAAGCGAGGATACTATTCTCCAGGACTCTGGATCACCACCACTGATCCGATTTCAAGCAATGCTGATGTTAGCGATGCATGCGTTACATTCCGATTCATCGGCAAGAATCATCTACATTACAGGAGCGACTATGCGATTTGCAAGCTTACACAAATTTCACCGCCTCTTACAAAATGATTCAGACGACTCTATTATGAAGATCAGGGCTTGGTCGTGTGCTTATGTGTGAGTTTCATAATTCCATAAATTCTCCTGTACTATTAAGTCATACTAAATGATATCTCTCTTCAGACTTGATAGAGCCGTGAGTGCTACATTTGATATACCTACAAGTCTCGCAGACGCTTATATTTCCACAGCAGTATGTCGTTCAAGAGCAAGAAAGCTATATTTGGGATTCAGCTAATGTATGTTAGCTATTTGAAGAAGACTTTGAATCCGAGATACCACAGATTTGGCTTCGAGATTGTGCTGCATCAACTGTTCCTGATCTTCCACAATCTTTGACCACTTTCGCTCACATATGTAGAATTCGATATATGCAATCATACATCCTCTTTACCTTCCATAGCAGCCGTACCATTTTACAGCCAGAATGGCTAGAAAGTATGCGGCTTCAGATCGAGGCATGGGCAAGCACAATCGCCTACAATAGCTTATCATCCTCACAAGGTTATCAGTCACCTTTGTGGCTTTCTCTGATTAGTCAACTATCACGCCTCATAGTGTATCGTCCCAAACGCGAAACAGCCTCTACAAATATTGGAGATATCGCGCTTTGTGCTAGCTGCGACGCCTGCACAACGTTTCGCGAATTGCAAAAGAAACGTCAGATTGCTCAGCCATGGTTGGCTGTACTAACGCAGTTCCAGGCCGGCGTCACCATCTACTACGTTGCATATCTTCGTGGGACATCACTACCCAAAGAAGCAGATTTTGCGGTGAGGGACTGCACATCAGTGCTAGCTATTCTGGCAGATCGTTGGCGGAATGCGGAGCATTATCGTGATTGCTTCGAGCTTTTAGTGAAGGTTTTCAGTCAATCTAATTCAAGTAGTATGAACGGGATTGAAATATCTATGATGAAGGAATTGAGGCGCCTGGTGGATAGGGTTTTAGAGAAGGGTGTTCATGATCATGTAGCTGGTATGCTTAATGAGATTTGTGAGGATGGCCTAAATAGCAATTAGTGAGAAAACATAGGGGAAACCTGTGGCATAAGCTTCTTAAGGCATAATAGATTGCTGGATATAAGGTATATTATTTACAATCTTTAGTATCGGTTCTTGATAGGCCCCTTAGTCAGTTTAATGTCCAGAAAACTCAACTCTCTACATGCAAAGCTCTATTTACATTCATATATGCCACTTGAGGACCGTATAAATACTGACTAAGCTTTCAGATTCTTTGTGTCTTTGTTCACAATAGAGTATACCACATATCCAAGAGCATCGATGCCCATAAACCTCAACAAATCTTTCCACCGATGAATGACTCAAACACCTGGATGTGAGCCACCCGAGGATAATACAGAGTCCTGCTAGCAAACAATGAAGACGGCAGATATTCTTGTTTTCAGCAGCAAATTGATACACAATTGCTTAAGTGAGGATAACAACAAAAATCAAACTGCATGATCAAGATCGAAAATAGAATATGACTTTCCAAGAATAAATGCTAATTGCTATCCTTGCAAGCCTCCAAGATAAGTACCGAGTATGCTTGCACAGCAATTGACCAGTGGAGTCGCTAATTTTACATAACGGGTGTATTGGACTTGTTAATATCGCGCATATTCCGGAAATGCCTATCTTGTGCACTGATTACGTGCCTCGAGGCATGCTTGATCTATCTGAGTCGTATCAAACCTTATACATACGGTATGATAACGGTTCTCAAATCTGCGAGGTTTATCGATAAAGGCCCCTTTGAGTCTCTGATATGACTCTACATCATGTCTATTGTTCATGTTTGATACAATCATTGCTTTCAGTGTAAATACGAATAATTGGTCAGTCTCAGGAACATTTGCTTTCACTACTCTATATCACTTGAGTCTCGTTACCAGAGATCCTTTATAAAAAGCATAGTAAAATATTGATTAAAGATGCCAGTAACTCTAAACATAAAGAATTGTACTCTATGACAACTTGATTTGTTATCTTCTTCATTCAAACATCTGCTCTCAAAGCTGTATTCCTCACGAAAAGATTATCTGTTGAGCTAAACACTTCTTAATATTTTTAATTACATGTGTACCCATAGCCACTCTTGAGACATGATCATTCTTCTATACAATCCAAACCATCTATGACTACCTAGAATAATTACAGTGGTTGTTTTCGCCAGATTTGTTCTCTTCTTCATTGTATATATCTTGCTTGCCTAAATTCCCATATACAAGAAGATACTGTGTTCTTTGAAGTCAGGGTCCAACGACATTTTATTATATGTGCGCTTTGAAACATGTCTAGTTGAACAGTCTAGGTTTACACACCGGGAGCCATAAAACTTTCGTGGATCGAGGTCCTATTAAGGGGTTTCTCAACAAGAAGCATATTTGCTGCGGGGTTTCCTTTCCCCTGCATTTAATGGCGACTAATAAACTTTTGCCTTGTGCATTGACACTGAAATTAAGCTCGAGCTATGAAGTAAACGGCCGGCCGATGCGATATATACAAGTACAGCTTAAATACAGAGAAGCATTAACATCCACCACGTATGGGGTAAATTTACGCGGTCCATCATGGAATATCGGATCGCGTACGGACCCGAGATCACGCCTTCATCCGAAACAATATGCAAGGCTGTAGGGATTATAATATGAATGCCGAAACAATATGCAGGGCTGTAGGAGTTGCAATACATATACAGTAATGATCTGCATTTATTGAAAATATCCATCCTCGTCAATCTTCCACGGTCAAAGCCATCTTCAGGAACAACGCCGAACAGCCAAGCCATTGACAAAAGTTTAAGTATTATATAAGTAAGTAGATTCCATTTGCTCTTAGCTTTATCCTTCTTCTTTTTATCTTGCATTGCAAGCAAGTACCATTAAGATGTATCTCTCCACTTTTCTCTTTCTCCTACCCGCCGTCTGCGCGGTCTTCACTCCATCAGACATCACAACCCTCACTCAAGGCCATGTGGGTACAAAGTATGAGAACATTGCTATTACGCCCACCAATGACGTCCTCGCATCTCGTCTCGATACACCGACCGTTCAACTTGTCTCCACGGACAATTCCTCTGCAGTCGTTAACGTCACAACCTTCCCCTCGATCTACTCCGCCTGTCTGGGCATAGTCTCCTTCCCCGCCGCGCCCTCAGTCTTCTACGTAGTTGTCTCGGCCCCGCATGATTCCAACTTTGTTAAGACGACCAACACTAGCCATGCCGTCTTTATCATCGATATGGAAGACTTTGAGGCAGTCAATGGCACGGTGGTACGTAATGCGAGCATAAGTAAGCTGGGTGAAGTTCCTAGCGCAGGGCTCTTGAATGGAATGGCACCGCTGTATATAGATTCTGAGGTTTCAGGCGGAGAGAAGCTTTTGATCGCAGATGCGGTTTATGGCCGTGTGTACAGCATGGATGTTGGTACTGGTGAGGCAGTGATTGCTATTGAAGATGAGAAGATGCAGTATCTGAATACTAGCACCACAAAATTAGGCGTCAATGGGGTCAAGATAAGAGATGGGTGGTTATATTGGTCAAACTCGGTATGTTCTATTCTACTCTTTTGGACCAGCTCCTGTCACATTTTATAAAGAACAAGTCGGCTGATTTGTACTGATAAATTAGGGCAACCCCATCTTCAGCCGCATTCCTATTGATGCCGAAGGCTTTCCAACTGGTCCCTCAGAAGTCGTAGCGGATGTGGAGCATGTAGATGATTTCGCCTTCCGGGCCGATGGCAGTGCGTGGATGATGCAGAACCAACTCGAGGAGATGAGTGTTATTGTCAATGGCACGGTGACATGGGTAGCTGGAAATTCTAACTCTACAGTGCTTGGAGGCATCTCGGCTGGTGTCTTTGGGCAAACGAAGGACACAGAGAACATGCTATATGTAACTACTGGCGCAGGTAAGTCAAGAATCATGATGAAAATTTGGGTCCAAATACTGATTGGAATAGGAGTTGCTTATCCGCTCAGTGGGGAGATTACTGTTGGAGGGAAGGTGGCGGCGATTGATACTTCTTTCTGGGCTTGAATGAGAGTTTGATTACACTTGTATCAAACGACAAACAGTCTCAGACTGCTACATATTCTATATATACAAAATTCAAATTCCCTCAGCCATCTTGCTCATAAAGCCACTTTGCTCGCCGCTAATAGTGGCATCGTTTACTTGTGGTCATTTATGACAATTCTTTCTTTGTGCTCCACCACTGAATCTGAACAGAAACTGCGCGAGTATGGTGGAATGGCCATCGCAGTATCACAGCGTTGGAAAGATTCCGGATAGAATGAAGTCAGGCTCTAAATCTTAGAGACCTCCATTCCATTATCACAGCAGTGCTCAACCAATAGTTCGACGGTTTCAGTCCCATTCACTAGAGAATCTTCCCATATTTCAACAAGAAATGAGATTTGCTGGAAAGGCTGATACACAGAGGGATCCTGATAGGCTGCGCTGTCCAGTGAAGCATCTGCTAAGGAGAGATTCAAGCCTGTCTCATTATTGGTGGGAGTTATTCACGCCATCAAACGGTGAGAATTTAGCTAACAACCAAGAATTGTAAAGTTCACTTCATTATTCTTGTTCTAAGCAACAATTAACTTGACCTCCGGCCTTGTTCTCGTCTCAGTCGGTCTAGGCTCAGCCTGTTTTCCAAAACCCTGTAAATCCTCCTCGTTGATATCCTTTTCCATATCTATAGGGTAGATGGTGACAATGCTTTCCTTTCCTGCACCTGAACTGCTTACCCATCCCACTTCTTTCCGCGAAACAGGAAACTCCAGCATGGTTGAGAGCTGGGTGTTATTGAGGGGAGATATAGGTCTGTAGTCCGCGGTATTGCCCAAGATCGAGGGTAACTCCACTTGTTTCGTATCTGTTGTCTCGGTGATTGTGTTCTTCTCGAGAACTGAAAACTTTTCCGTATCTGTTGGGTGGCATGCTTGCATTTCTTGCATGTCGAGCGACTGTCCATAGGCGCTGGGTGAGGTTCCAGCAGGGCCATCGAAATCCTTTTGAATGATTTTCATGGCGTCATTTGTCCACTGGCGTAGCCGATTAGGACGTTCACATGAGCACTTGAAACATGTCCAGCACCCGATACCACCAAAGCGACCACCATATTCTACGCTTATCTCAGCCAGGACTGTTTTTAAGGTAGCTGGTGACACAAAACCATGCTGATGGTTGATACTGACGTCGAAGCTGATTATGGTCTTCTCCATGGGCCATCCTCGGTCCATGATGGCTTGGCACTCTCTGATATTGATGAGCTCTCTGACTGGCGATGAACATATTTGATCGTAACAATTTATGTTATACCAAGATATCTGCTCTCCTCGAAGTATCTCCAGCGTTTCATAGTTGAATGATGTGTCGTGATTACTCCCCTGTAAAGCAGTGATAGGTAGTGATATCGATATTGCGAAGTGATCCCCATAAGTGGTCTTCAGAAAATCTATCAAACCAATGCTGCTATTGACTGAGATATTCTTTGTGATATCAAGGTCAACACCATCAATTTTGCAAGAGTCAATCATGTTTTTCAACATCGAATGGAAACCCTTAGATTGTTCCTCGCTTGTTTCTGGTATATCATGAAGCTTCAGTAAAATCTTCATTCCCGACGCCTGGAACTCAGCAGCTGTCTGCCAACACTCTTCAAGGATCATCGGTTTAGATGAATTTTCATGAATGTTGAAAATACTAGAAGCTTGTACCCAACAGAACCCATCAAGAGTTAGGTGAGTGACACTATGGTCACTATCTGCGAGCTTGCTGACCGCATCAGGCCCTTGGGTTTCGAGAGCCGATAAGTCACAGAACAGATTAATTATTGGCCAAGATTGTGAAGAGCGCCCTTGGTTTTCCATATGAGAATCAAGTGTCGTTGTCTCTTGGGAGCCTTCCTCCAAGAAAAGTTGAAATTGAATTTGCTTCACAGAATCATTCCACGGCTGTAGACAGGACCCAGGATATATCTGGATCAAGTCTCCACTCTCGACCGAAGCAAGCCAGTGACAGGAAGCATCTCTGAAGTCCCAAATGCTAGAATATGTTTGCTTTTCGAGATCGTGATGAAGGTTTGACTGAACCTTGAATCGTGGTATTGCTTCACGTCCACGTCTCCGAAGAATATTGACTTCGAAGTATTTTCCACCATGTGTGAAAGGACCTGTAACAGTTCAATATACATTTTTATTACACGTTCCAAGTTGGAGACACGTACCTTCGCCGCTCGAGTCTCTTGTGAAAACTATTCGGCGGACTTGAAATTTGCTGGTATTATTGAAAGGTATCAAGATTTCGAAGTAAGGACAATTCGAATTGTCGTTCTTGTTATCGGCCGTTAGTTTCTTAGTTGCAGTAGCATATATCCATTCAGGATGTACTGCAAATTTCCCTGTCAGGGGCTCGGGTTTCGCATTTTCAACCAGAGACGTAAGAAGATCGAACCAAGACTCATCTGAGTAGTTTTCAATGAAGCTTTTAGGCCAGATAACACCAGTAGTTGCCCCGTACTTCAGTAACAGGTCAATAATCTTGGTGTTGCCCGCCAACCCAAGTATCAGTGCAGTATCCAGGACAGTCTTGCCAAACTGTTCAACGGTGTTGACGGGGCTTTTGGCTTCCAGAAGAAGTTTAACCATCTCCAAACTTCCGGCTTCAACAGCTTCATGTAGCACAGTTCGCTTGACCATGTTCAAGGCTGCAATATCCATTTTCTCAAGACTGATAATCTTCAAGAGTATCTCCGGCTTTAGATTTTGTATGCTAGCATGTAAGGGTGAGTTTCCCAGATGGTCGGTCACGCATCTCAACGAGCCATCCGCTGATCTTTCAAGCCATGCTCGCTGCGCAATCATGATATCAATGATCTCAGCATTGCCTTCTTTGGCTGCCTCGATGAAGGGAACTTCACCTGATGGCCCTCGGGAAGTCAAGTCTATGCCTTGAGAAATCATGTAGAGAAGAACTTCAGATTGACTTGCAGCGATAACAGAGATCACTGGGACCTTACCAGAAGCCCCAACAACTGTCATGAACGAGGGTTCTCTTTCGAGAAGACAAATTGTAGTGGAGGGTTCGCAATTCCTAACGGCCAGTTCAAGATGTGTGAGTCCTTCCATCGTTACCAACGTGGTATCTATCTTCCTTGATACTGACAATAAACCCTTGGCAACCTCATTGTATCCTACTGCTAGTGCCGTCATTAGTGGCGTCTCTCCATTTGAGTGAAATCTTAGTATGGAAGCTCCAGCTTGTTGTAAAAGGCATGGGACCAGCGATCCGCGTCCACATCTTATTGCCGTCTGGACAGTGGTATCACCGTGTCCATGATAGAAGTCGACGTCGATATATTCCCGCTCAAGAAGCAACTTCACTAATGGATGATTACCGGCGCGAATAGCCACGTATAGAAGTCTCCAATTTATAGTGTCTGCGTCTGTCGCCCGGTAAAGTCTCTCGAGGAGTTTTCCATCCTGAACCAATCCCGCATACCAAATAAGGGGATCACCATCATTATCGAGAGCTTTTAGATCTGCCCCATCATTGACTAGCCTCCTTGCAAGCTCGAGATTATCCTTGAGCAGAGCAAGGGCTAGCAGGCTTCGTCCTTGATCGTCTTTCGCGTTGATATCCACAGTCAAAGATTGCAATGATAGTGAAGCTTGCTCAACGCCATCGCCTATTGATGAAATTTCACTTGCAGTTTTAGTAACGGTCTTCCTCAAGATAAAGAAAGTTTGATTGCATACTGCTGAATGTTTGAACGAGAGAAATTCATGGAATTCATTCTGTCGGGTATTTGAGTTGCCATGGCATGGACGAATGCTTTCTTTCGGTACAGTGACAAAAGATAAATGCACTCTCGTATCCGAATAATTATGTTGTTTTCGAATGAACTGCCAGCGACATTACAGCTATTCAGGGATGGAACGATCTCAAATAGAGTCCTGAGAGAACAGTATAGCCCCTGATAGGTCGACAGGCATGTTGACTAAAGTGGGGCTATACTGCGACATTCATATGAGAAGCGATATCCAAATTCCCAATCTCGCCAAACCATTGTTGCTCAAGACCTCAACTCTTGCCATCATGTCCCACCATTATTATATATTCGAGGCGTACTAAGCTACATAACGATATTTGTCGTTTGTATCAACCTATCGTTTTTTATAGTGGACCAGCCACTCTTGGATTTCTCTCGCCAAACCTGGCCCTGGTTACATACGCTAGGATATTCAAAGCTCGAGGGTTCACCTCGGAACAGATAGCCTTAGTTCTCAAGGATAATTTGCCAGCGTGATATGACACTGGGGAATACATTATGGAAAGGGGTCTTTACACTTTGGGGCCTTTCTCCCATGTTTTGAGAATTGATGAACGGTCTCGAATGGATACCCCGAAGTCTGTAGTGGTTACATCAAAAGCAAAGCCATTTACGCTTAAATTTATACATATGGACAAAATACTGACTCTTTTTTTCCAGAACCCTTCACGTCATATGTGCAGGAAGTGGTGCTTCAAAAAGGTCTTCGATTGGATATTTCAACACTTATAAGAGTTTGATCATTATACCGGATGCATTCTCGGAGTAAAAACAAAAATAAAAGGATACCGCCAAGGAAAAGTTGTAAGGAAAGTTCAGGATCGGGTAATGTCATGCTCGGCCCGGGTTTAGCGAAAATGATTTCCATGCTCGTCGATCTCGAAATATCCCACGCATACTGCAGCCACCACAACAACACTCTCCGTCGTGCCGACAGTCTCTTCTACCCCTGAATCGAGGATTTCAGAGTTTTGGCATCCTTCAAAGTAGCCGGTCTATGCCTTACGGAATATCCTTCCCTTATTCTTCACAGAAGTTTTCACATAGCTTCAAGAACTGCTCTATTATAGGAGTTTTCAATGCCTCGAGTCTGTACTTGATCTGTTCGCAAAGACTACTTTCACTGGAAACTAGTTAATACTCTAAGCATACAATACCAATTGTACATAGCCAAGCCTGCAATCTTTACTTCCCCAGGATGGAGCAAAAGGAATTGTACACGTTGCCAGTCGATGTCATGGAATCTCAGCTGTCGACAATAGATCTCATCACTGCCATGTTCCCATCACCAGGAGAGCTTGAAATTCCAGCATCTACAACTCAATGCGTCGAGAGACTTCGCGACTGGTGCCAAGACTCAGCAATGCCGATTTCTGGCGTACCATCAGACTTATCACTAGCCATCTGTCTACCAATTGCAAGTGGTGCTCAGAAAATTCAGCTCAATATCTCAGTTCCTGTGCAATCTACAGAGATAGAACCCCTTGAACCACCACTATTGGTGTACTCCTTACGACAACCAGACTGGATGTCCAGAGCTGAAGTTGCTGAGCTGGCTTCATCAATGCCCCAGGACGATATATTTGCGGCGTTTGAGTACATTCAAGAGGAAGCACTCCGTTTCATTGAAGCTCATGAGAATTCCAAGGTTCGAGTCGTCAGTGGAGGGGTCACCTCGATTGTGAGAGTTTGGTTTTATTTCCCTTCCCTCTCAACTCGCGAGAAGAGGGACGACCTTGTCAATCATGCACCAGGATATTCTCTGACCGGCTTCGTTCTGGCAGGTAAGCCGGGTGTGCTTTGTCTGGAGGGCTCGTCGGCAGATATCGATGCTTATATGAAATTCATCAAGACTCACTCATGGGGTGATATACCTAGCCATCAAAAGAAAGTTAGTGAACGGTTTCGGGAAACGGAGGATGTTGAAAGAGTCTTCTCGGGGATGGAAGAAATCACAGAT
Source organism: Xenosphaeropsis pyriputrescens (assembly GCA_022609375.1). NCBI lineage: Eukaryota > Fungi > Ascomycota > Leotiomycetes > Phacidiales > Phacidiaceae > Xenosphaeropsis > Xenosphaeropsis pyriputrescens. Next base: position 79,626 of record JAGKQE010000055.1, read on the forward strand.
TCACTGGGAGAGAGGAGTGGTCAGAGGGCCAATCGAGGCGATATGCAGGCACTTGAGGCGTGGCTCAAGAACAAGGGGTTGCAAGAAGCCTTTGAAAAGGTGATTTTTTGACCCTTGATATCGCCATGGCGAAATTTCCAGCTTATAGGCAACGATGCTGTTATTAAGTCACTGTAAATGCAGTGATCATCAGCAATAATCTAACCTTCTTACCTATGTGACCTTCACATTGAGGTTCTAGTAGGATAAATAAAGACGCTACAGCATTATTATCACCTGCATAAATACTACAACAAACCTTGAACATGTACTGTGTACAGGATCTTGTTACCTAAAATTATGCTTAAAAAATGATAAATTGTCTCGAAGACCAGTGCAGTGTGCGGCCAAAAGTATTCACCCGGTCCGTGTAATATAGAATGGCTCACTATCTAATGCTGCTTTGATATCCAGACTCTGAATGACCTCACACTTGACTTGCAATCAACCATAGTATGAGTTACAAGGCCCTAGGTAAAAAGACACATATTGAGCGCACTTGAGTCCTTCAAGTCAATAATTTTTTGTCTTGTTGAAACATCACCAACACAACATTAGATCCAACATAGGCAAATAGGGATTATAAAAATTTTAAAGCGGCATTCTTTTTTGCTCTTCTGTTCCATTATGTACACGGTCCGGGCGAATACTTTTGGCCGCCCATTGTATTTACGAAAAGTCTCCGAGATATTTTCAAACTACCCGATGCCGATTATCTTGATAATACCCCGCACACCGTACGGAGTAGATGATCACCCGATTTGAACATTACTTGGACATAGTCGGACAAAGCACAAGACAAGGTGTCTGAGACAGCCTGTCCATCGAACATGTTGTGATATTTGTAATCCGTATAGATTCTCATGTCTTCTGAGATAAATAAAGTACAATGCAACCGCAAAAAAGCAGTCCTATATTGATTAACCCGATAACATCCCATACGCTCTCGTCATGACTAGACAGCGAGTTCTTCTTCTTGGTGCAACTGGAGAGACAGGCCGCTCTATCCTGCAAGGCTTGATTGATTATGGCAAATTCGTGAGTCGCATTCATCAATGGGAAGTCATGCAAAATCTCATATGCAAATAGGAAATCGCAATTTTAGTCCGCCATGCATCTGCAGGAAAGCCAGCGGTAAAGAGTATTGCGGAAAGGGGCATCGAGGTCCGGGTCGCTGATATTGAGGGTTCTATCGACGACCTGCTCCCAATCCTTTCAGGAGTTGACATCTTTATCAGTGCTATTGATGCAGGATCGCAATTGGCACAGAAAAACATTGCTACGGCTGCTAAAATGGTTGGAGTCAAGCGTTTTATACCATGCGGCTTCACTACAATTTGTCCACCAGGAGGTGTGATGAGGTTAAGAGATCATGTAGGTTGCTCAAAGTTATCATCGATGCTCCCCCCGATGTTCAATATTTTCCTCAATGATATAAGATATCAAGCTGATCCAAAGAGTAGAAAGAAGAGGTATATAACCACGTCAAGAAGCTCTTTCTGCCATACACCTTCATCGATGTTGGGTACTGGCACCAGATCTCATTTCCACCTCTTCCTTCTGGACGTATTAAGCATGCCACTTTCTCTCTCATCGGAGCGCAAATCCATGGGGATGGTCAAGCACCAAACCTGTTGACTGACCTACGTGATATCGGAACTTTTGTTGCGCGTATCATTGATGACGATAGGACACTGAACAAATACGTCGCCTGTTACGGTGATGCCCTCTCTGAAAAGCAGATTTTCGGCTTGTTGGAGGAGATGTCCGGAGAGAAAATTGATGCAGAGATCGTATGTCCCCATAAACTCGAACAACATTCAACACTAGCTAATCGTATCAAGGTGTCCGTCAAGGAGATGGAAGAAGGAGTGGCCAAGGCCATTGCTGCCTTTACACAGGATCCTGATGATCCCATGCTTCGTACAATACTCTATATGAACCAATATGCATATAGCAAATATGCGAGGAAGGACAATACACTTGAATACGCGAAGTATCTTGGATATCTGGATGCCAGGGAACTTTATCCTGATTTCAAGCCGACGACTTTCCGCGAGTTTGCGGTGGAATTGTTGGATGGGAAGACTACAAGGCCATATGCCGATAAGTTCTCATGATTGGATAAGGTTCTGAGATGCGAGGAGCCGTCGACTGCGCTTGAGGATCCCATATCGATAAATACTCGTACCTCCCGGCAGAATATCTCTTTTGCTTGCAAACTGCGAAGAATTTCGCTGCTTCAGTACTTCTACACATCATCGTGATCTACTATGGACTTTTTTCAGAAACGTGTTTTGTCTAGTGCTTTGCATTGTGATTCTTTCTCCTCAGCCTTCAGATGTTGAACTCAAATTCCCCGGTCTATACTAAAAGACATGAAAGCCATCTTCGGAGATGTTCGAATTTCAAACTTACAAATCAATTTGGAACTTTTTGCGTAACATCATAAAGCAAAACAGAAAGGCTCCACGAAAAGATTGATAAGCTTATTTATATATTCTTTGGTCAATATTCAACAATCATGTGACTCCTCGCAAGCAACATGGCGCAGCGGAAGCGTAAGTTAATCTCTCCAAGTCTCAATCGCCACCCTCTAACAACCAAATAGGCGCCGGGCTCATAACCCGGAGGACCCTGGATCGAAACCAGGTGTTGCTATAACTCTTTTGTTCCTCTTCTTTTGTGCTCCTTTGATTAGTGTTTTCTTGTCCGATTGCGGACCATGTTCGTTGGGATCTCGGCATTCATATCACGTGCGTTTTGATAAAGCTTCGTCGAGTGAGTCTTTTTACTTCCTTGGAAGCAACCAATTGAATTGGGTGGTCCGCAAATATCAATACATTTTTTCTCAGACCGTTTTTTCACATGCTACCAATAAATTTCTTCCATTGAATTGATCCAGTCCGAAGAAACGGGTTACTCCTTCTTTTAGCAAAAATTAGCTACGAGCTTAAAGGGCAAGCTGTGTCTCGATCAAGATTCGGCCCTGGAGATATTGTCCTGATGCTTTTCCACTTAGATATCGAAGTTGATCTTCTTATTATTCACTACGTCTAACGATTCTATATGGCGTGCTTTGCTTCTTTCATCACAACTTCTTGAAGTGCTTAGAACAAATCTTTCATTGGCTGTATAGATTACTTTATATAGTTGAATGAAAGAGTATATATCCTAATATTAAGCTGTCGCTACTATAAACGACCGTGTTAATGGGGAAATATTCGTATAAGATAATAAGCATATATACTAATATAAATTTGATAGGATAAACTTGCTTCATAGTCCAGAGTAGATCAACAGCAGCGCTCTTTCATCACAACCAAGCGGCGTGTAGATTAAAGGGCATTAGATGGCTTCTGCACGTTCCTCGATATATAGAATTACTTTAATTTAGGTCTCGAAAACAAGAACTCGTTTGGGACTCGGCTCTAGAGGTTAGGCCTCTTGAAATCGGCCTATTGCTCGATCTTTCAAAAGTCGCTCATGCTGAAAAATCTGGTCAGTCTCGTTATGGCGATTGATTGAAGGAGAAGAGAAGGTATAAGTTGTGATGTATGAGATTTTGATGAATTCCGCGAATATTTACTGTCTCCATATCCCTTGAATCATGGATGTCTTGCTTAAAAAACGAACATATTGCCTCAATCATGCAATACAGTAGACAAGATACAAGATGTAGTCTTAAAGCAGTTATGCCGAAGATCTTTTGACTGTACACAACAGTTGAAGCCCCTCGTCTCCAACTCTTCAGAACGGCTGCGTGCATTGCAGATCTGGAGAATATGGCATTCACGCATACAAAGTGTGAATCACATGTAGGATCTCAGTATGGATAGGGCTTTGCCTGGATAATTTGTGTTGAGTGTTGCTGTAATGACCAATGTAGAAATTGGGGTTGTAGTAGTGGCCAAAAGACGTCGAAATGGGAAAGACAATGGGTTCAAGTCAAGTCAACTCATTCCTCTCAACTGTTGTGAGAATATGGATATGAGGGTCAACAGATAGCGGCATGGTACAATATTGATCAGAGACTGAAGGTTTTAAGTGCTGTTACACTCCTTTCTACCAGTTCGCTGTTCGTACTTACAATCATACAGATATTTAACATTATCATCACCATCACCATCACCAATTGGTAGATATATATTTCCAACACAAACAGAATGAAGATATACATTCAAGCTTTTTCCAAACTCCACCACGCACATTATTCTTCAATCTAATCTTCCTTCTCGGCATATACTATTCCGACCATGGTCTGCCACTGCCACTGCCGTCATGCCGCAAGTCAAAAACGCAACATCAAGATTGCCGTCAAGTCTCCTATACGCATTTAAACATAGCTTAGAGAAGATACTCGATAATAGTCTAGACATCTCGTTGAATATGGAAATCTAACGGTTCACCAATCACAGCGTCACCGTCCCACCAAATCACAAACAAATTCTATCATTATGAGTTCGCATTCTCTCATGTACTGTCTCCTCCTCTTCCGACTTTCCTCTCCAACTCTTAGCACATAACACTGAATTCTCACAACTATACCATCCCATTCGCCCAATCATCTGATCCTCCATCACTCAGAAAAGCCATTCATCTCTTGAACCAAAACACGAGCCCACATCCTATCACACCAGCTCAACTCAAGCGATTCCATATCCCACCCTTCCAGAAGGCAAGGGAAGGTTATACCATCGAATATTAACGTCAAAGAGCCGACTCAAATCCAAATCCAAATCCAAAGTGTGTATATGCATACCCAACAATTCTTATACGTATACCGTAAAGGCAACACAGACTTCAAAGCCTTGCACACGAGTTGTACGTAAGTATTGTAAGCACATCGGCCGTGTTCCGCAGTCTCTGAGTCCGACTCAAAGAAAACAAGTCCCTGTTCTATGAAAGCGCTCTCCCGTCCTTCCCTCCAAGGCCTCCAGGCGTATCGGCGACCTCGCGAACATGATGCGAGTGTCGTTAGCAGGCTGTTCAAACCCGCCCTGGTGAAGTCGAAGTCGGACTTGAAATGCGGACTTTTCCCTGGCTTGTGGCGGCGACTTTCACTCTCACGTTCATCTCCACACGCACACCCACGCTCACATCAGATCCGCGGGACCATCGGAGATGGAGACAAGACTATTTGGCGAACGCCTCTGCCGATAATGAGGTAAATAGCGAGGAGGTATACGTCCGTGGGTGGGGGCTGCAGCGGTACATGTCAGCATGTCAGTCCACATACAGGAGATAGACTCGGCGCGAGAGGCATGCGGCTCGGGCTGGGCGAGCTAGCTTGGCACGACCCGGCGCGGCTTTCTATTTTTGATGTTGGGGGAGGGCTACTTTGGTGGACGACGGCTATGGGGACAACAGACGATGGGTGTTGGGTTCTTGGCTGGTGTTGTTGTGTGAGGTTGGGCGTGTAGTGCGTGTAGGACTTGACGCTTGAATGGGTTTGTTGGACGGTGGGGCTGTTGTGTCGTTGGGTCGCGAGGTAGTTCGCTGGTGCATGTGAGCAAGATGATGCCTTTGGGTCATTGTGAGATGGAATAGAGTTCTTTGAGGAAACGTTCACGGGAGAGGAAATGTGCAGAGCGGATGTGATATATAAACCAACGACGCCCAGGCCAAGTGTGACGATCATCAGCTCATCAACACTCATTACATCCTCACTGCCATTACAAGATTCAGCCATTCTTTATAATATTTTCAGATTCAATCCACTCCTTCAATATGTTCACCAAGACCGCCCTCGTCAGCGCCATCATGGCCACTGTCGCCATTGCTGCCCCAGTCCAGGTCAAGAGAGACTCCAGCTCCTTCACCATGATCGCCATCCGTAGTGGAAGTGCCGTCCATCTCTCCTCCATCAACGCCAGCGGCAGTGCCCTCTACATCGGCCGCAACACCGTAACAAGCTGCCCGGTAGATAGCGGCTGCCCAGGTAAATCTCTCCCATCCCATCCCATCCTCATCCCATCACCACCCTTCTTCCAACCCACAAACTAACCCTCTCCAGCCGGTACCACCACGACCCTGACAATCAGCTCAGCCGGCACCCTTGGCCTCTCCACCACAGTGCCCGGCGGCCAACAAGCCTACATCGCTCCAGACGGCCAGCTGAGCTACACAGCGCCGCACTCCGCCAACATCCCCTCGGGTTCCGTTACTGACGGATTCGCCTACACGGCCGGTGCCCTGGGCTCTGTCGGTACGCTCAGCCACGGCTCAGATACCTTCTTCGCCTGTCCGCAGCCAGACGCCTCGTACCTCGTCTATGTCGGGGTTTCTGCGCCCAGCGATGGCTGCATTGGGGTTTCGGTGGGTGCGAACGCTGCTGCTGGGACTGCGGCTTGGGAGTATGACTAGGCGTGCTCTGCTGAGGGGGATGGGGATGGGAGAGTTTGCGGTGATGGGTGGTGGCTCGATTGGATGGTTGGAGATGTCGTTTTCCTCGAGGCTGCTCTGCTGGCCCGGTTAGGCATGTCGATACCGGCTATCGGGATGTCTGTTATGCATTCGCGAACACACAGTTCTCTTCCCAACTGCTCGTGCTGCGGGCTCTCGCCTTTGCCTCTTGCCTCTTGTCTTGTGTCTCTTGTCTCTTGTCCCTTTGCCCTTGTCCCTTGCCCCTAACCTCCTGCTGTTTCCTTCTGCTAGGCGTCTAAAAAAAGGTTCTTTAAGGTTTCTGTCTGTCATCACCTTCCTGTCTGTTCCCTTTGATCGTCTATCCTCCGTCTTGTGTCTTCCGTGCCGTGGGTATCGTGTGCCTCTTGACATGGCCATGGGTGAAGTGAAGTACATGTAGTATCGAGTGATCTGTATATCGTTTTCGGCAGGCGACTCCTTTTCAATGACAAAAGGGCTTTGCGGTCCTTTCTGTGAGTGAGAATCATCCGATCTTCCATGAGTGCTGATCGCGAGGATGATGAACCGTTCTGCTTGAACTGCAGAGCGTTATCCACCTACCTTATATATATGTACCTACATGTTCACATACAACGTTCAGTAGAGATACCCATACCTTACTCACCTTGGAGTCGGACTCCAATCTCGTGCAAATCTCCATTCGACAGTCCAGTAGTTCGACGCTCTCGACAAGTATACATCCGTCGTCTTCGCAAGATAATAATTCATGACAGGAAGAGAGTCAAAGAGTCAGAATGATATTCTTGCCCTTCTTTTGTTCTTCTTCTTCTTCTTCTTCTTCTTCTTCTCTTCCCTCCTCCGTCCCCCACCCTCCGTTTTCCGCCGTCAATGTCAGACAAGACCCAGGCACAGGGCACACACCAGGCACAAGTACCTACGTGCCCACCGGATAGCGACTGGTCTGGCCTGGCCCGGCCTGGGTTGACTGGAATTCAACGATCGGAGAATCGGTGGCACAAGACCCAAAATAGCATCCTTCACCAGTAAAAACTGCCGCCAATGCCACCGATGCAGGGTAGGGGACTTTAATGTCGATGTCGATGTCGGCGATGTAATTAGTGGGATTAGTACGTAGTAGATGGCACAGTTAGGTCGTTGAGCCCTGAAAAAAAGGCACGCCAGGAACAAGTAATGAATAACGGGGAATGCTCTGATGATGAATTTTTTTCGCCTTTCCTTTTTTAATTTGCCTCTTTTCATTATTACTGTCTTGATTTCTTGATTTCTTAATTTCTTGATTTTATTTTCTCCTTTTTGGTTGATTTTTATTTAATTGTACGATAATGTACAGTAACACTTACAGAAATTCCCCGCCTTTTTCAGAGGATCAGCAGTCTTCACATGCCCTATTTCACCGTGGTGCGACCTCACGACTTGGAGCCATGTCCCTCGGTCTGTCGGTGGATGTTGAAGCACTAAATACTCGATATACTTTTCACTAAATGCGAAAATATAAGAGGGGGTAAAGGGCGTGGAAGTGTACTACCTGTGTAGTGAAGAGGGGAAGAAGAGGGAAAAGAGGAAGAAGAAGAAGAAGAAGAAGAAGAAGAAGAAGAAGAAGAATGATAATAATGATGATGATGATGATGTTGATAACACTGATGATAACACTGATGATAATAATAGTTACAATTATAATTATAATTATATTCTTTATTCTTTTTGAAACCAAAGCCCACAAAGTCATATCCTGCGTACAACTTAGACGTCTTGAACACGGCCCTTAGGCCATCTGGCGATCAACCTGTCAAGATGTACACGCGTACCTTAACTCGCTCCTCCGTATTTCTGAACCTGAAGCACAGCCATGACACGAGTCTCGAGTCTCCTTCCCCCTTCTAACTGTACCACGTAAGGTAAAGTCAAGGTAAGGTAAGGTACCCGTTACATACGGAGTATTATCTACCATATACTGTTGCATTGTATCGATATCCCATGCATCTGGGGAAGGGTTGAGATGGCGATGTGATACTCCAAAGTCAAGAGCACGTTTTCCATTCGTGCACTGTACTTTGTATGTAGCACAACCTGTGCCAGAGGAACGATTGATCGACTCGGGGGTTTGTTTACGGCTGCTGCTTGCGGGTGAGAGCGATAAGGTAGGGTAATAGGGCAGGGTAGGTTGAAAGTGGGTAGGGTAAAGGTACCTAGGCTTGGATTGTAGGCTTGTAAGGTAAGCTATGGTGGGAAGGCCATTCACTTGCCAAGACTTTAAGGCTTGTGCTTTGTGTGAGGTTGCTGTGGAACTGATTGGAGTATGAATGAATATTGGCAGGAATGCTTGATGGTGATAGATATCTCCTACGTAGGCATGTCAGCTTGTGACTTGACGACGTGGAAGAGAACGGTGAGTGTAGTGAGTGTCTGTAAATATGAACACGAATACGAACATGATATGAATGTCTACTCAAAGTATAGAGTACTCGAAGTGAGTATCGATAAATCAAAGAGTCCAAAAGAAAGACCCATGTGCGTCAAGAGTGGCGGCACTGAAGCTCAAGTGTCAGTACTTAGGTAAATATCATGAACAGAAAACAACAAGTAAACAGAAAGAGAAAACAAAAGGGCAAAAGGGCAAAAAAAAAACAAGTCAAGTCAAGTCAAGCATTCCATCTGATATTACATATTTCCCCAGCCCTCCTCGGCATCCACTCAAGACTACGCACGAAATAGCAGCCAAAACAGCGGCTAGTTCTAAACATGACACTTGAACATCTTACCGCATGGAGTCAAGAGACTTATCGTCATCTACTCGCCCCAAGTGAGCCAGCCACGGGCGAATTCAGTGGGTATTTTGTGACTTGGCTTGGTGCGTGACTTGGCAACGTCGAGCATGTTTGGGTTATTGGGACGTGCATCTTTTGCGTCTTGCGTCTCGTCTTGCGTCTTTAACATACCAATTGATTACCTCGACACGGTACACACGTATGTCATATATGGGTCTTTGTTCGTATTAGTATTTTTTGTTATTTATTATTATTTATGTATTACTATTTATCCTCTTATTATTACTTGTTATTACTATTCTTATATACATGCATACATGTGACTGACTATTATTACCAGCCGACATTCACGTCTTCTTTCCCCAAAGTTGAGAGTCAACTCTACCTCACTCATCTTCATACTCCATACGTAGCTTCAACCTCAATTCAATCTCAATCTGAAGTTGAGATCCAAATCTTCGTTCTTCATTTAATCAATCGAAAAAGAAGAAGAAGAAAAGGAAGAGAAAGAAGAAAAAGAAGGAAAAGATCAGTTCAAGATATCCTTAATTCTTATCTTGTTCTATTATTACCTATCTACTCTGACTTGGTCTTGCTTTTGATCTTCGTCTTGATCCTCCTACAGTTTACCTCGTCCACTTTCTCCTCTCATTCTTCCTCTCTCGAAAGCTTCAACTCTTGAACTCAACAACATTCCTACATACATACACCTCGTCGTCGACTCTTCCTCAATCAATTGTCTTCGTCCTCGTCTGTCGTTCTCGTCTTGTATCACCAAAGGATAGACTCGTGCAGTCGTTCAAATCGATCGAATCAATTTATGCATCGCCTGCACTGGGCACCTACCAATTAATTGCCAAATCACAAACATACGCAATCAATCCACTCGACCAACTGATTCAACTCGACTTCATTTCAATCTCATCTCAACTCGACTGAACTCTACTCGACTCTAGTCGACTTTACTCAACTCTACTCAACTCTACTCGACTCTACTCAACTCACCCTCCATCCTCAATCCTATTTCAACGACCTATACGACAAATACAAACATATCGAGCACAATCGTCGACTTACCTCTCCTAGAATAGAGGAGTCCTTCCCCTCTCAAATACCTACATAATCTCCATGTTGTTGGATGACAAGTCCCTTCCAAACACTTCGCATGTGCGCAGAATGATGGGTTGGACAACAATCCCACGACGGATGATTATAGCCGGACTCACCCTCACAACAGTCTCAACTCTTCTACTCCTCTCAAAATACAGCGATATATCGTCGAACCTCGCATTCCCTGGAGGACACACTGTGCCGGATGTGCCACCGCCAATCTATCACCCGGCGGAAATCAGCGTGGGAGACTGGTCATACAACGCCTCTCGCGATGCCAACAACTACGGCCTCTCATCTGCGCAATGTCGCGCGGCATTCCCACAACTCTTCGTCGAACTCGACAAATCCGTCGCCCAGCACGTCGAAAACCCCATCACGCTATCGTCACTGAATCGAAGGGTACCGCACGACGGCCAGGTGCGTGTGCTCATTCACAGCGGAAAGATGCGAATCATCAGCTACGGCGAGATGAACCGCACGGCCTCCCGCGGGCGCGCCACACTCAACTCCATCCACCGCGCCATCATGAACGCTCCCGACCGCACCACTATCCCGAACCTCGAATTCATCTTCGACACCGAGGATTACACGGGCGATACGGAGACGTACACCAAGTCCCAGTATGCCAAGATGTCGCCCATCTGGACCTATACCAAGCGCGCCCAGGACGACCGTTCGTGGCTGATGCCCGATTTCGGCTACTGGTCGTGGCCAGAGATTGCTGGCGTGGGCGCCTACGAAGAGATTCGAGAGCGCATCAAGGCTGTGGACGCGCAGACGCCGTTTGCGCAGAAGGACGCCCGGCTGATCTGGAGGGGCAACGTGGACACGGCGCCATACGTGCGCGGGTCGCTCGTGAATGCGACCGAGGGCAAGGCGTGGTCGGACGTGCATGCGCTGCACTGGTCGCAACCCAAGGACATCAAGAAGAACCTGATCCGCATGGAGGATCACTGCAAGTACCAGTTCGTGGCTCACACCGAGGGCCGCTCGTACTCGGGCCGCGGCAAGTACCTGCTCAACTGCAAGAGCATCACCTTCACGCACCCGCTCATCTGGATCGAGGCCCACCACGCTGCCATGAAGTGCGCCACCGTCCTGCCCGATGACAACCCGGACGTCAACTGCATCGAGGTCAAGCAGGACTGGAGCGACCTCGACGAGAAGATCACCTACCTGCTCGACCACCCCGACGTCACGGAGCGCATCGTTGAGCACTCCGTCTCCGACTTCAGGGACCGTTATCTCACGCCCGCCGCCGAGGCCTGCCATTGGCGCGAGATGCTCGTCGGCTGGAGATCCGTCGCCTTCGAGCCGGAATACTGGGTCGATCGCAGCGAGACTCGCGCTCGTGGCATGCCGTGGGAGAGCTTCGTGCTGCTCAACCCACACGAACTGTAATGTGTTATGACGGGGCCGCCGATCCTCCTTTTTTGTTCCTTTTATCCTTTTGTCCTTTGTCCTTGGGCGGGTGCGTGCGGTGGGGAAAGGGGGGGTGGAATGGGGACTTCGGGTGCTTTGCTTGCTGGTAGAGCCTCAGTTTTCGGATGGGATTTGGAGTTGTGAATAGCATTTGGTGCGTTGTTGTACTGTGTACAAGGTTGAAGGTCGATTTTCTTCCTCTTTCTTTTCTTCTTCCCTTTTGGTTTCATTTGTTGAGTTGTGCTCTAAATGCGGGGTTTAGTGGGATACCTGTGATACTTGCTATTGGTGGGGTGGATATGGTGTATATTGATGACCCAGATGAACAGGACTGGATGTAGAATGAGATTGACTTGATTCATTCATTGCTTGAGTGTTCGATTCGATTTGATGTGATGTGATGTGATCTTTTCGAGACTGAGATGCTGATGACTTGAAATGGCTCGCTCTCAACAGGCAAATCTGCCGGACAGTGTCGAGCTCATCTCCAAGCCTCATATCTCGTATCTCACTCATATCTTGATGAGAGATAATCGTACGCAGAAGCAGGTACCAAAAACCGTCGCAGGGTTCACTACTACACATCTGATATCTTAATAATGGCATAATCACTTACCTATCTGCATCCTATGTCCTATCCATTTATCCTCCCAGTTCCACCTTTCCATCTATCTCACCGCACAGCTAAGTCAATCTCATCATCGCTCATCCGACATATCCGGCAAATCCGATCCTCGCATCACAACAGCGAACTTGAAATGTGTCAACGGCGTGTCGACGCAGCATCACAGCGAAGAAGATGAAGATGAGGGACAGAAAGATGAGGACACAAGCGAAGGACAGAGATGTCGTCAAAGTTGTAATTGGAATCCGGATTGGGCATGGATCTATAGGGGTTTGGTGGTACGCTGCTTTGTGGTACCGTGGCTTGGTGCATCGGATACTGCGTAACGGATAACGTCATGAAGCGGGTGGGGGCCGGCGGGGTGTTGGTATGGTACAGTCATTGATAGGGTTATTGGGGGATTGTGAGCTGCTTCTGGCATGGATTTGTTTCTATGAATATGTGTTGATATGGTAAGGATTCTCTGTGTGCTGGTTCTGCTGAGAGGGAGGTTGAGGGTAGAGATCTTGATCTTGAATGGTTGAGAACAAGACAGGTTGGGCGTATCTCATGGCAAAAATATAAATTTAATTTTCACTGATTGTTTGTCTTGTGCTTCTCCATACTGTAAGATGATTGATTGGCTTAATTCTATGATGCATTCTAGCTCTAGGCTATCTGTGCCTTGCAATTCACTTGGGATACAATCGATGCAAGATATTTGATTTCTACGCTTGAGTATTTGGGCACTAGCAAGCAACCCAAGAGATTGTAGCTGGATAGAAGTGTGGCATATGTTAATGCAAGTCTTAGATAAGAAGAGCTCTAGAAATTTTGATAAACTGTAATCTTATTTGAGGAGTTGCCAAACTTGACCTTATATGTAAGTTGGATTTAGTCGTTGGCTGTAACAGAGGTTAGTTCAATATATTCTCGAAATTTTACCAATAACAGCACGCAAAGGTGCAAGACAAATAAGATGCTTAGCTGCAAGTAGCAATAAGCTAAAAGAGAAATGCATCTTGGAACTGGACAACTATACCGCGCGGATATTATCTCCTAGCAATTGGCTCTGAGAGTAATATATTTCCAAACTTATTCCAACTTACAGTCATATACTCCAATAAATACACATTGTTAGGTACTATATGTAGATTTGATGGTCTCGAGGGCTTAGAGGGTCAATCTTGAAGAGCTATTTTAATTCATAGTTGTCTAAAAGCTTATTGTCTATCTATCTTCTAGTATAATATTAGCATATAATATAACTGCTATATATATTTTTCAAATTTCTATTAGTATTAAAGGGGCTAGACAATTTAGAGCAAGACTATACTAACTATAAGGCATATATACAAGGAGCACAAGAAATATATAACTATAATCTTAGATATATGCTTGAAAAATCTTATACTATATCTTATATAATAGCTTTATATAATCTAAATTTAGGTATAGTCTTATATATTAGCTATTAGGTATATATTAAATCCTATAGTTAAAATATACTTAACAATGTTTTTCTATTAAGATTGTATACAAGAATATTACTAGATAGATTACTTTAAACCTAACTGCTTAAAGGGTAATCAGTTAAAAGTCAACTAGTTCGATTACTAAGTAGATAAATCTAGTTATAACAATTTCTATAAATCTTTAAGGAATATTACAATCGACTATTGTCTTCTTTAAGTAATAGATTTATAATAAGAGACTAACCTATATACTTGTATTCTAGTAGCTATTATATACAACACTATAAGATTTTTCTACACTTATTAATAATATAGGTATATCTTTCCTTAAGATACTTAGTTTAGCTACTATTGAAGTTTATAAATTTTTAGCAAAAGAAGAAGTTTAAAATTTAAAGCCCCTTGTAACCTTAGAATTTATCTCCTTAAATTTAAACATTTAATAATTCTAGGAGAGTACTCTAGTGTTACAACCACTAGTCAACAAACTAACCGCCTAGTAGATTTCTAGGTATATATACAAGTTATATAGTAGAACAAACTAGAACAAGGTAGAGCTCTTGGAGAGAGCTTCGTTCTACCTTAATCTAGGGAAAACCAATATATATATAGACTACAAATATTCCCTTAGACTTAGGACCTTATAGTTAACTTATCTTATCTACACAATCAACTACCTATATTGTCTCTTGAACCTTTGTATACTATAAACAAGCTTTACTACTATACTTAGTCCTTAAACCTTACCCCTTATATTATATACTTAGCTCCTACCTCCTCTCTAAGTGTTACCTAGAGACCTTGTATACTAAGGAAGCCTAAGCCTACCTTTATTATATTATCTTAAAGGCCTATTGTTATATCTAGTTCTAAGAACCTTCTATAACAAGATAGATTGTTTGTAGTATTTTATAAGAATACTATCCTCTACTTCTATAACCCTTTATACTATCTATTTAAAGAGTAACTAAATTGTTATAGGTAGATAAGGTACAATATATATAACAATATAAAACTTTAGATACTCTTATATATAGGGCTTTTACTTTGCTTTATTAAGTTAATATCCCAAGGTATAGAATATATATATTTAGAACCTATATATACAAGAAATATACTTGTTATATTGTATTATTGCAATTAGCGTTGTTTTTTATATCTTGAAATAGGAAAAAAATAACAAGCTAGATATAGTAACCTAGTAATATTAGCTATTAGGATAGTATAAGGAATACAAGTCTTAGTAATTTCTTAGTTGGATCTCTTATTGCTAATAACTACAAGTTACTCTTGAATAATCAAGTTAAACAAAGAAATCTTAGAGTAGGATTAGAACTAATAAGATGAATCTAATAGGAATTCAACTAAGTGCAATAAGATCAATAGGATTAGAAGTAATATTTGCAATAGAGATAAGGATAATAAATAGTATTTTGTTGAATTTTTTCTTTCGACAAGTCCTATCCTTATTGAAGGGATGCTATCTTTTTGTAAATCCCTACCCTTCTCTATATCTCCTATACTAGACCTTAAGACCCTCCCTTAAACCCCTTATCCTCCAACTCTATAGCTAGGATCCCAAATACCACTAAACTATTGATACTAAATTATATATAATCACTAGCTCTTTGCTTGTTAAAGGTTGCTAGCTACTACTTGATTGTCTCCTTAGCTATAACTTTCTCTAGTAGAGGAACTGTTTATATAGATAGCTAAGCTTCTATTTCTTTTGTAGTATTTTTATTGTGCGCCAATTTATCTTCTTTGTGTCCTAATGCCTCTTTATTGTGTATTCTACTATCCCTAACAAATTTACTCTTAATAATTGTAGCTTCTAAAGGTGTGAAATATAGGATGTTGATATAGTTATAGCTTATATATAGATCGAGATGTGTAGTTCTAGGCAAGCTTTATAAGGTTGCAAATAAGAGTTTCAAGTTTGTAATAGCTTTCTAGATTTGCTTTCTTTCACTTGGGTGGGGCTGTGTAGGGAGAGAAGTGATTATTTGTTTGTAGAGGCTATAGAGGTGAAGTTTTCCTTAAGGGTTTTGGTTTTGGTATCTTGGTGGGGCGAGGAGAATGCTAGAGGAGGTTTTGACTTGAAAGAGTGAGGAGGTTAAGTTGTTGATATGGTTATTTAGATAGGGGATAAGGTTTGCAAATATCTCCCTTTCGACTTGTATTTAAGTAGATGTGATATCCTACATTGTAGCGTTGTAGAAAACTAGAACTGCATTTGAATAGAAAAGGAAATGTTCTTGGTAGACACTTGCTTTTCGGTTGGTATATCGAAGATAAAGCCAATAACTATACTTGCTAGGGTACTGGCAATCATAATACTTGGGACTTGCTATGTCCATTGAAAGATACAAAGATCAATGAGATTAAGGAACTGTACCTACTTATGATCCTAGAGAAGTCAAGGGCGATGTCTGTTACTATGATCACTGAACGTCAATAGCGATACTCATGTCTATATAGCAAGAGAACTTGTTACAAGAAATAAGATACGACATAGCGAGAGAGTATGACTTGTAGAAGAGGCTGTTCAACTGACGGTATTTCAAGTAAAAAGAAAACATAGAACTCAAGAACATATTCCTTACAAGCCTTATCAATCACCTTACCTCGATTGAAGAGCAAAAGATACACAAGACAAAGAAACTCCTACTTACCTCGAAGGAATCAGCAATGAAAGATATCCACATCTCACATCAACATCTTAGCACCTCATCTTGCAGAAAATCCATCACCAACCAACAAACCACCTCGATCTCGATATACCCCTTCCATACATCTCCCACCTCATGAATCCTTATATCTCACTCCACAACCCCACAATCCAATCCGATTCAAAGCTCAAGCACAAACTGCACAAAATGCACAAAGCATCTAAACCAAATATGCAGCCCTACCCACTCAAAAGGCGTGCCCATCAATCAGACTCCCCTCCCAGCCCCACCCGCTCGTCTCACATAAATGAATCCGGAATTCCCTTCTCCATGCCTTCGATTCCTTCCATTGCAGAGCCAAGTCTAACCCCAGTCGTCCCATTCCCATTCCCGTTCCTGGTCCCCGTCGTCCCACTGTGCCACTGTGCCACTCCAGGCCTCTACCAAAGGCCAGTCCCATTCCAGGCCCTATTAAAGACCAGTCCATGCCCTCGCCCACGAAATCAATGCGTCGTCGTATCGTATGGCCTCTGGCGCATGATGAGGCGAGATGAATAGGGAGGGGGAAGTGGTGGGCAATTTCCGCTGATTTGTGCGCCGTGAGTTGGTTGTGGGTTGTAGGGGATCGTGTGGTTGTGGAGGTGGAGGAGGAGGAGGGATGGGCGATTTGTATGGCATGGTGTTGTGGGTGAGGGTTAGTGGATCGAGTGGACTGGAGTGGATGGGTGGATGGATGGATGGTGATAATAAGGATAGAGGAATGGAGATGAGATTATAGTCGTAGGAGGTGGAGTTGTGATGGATATAATACCCAAGATACATAGAGTCGATAGGGTGGATTCAATATGTGGGAGTGTTCATGTCAACTGTTAACTCGTGCACTGTTACTTATCACGTGCTTCAATGATGCATTTACACTTCACTGTTCTGCTGACCTCGAATATGAAGGTATTGATAAGTTCCACCTCCATTTCCATATCTACTTCTCGCGGCTCTCGCGCTTCACTCTAGGATTGAAGGCCATCGACATAGAAATACCAATACCCGGGTCACGCGATGGTGTATGTCTTATCACGAATAGAATTCTATTGTATTATACTGTATTTATATTCTAAGGTTCAGGTATGCATTTCTCTACCTCGATCCATTCATTCATTTTTGATTTCGCTCAGAACACAATTGACGCCCCAAGCCGTGAACCTGGACATCGATCTATGTACAAGTACTACCCAGGTCTCGCCATAAGTCCTCTCGGAGAAAACAAGTGCACCCAGCCAGCTAGGCCATCGAGATGAAAGCGCGCGGCTAAGTCGTGGAATTCTCGATCAAATCTCTTTCGGTCTTTCTTACCTATGGGTTGTGGATAGGTACACAAGGTAATACTCGCTTGTCGGTCGCGATACTTAGTGCTGGGTTAGGGACAGAGGATTCCATTTGTGGATGAAGCGTGTGAATGAGAATGGAGATGTATGGACTCTTCTTCCCCTCGATGCTTTTCGATGGCGATTTTCACTTCCACGTCCACGTCTGCTTCTACTTGTACGTCTACTTCTACTTCAACCCTTGAAGTGGATCTCCACGTCGGTCACTGCCGGTGTTGATGTCGGACTGCCACGCAACCAGCACCAGCACCAGCACCAGCACCGACACCGACACCGACACCAGGCCTTCGACGAGACTAAGGCGAACGTACAGAGGGCGGCCTGTGTAGAGCCTCGCCTCAGAGGTTCGAAGAGTGGCCATGTGTATGCGTGGATGGTGATCCGTGTCGGTGCTTGTGGGTCTGTTGTATGGTCTGGTGTGAGCGGCTTTTGATTTCCATGCTCTGACGACGTGGAGGTTTATGCATCTGGATGAAGTAAAGTTACTATAATAGGCAGTGTATAATCTGTAGTGAGAGATGTGAGTTGTGTTAGTTGTAGGATACGAATATGAGACAAAAGGTACAGAAGAGGAATTGTCGAGGTTGATGTAATATGAATGAGTGAATACATATCGACGAAAAGGGATTATAGATGGAGAATATACTCTCAGTATGTTCTGTATCTGCTCAACGCAGGTTAATAATAATACAATCCAATGCATTTTATTTTATTTTATTTTAATGCGATTCAATTCAATTCACCTTAATCTATTTTTGATTCCTTTTCCTTTTCCTTTTCCTTTTCCTTTTCCTTTTCCTTTTCCTTTTCCTTACTCTCCTCTGTTCTTCTCGTGTTCTTGCTAATCCCATTCGTATTCAGATTCCTCCTCAATTCAAGCTCACTGTCTCCTTATTCATCAACATCATGATCAACATCAACCTACTCCACAAAGCATCTTGATACTGTTGTGTTCAACTCAACAATACATTCAGACCACCGCAAATGCCCTCCAAGATGTCGCATAACCATCTCACTTCACTTCACCTCACCTCACCTCACCTCACCATCCACAAACAAGTCCCCCTGTGCCCCTATAACCGACGTTTCAAAAAGATCGAATGAGACCCACAGCCCCCCGAGAGTTGCTATGTAGAGGCGAGCGATAGGTCCGAGACCAATCGGCAGATAGTGGATTCATGCCAAGTAGTACTATGTAAGTCAGGGTACACGTTATGTACCCGTGCTAATATCAGGTACCGTGCAGATGTCGGTCGGTGGAACAGCACCGATAACCGCTGATTGGGAGGACACTTGGACTTCTGTGCGAATAGGAGGAGTGTATAGAGTATTGGATTGTGTGTGTACATACACGTATTGGGCCTCGACTTGGAGGGTGTGAGGTTATACATTATGGATGGCGTTATGTGAAACGACTTGGTTGAAGGAGGGTGAGGGTGATGGTGAGGAGGAGGGGACATCAATGCGTGGATTGTGAATGGGTGAACCTGAGAGGTAGGTTGAGAGCAGAGAGATGAGGGAGTTGAGATGAAATGAGAGAGATAAAATGATATGAGAGGGATACGACGACGACAACTACGACGATTACGACGACTACGACAACAACAACAACAACTACGACGACGACATCAACAACAACAACAATTGAGATGACAACACAGCATACAAAGTACGTTGTCACAGTACAGATGCATAGATAAATGCATAAGGCACACAGCTATTGTCTAT
This sequence comes from Xenosphaeropsis pyriputrescens, assembly GCA_022609375.1. Classification (NCBI taxonomy): domain Eukaryota; kingdom Fungi; phylum Ascomycota; class Leotiomycetes; order Phacidiales; family Phacidiaceae; genus Xenosphaeropsis; species Xenosphaeropsis pyriputrescens. The sequence goes on from JAGKQE010000055.1 coordinate 99,213, forward strand.
TGTCCATACATTTATGAACACATAAGTATATGTATACAAGGTGAGGTATATCCTCCTCTTCCTATCATCTCGTACATGCACTCCTCAGCTCCCTCTCTCGGCCCCTTTCAACACAGCCTATCAAGTCTACATCTCCTTTATCACACAACATCTCTACCTCCCTCTACTCCTTCAGATATATATCCATATAAACATATAAACACATAAACACATAAACGCACAAAAACAATCAAAAGTCCTCTTCAAAATCCCATCAAATCAAATCAAAATCAAAATCATCCAAGCTATCCCTACGCCCCCAAAAGCAAACGCCTCCTTCCCACTTCGCGCCAAATATCCGTATCCCCTTACCAATCAACCCCTTCAACACACTCAACCCAAACAGAACCCTATACACGCCTTCCTCTAACCCTGTCCATGACTATGTTTCTATCCATGTCTATGCCCATGTCTATAAACCTGGTCCCTATCTCTATGCCATAGCTGTAGCCCGACCATATTGCTAACAAAAGGAAGATAAGGAAAAGAAAAGAAAAGAAAAGAAAAGGGAGAGCGTGGCTATAGGTAGGTGGTTATACACAATAGACATTATTCTTCTGATCTGAGGTGTAGATATCTGAGGCTGACTATCTGAAGTTATAGCTTATAGCATGGATAGATAGATAGATAGATGGGAGATTTTGTATGAATGAAGTGAGACTGGTATTCCGTGGTAGTGGATAGAGACAGAGATAGAGACAGGAACAGAGAAGAGAACGGATAGAAACAGGTATAGAAACAGGTACAGAAACAGAAACCGAGAAAAGAAGATATCGGACACTATACAAAGCTTGGCAGGTGAGGCCATGGAGATCGTGTAGCCTTGTATCTTGAAACGTGTATTTTTCTGGTTGTGGTGAGGAGGGGATAAAGATTTGGGTGATTTTTAATTAATAGTGTTGATGGTGTTGATGATATTAATGGTGATAATAATAACAATAATGATGGTAATAATAATGATGATGATGATAATAATGGTAATAGTAATATATAGATATATAGTACATAGAGAGAATTAATATGAATTTAATAAATTTGGTGAATTAAATAGGGAGTAAACAAAGTATATAAATGGTAATAACCTATGATATAAAATACTCTGTAAATCATATAATTCTATGATTTATACAATTTACAATTCATCGTTAATTGTAATCCATATTTAATTATAATCCATCTTATACACTACCCTTGTTCATGCTCGGCCACACACAGACGCGCACACCAACAACGACGACAACACAGACCACATCCTTCAATCCCAGACATTTCTATACATCCACACTCACATTTACATTCATCTTCACCCTCACTTTCACCCCAGTCAAGTCATTCATTCATTCCCTCATTCGTCCATTCATTCACTTTCATTCATTCATCTCATCTTGTCTCATCTCATCTTCTCTTCTTCTTCTTCTTCTTCTTCTTCTTCTTCTCTTCTCCTCATCATCCTACAAATAAATACTTCTTCTTCCTCCCCTCACCGTTCACCTTCTCTCCCTTTTCCACTCATCTTTTCACACTCACCCCACACGTACTTTTCAGTACATTCACTTTCATTAAAAAATCTCAATCAGATCTGTGATCGTTGAGTCAAATCTTACAACCCTTTGCCTGTTGTTCATACCATTCCATTCTTTTCTCCATACACGTACATACAAGTCAAGTCAATTCATCTCATCTCATCTCATCTCGCGATATACCCCATTCGTACACGTTCGAAACATCAAAACATCAAGACTTCCTCATTCGAATCGAAACAAAATGCGCCTCTCTACCCCATACGCCCTGGCGGCATCCATGCTCGTCGGCAACGCCGTAGCCATCCACGCAAACCACAGACACATGCACGCCCGAGACCTCGTCGTCGTCACCGATAACCAGGAAGTCTACGAGACAGTCAGCGACACCATCCTCGAAGACGCCAGTGGAAACCCATACTCCACCATCGAGAACGTCGCCTACACCACCGTCGACCAAGGTATCGGATCCACCAGTGCCCCAGCCGCCGCTTCCACCACTGTCGCCGTCGTCTCCACGGCTGTCGCTGCTACCACCCAGGCTGCTGCCACCACTGCCGCTGCTGCTGTTGTCGACAATGCCGTCGGTGCTGCTGGAACTGTCATTGTCGCAACTTACAATGGCGAGACTTTCTCCTGGACCACCACCTTTGGCGCCGCTGCTACTGTCGCTGCTGATGTCTCTGTTGCTGCTGCGAGTGTAGCTGCCGCTGTTGATGTCTCTGTCTCTGTCGCTGTTGCCGCTACCTCTGAGGCTGCTTCGTCCACCTATGTTGCGCCATCATCCACCTATGTAGCATCTTCTTCTGCTGCTCCAACCACTCTTGCGACGAGCTATGCTGCTTCTTCCACCTACGTTGCTCCATCCTCCACCTATGTGGCTCCATCCTCAAGCTACGTCGCACCATCCTCGACCTCCAGCGCCGCAGCAGCCACCAGCTCTGCATCATCCTCTACCTCCACCTCCAGTGGTCCCCGTGGTCTTTCCTACAACGACGCCTCCCTCGCCAACGCCTTTGAGGGTTCCTCCGAGATCTCATGGGCCTACAACTGGGGTCAAACCGCCGACGATCTCTCCTCCGACTTCGAATTCATCCCCATGCTCTGGGGTCTCGACGAGTCAGCCACCTCGTCCTGGGACGCCTCGGTCTCCACGGCCCTCGCCGCCGGCACCACCCACCTCCTCGCCTTCAACGAACCCGATCTCGCCGCCGAGTCCGACATCACAGCGGCCGACGCCGCGGCCGGCTACAAGACCTACATGAACCCCTACTCTGGCTCGGCCAAGCTGGGCGCGCCGGCCGTCACCAACGGCGGCTACCCGGGCGGCCTCAATTGGCTCAAGGACTTCCTGACGGACTGCGCCGACGAGTGCACCATCGACTTCGTGCCCATCCACTGGTACGACACGGCCACCAACTACGTCTACTTCAAGGACTACGTGGAGGAGGCCTACGTCGCCGGCGGCAACCGCACCCTCTGGATCACCGAGTTCGGCGCCACCGGCTCCGCTGACGAGCAGAATACCTTCCTCGAGGTCGTCATGCCGTGGTTGGACTCCCTCGATTACGTCGAGAGATACTCCTACTTCATGTGCGAGGACGGCTCCCTCATGAGTGGCTCCGCTTTGTCGACTCTCGGCTCCACTTACTCCTCCTACACGGCTGACCTCGTCTCCACCTTGATCTCGGATGTGTAGAGCTGTGCTTTACACATTCTTTTCATGGCTTGTGTGACTGAATCCGTTGGTGATCACTTTGAGTGATTGCATTGCATGGATTTCCTGTGCTTTATCATGTTCCTCCTTTTCGGATGGTGGAGAAAAAATTGGGGGTTTGGGTCGGGGTTCGATTCTTTGTATATAGCTTGCGTTGTTCTTGATACCTTTTTTTATTCAACTTGTTCACTTTTACTTTGCTTTGCTCTTTTGTCTTTTTGCTGAATTGTATTGGTGTGATGTGGTGAGAGGAGGCTTCGGTCGTGGAGCTGTGATACATGCTGGTTATGTGCGGCATGTTGGATAGGTGGTTGTTGAAGATTGGAGGGGATTGAATGATGGGAGAGGAAGGGATTATGGACTGAATAGATAAAGTTTAGATCTTATTGGATCTTTGATGTGTATCTTTTGTTTTTGATGCTGATGTGATGTTAAGTGATGTGGGATTGGTACGTGTTGTTGTAGGTGGATGATATTTGTTAGATACACAGATAGGAAGGAGGAAGGAAGGAGGATGAGGATGGAGGATGTCGTTGGCATAGGTACTTTGTGCTAGTCTAGCTCCTTGCGGCAAAGGATAAATACTCTCGCGGTTAAGACTAGGCTGATAGCCAGTGAGGAATGTAGATGACATACCTACCTACCACCTAGGAATGCGGACTTGGAATTCGAACTACAAGACCCTTAGGTGAGATGAGCATCAACAAACAGATGAATGAACAAATGAGTAAGTATATGGTGGAGTCAATGATATATATCGTGGCTACATCTATAAGCTCCTTCGAAGTATCTTCAACTCAATGACTAGCAAATACCTAGTGTTTAACCTCTAACACAGATTTCAAGAGCTGGGATTCAAATGGCTTGCCCATGACCCGAACTCGTTGTTGATTCTATTGTTCATTCTGTGCTTGCAAGTGTTGTCTTGCACTCTCGGGCTTCTGCTCTAATGAGATACAATCCGCCTCAGTACTTTGGAGATGTTTCTTCTTTTTTCTTTTTTCCCCCTGAACTTAGCAATTATCGCTGTGGGCAGATCATGATCTCATAAGCCTTACAAAGCCAAAACTGACAGCACGCATGAATATCTGGCTCTTGATTCGCTAGAAAGAGGCATCTAGACCAAGTATGATTACAAAGACTTCGAAATCTATACGCAGAGAAGCTTGACCTCTCCGATTCCATTGGAAAATCAACTACCATCGCTTCCCATCAGCATATTCATCAAGAGCGCGTCTGACACCTATCCACCATCAACCAACCACCGATTTCCTCCTTTCCCCTTCCCCTTCCAAGACTATCGGCTTCAAGACCTCGCCCAGCCCCATATCACCATTCCTTCTATCCCAACTCACAGCGCAACATCCACCCGCACTCGCTGATACTTCCTCAGGAGCAGCAACTCCTCACATCTCCCCCTATCCAAAATCGAAAACCCCACCTCCCCCTCCAGAAACCTCCACCGATCTCAAACTCCAGCAGACCACGCAAGCCAGCCAGAGCCTTCACCATATCGACATCCGCCCCTCCGCCCCGCTGCTCACCGACCTTAACCTCCGCATCCCAGGAAACCCATAGCGTCCGTGGGCTCGATACTTCAGTGGCCAACCAGTTCAGGGCTTATTTTGGGTTTACGATGTGGAAGGTAGGTTTGGTGTAGAAGTCTGGGGGTTGGTTGGGTTGGAAGACTGCAGAGGGGTGATGGGAGGAACTCCAGTGGTGGAGGACCTATTTTGCTGAGGTGGGTTCTGTTGATATCAAGAGGGTTTTATTTCTGGGAATCGGGCTCTGCTCACATATAAAGTAGGTGGAGAGTGTGCTGTTTGGGTTTTTATCCTTGCTTGTGCTTTTGAACTCTTCGATGTGGATGCTTTGTGGATGTGTGCATTTCTATGTTGGGAGATGACGCCTTACCTATATACAATGCAAGATTTGCTGTCTTGGAACTAATCAAGCTGGCTATTTTTTCTTTTCTTTTCTTCGACATTATCTGACCAGTGAGATGTCAACACAAGAAAGAATGTTAACTTTAACAACGCGGATTTGATAGAGCAGAAGGCAGATACGTGAAAGAAGTTGAGAAACCATTTAACTACCAACCTGGAGTCAGTGAAGGGTTCAGTCTGTTACATTATTTTGCTCAAATCCTTATATCAAAGAATCTATCTATTTACAAATTGTTGTAGGATGAAGTGTCATAAGAATTTATGCCGCGCTCTGAGATCTTTCATATGATGGATAATGTTTTTTTGGTTTATCTCTTTATTACATTATCCATGATAAAGTATTGGGAGGGATGAGTTTATTCAATGAATAAACAAAACGGCGTCCAAGGTTCAAAACAAAAAATCAAGTTCTGAATTTCTCATGTTGTAAGGCTAAGTAAGAGGTTCTATTCTGTGAGTTATAAGAATCGATATTCATGGTAGGATCGACCATATATACATACATACTGTTAGTAAGTACTCTCTACATAATAACTCTATGTATATCTTTCTGTTCTAAAAACACAAAAACAATACGACATGAGCAAGTAGACAGAGCATTCTGCTAGATTGAATGAAATTGTTAATATGAAGTAAAAAAGAAAGGGGATGTCAACAGAATCATCCAACAAACACATCGGCAAAAAGATTTGCGCCGACTGGGAATCGAACCCAGGGCCCATCGAAACTTGAATTGCTTCATGGCAACGATGGATTTTACCACTAAACCACCGGCGCACTTGTGATATCACCAAAACATCAATAGCAAAATATATAGTCAAACATAAAACTTTTAATATAAAGGGGACAGTTATGTCCACCGATAGGTAAGGAAAGAATATTATGCCAATTTAAACACTTCTGGCACATCTACAATGAATTTCAGAATTTTAAAATTTATACTTAGTATCTATTATTATCTGGAAATTTATCATATAAGTTTAACATTCTTCAATTAAGTTCAGCTATTGAAATGTCCAGGTGAAGTTGCATGTTTTTCTTTTTTGCAGTTGCTCGCCCTTGGGTGCTAGCCTTGGCCGCGTGGAAATAAAGCAAAAAGGACATTTACGCGAATTTACGCGAATCCGCGCCAACTCGCGCCAATAGGGATTCAAGTGAATTCTCGAGTATCAACAAACCGTGTAGCATTATTGTATTTATATCTCTCATCCATCACTTCCATATGGAAAATCTTCAATATTTACAACAAATACAAACTCCACTTTCTTCTTCTTAAATCTCAGCCAAAGATGTTAAATACCCCAAATCAACAATTTCCCCCCTTTTGTAATTCCGCCGCTCTTCATAGGGTCTCGGACATCTTGAATTCATATTGCAATGCCCCGGATGACTTCCCACCCGCTTATCTTCGAAACGATACATTACAATTACAATCTGACTCGGATCGTACACCACCAGTAATATATCCTCTGGATCCGGAAATTTTCTACAAGATGGCCGTAAAAGGTATACAGAGGGAATTATCCTACCTGCAGCCTGAAACGGATTTCCGAGCCTCAATTCGCTCACGAAAATGCTGGCAAGTGGAGGTCGACTTCTTCCGCGCTGAGATCTCATCGAAGGCCAGTGGGAGCCGTACAGCCCATCAAATACTCAAGAACGCACAAACTTTTTGGTCTACAATGCCACAGACGGAATTGCAGCTTGAAGCGGAATTTTGGGCTGTCTTAGCACATGGAAAACAGGACCGTCGGAAGAAGCATGAACTACGCCAAGAGATCAGATCTGTTGAATACTGGTAGCGGGAACAGTTTCACTTGCGCTCTAAACTCGACTCATTACTTGACAAAAAGTCGGAGAAGTATTTCAGGAAAATAGATCGCATTTATGACGCTAAGGTTTCGAAAATGTCAAATCAAATGCCACGGAGAAGTGTGAGACTTAGAGATTTGAATAACATATGTTGCTCCTCTTATGAGTTTCTTATCAATAAGCTGATTTCAACTAGAAATTGGAGCGTCTTTCTTGACTCTCTAAACCTTTGATATCGTCGGTGGAGGGCTATGAGGTTCATCCAAATCTGGCTCCCAAATCATAAATCCACCCCTTGGACTTGGAACTCCTTCATAAAGACCCTCAACAGGGTCAAATCGTTCAAGTAGCTTGAAACCAAGACTCCTATACATCATTTCTCCTTCGCCACTTGACTCTAATGCCACTACAACCCCCTCGGCCTTCGCTCTCCACATAATCTCCCCCATCAACCTCTTCCCTATACCTCTCCCTTGAAACTTCTCATCAACAACGACAGACTGTGCATACCACCTATTTGGCCTCTTGGCCCAATAATCCGTCTGGTTCACCTGGCTCCTCGCAAACACAGCCAACCTAGCTTTGTCACTAATCCTATCCTCAACAAGGAACCCCAAAGCCTTCGTCCACACCCATAACAGCCAGGCTCCCAGAACCAACCATACACTCCACCTCTGTCTAATCTGTGTCTTTGCACCTATATCCTCACCTTCTCGACAAAACTGCGCTTCTCCAATCACCACATCCTTATATCCATCCTCCCCAATAACAGTAGCCACGAAAGACAAGTTCCTAGCGTCGAGCATACGGGTCAGAGCGCGTTCTTGAAACCCTTTGATATACTGAGCAGGATGTCTTTCTCGATGTGGGACGAGGAAAGCGATTAATGCGGTATCGTGGTACGCTTTTGCAGCAAGACGACCAATATCCCAGGCATCGTGAAGATGGGCTTGGCGAATTGAAACAACCTGTGATTTGGAATTTGTGGAAGCGGCGACATTGCCAGCGGCAGTGAGTGACATTTTTGTTTCTTAGATCCGAGCTTTAGTTACGCTGTAACGAAATTTTCTCACGCCAATAATCAAGATTTCAAAAGGATTGTTTAAAATAGAGGGGAAGTAGCTGCTTATTATAACACATGTATTCCTTTCTCGCTTAGCACAACCGCGGCTTACATTACGGACGTGGGGTTTAGCAAATGAAGTTCGCCCCCTAGATCGGCTACAAATATTAAATTATCCTGTAGGTCACAAAACACTATTAAAAACATTCAGACCACAAGCACAAATGCAAAGTAAAACTAAACGTGTATTCTCTCAAGCCTCAGCTAACTAGTGATCCAGCCATCTCCCTTATATAACTAATAACTGTTGAAGTGTATCCAAGTTTGTTCATCCGCCGAAAATGAAATTACCCCTTCCTCCTTCTTCTCTCAAATACTCTCAGATCCCAGAACATCTATCTTCTGTAGCCTCATTAGAAGATGACTTTTCTTCTTGAAACTCAACCTACAGAAATGGACACTCATCAGCTTCCATAATCATTGCCAAATTCCAAGACATGCGATTTGTTCTTCACTAAGCATGCGTTTCCCAACCACCGAATCTTTGGACTCACGCTTGGTGTAGTTGTCTTTTCTATCTGGAGAATCAACATCTTCCTGGCGCTTGGTGTAGTTGTCATAGCTTTCTTCAGGAGAATCAGTATCTTCCTGGCGCTTGGTGTAATTGTCATATTTGTCTGGAGCATCGGTATCATCCTGGCGCTTGGTATAGTTATCATAGCCTTTGTCTGGAGAATCAGTATCTCCCTGGCGCTTGCTGGCAGTCTCGTGTAATGAGACAGATCGCGGAACAGTCGTGCAAGCTACTGTATCTGCTTTACTGTATTAGCCCCCAGTACAAGTACAGCCACATAGAATTTGAATTTCAAACTTACCACTGCTCTTGGGCACAACTCCCAAAGGTGCAGCTGCCGCAAGAGCCGGTAGAAGAAGGATTAGGGTTTTGAGAAGCATCTTTGTAGGATTTGAGAAGATGAACTTGAGTTTTGCTTTGCTTCCTTCTGTCGAGTTGATGATAGGCTCTTGAATGGGGCTTTTGGGGAGCAAGTGATGATATTAGTATTTAGTAGAGGTCATGAGCTTTATGATTTCATTATGCCTACTAGTTCGAAGTGTTCCCCTCGAATTTTTAAGCTAGATAAAGCAAGAGCTCAAAACCGCAAAGTTGACATCATCTTATCTACACTCAATCCATGTACATGGAGAAAGACCTATGCAGGAAACCTGTAATCCTTGAACTTCTATCTTGCAACACTTAGAATTCTTCCGTCCACTAGAATATGATCACCTTCTGCATTAGTTTCATATAATACATAGACTTATCTAGCACATTTGGCATCCTTACACCGCCGTCGTATGATATCCAAGGGGTTTCCGGTTGTATAGTTTATGCATGATATTTATCCTGTTACCACTCTACAATACAACCTGGAAGACTCATCGGTCCACGAGTGAGAAGCAAGTGTACTATGCAATTTTTATACAGGGGAGACTGTGAAAATCATGCCATACTTAGTGCTTACTTGACGAACCCGTTTCCAAGGATATGTTGTCCATCTTGTTGCATAGCCTGATTCTGCATCTTCCCCATGAATTCACTTGCATAGTACATATGTACAGGGATTTGAATTTCTGCACATTTATCCAAGTACTTCGTATTTGGGGAGCATCACCAAACTTCCTGCTTACAGTATAGTCCCTGAATTAGCAGTCAGCTGCAAAGTCTGGATCAAGACAATTGCCGTATCATTCTAGTACTGAGACTCTGACTACGGGGAGCTAGCTTCAATCATATTTCGAGTTCTGGGAATTACGCGCACGATCAAGTGTTCACTGGTTCTCGATCAAAAATCAAAAATCAAAAATTTCGAGGTTCGAGGTTCCATTTTCTTGCTGAGCAAATTCTCAAAAGTAACTTGCTCTCCAGAATGATTTTGAAGTGCACATCTTCGAGTATTCAGATCTCCTGAAAAAACAATTTAGATCTAGCAACTTATTCCGCAATCGAAGGCTCCGGATAGACCAAATGTACATTATCACCAGTAGCAGCTGTCTCAATCTTTCCGTTCACCAAGGGAAATGAGAGACCGAGATCTGGATGAACCAAAGATTTCTGGTCATTGCCATCAAATGAATGCTCCCGTGCCCAATCAGTCAGACTTTCCCAATTTACACATTCGTGCTCAACTGCGAAATTGGGCCACGGTTTGCGGTAATCTGGAATCCAGTCGTAAGTCACAATGGTGAGATCGGCATGGCACATCAATGTCTGCCGTATGTCATCTATGCAATGGTCTGAATAGTTAGAAAACATATGACAGTTTCAGCAGTTGATTGGATATGGTTACCTATATGATCCAATAGGTTGGCAGCTTCAAACTCATGGGTAGGTTCGTAGTAATCGTAATGGAGATAATCTCGAACGTACTTGAGGCAATGTATGTGATGGAATACCTGCTGGACTGTCAGCTTTTCTCTCCATGTCATTGCCGAACTTTGGATGAGCGAGTTGAGATCATTTTGAGACTAACATTGAGTTCCCCCATGTATTCGCCCGATCCATCTGCCAGCTTGATGGATGTTCTGTTCAGACTTCTGAGTGCATTCTCAGTGAGTCGAGTAGCCGAATGGCTCATCAACTTGCCCCAGGCGGCATCCAATGCATCACTTGGTGGTCCTCTGAAAGAGGTCGGCTTGTCGAGGTTCCCATCAAACGTTACTCGGTCATACTTGACTGCTTGCCTAGCTGGGGCTACAGACAGAAGAATTAACATGAAGTTTTTGTGTGTACATATCAGACATTCAACTCACTGTATAGAGTGGATCCAGGACAATGTTGTTGTATTCTGCCACTTGCCGCAAGGACTGCCATGGTGTAAATGATTAAGATCAGTCCTTGAAGTGCAAATTGCCATAGAATTGACCGCTTCGAAGTTGAACGGCGAGCCCGGTAATTCTGTCCTTCTTCATCTTCGTCGTTGTTGGAGAGCAGTGCTGCAGAACAGCTATCGTCGTCGTCGAGAGCCGCTCCCTTGGATGACATTTCAACAGTTGACTCTTGCAATTTCCGTTCCAAGCTTGAAAGTGGGCAAAAAATGTAACATACAAATCGTGAAAGACCTTTATTGGGGTTCTTGAAGTTTGAGTAAACTCCCTGATTCCGTCTCTTTACTTTCGTCCTCTCGAAGACCTACGCTTCGCCAATGTTGACATTTGCATTGACGTTGGGAACCTTGACGCCACAAGACAGGGTCAGGGTACATACGCCGGTAACTTGCTGTTAACCGAGTACTCCATACATTATTATGACAATTCTACAAGGTTCAAGAAACATTGAAAGAACTGAGGAACCATCTAAGTGTGCCCTCTTAGCACCTTGCCGATCTTCTGAGTGTCTATGCATGGTTTGTGGATGTCGTATGACCATATAGGACCATCAAATATTTGATTCAATGGCATTTTATGCTTTCGACCTATCTTGAATCAGTGTGCTGACCTTCCGGCCTCCTCATCTGCGGGGCAGATCAACTGCGAACCTGTATAGCTTTAGGAAGTGGGAGTATTGATAAGGTCAGTTGATCCTAGTACAGTAGACATCTATCCGCAGGAAGCACAAAAAGCAAAGATAACAAGTTGGCAACAAGCCATAGGACGGAATATGGCCAACGCATACGATTGTTATCTGCAGCAAGCATCGAAAGCGGATGCTGATATAACAAGAAGTGAAAGACCAGGGATGTGGAAGAGCACCAAGTGCTTTCGGCAGTTAACACATTGCCACTTTTCAAGAGGAGAGACCTTTCGAGTGAGAGGTGTTCTATATCTATGGTGACCTCTTCATCCACTCATCATACAATCCCTCAGCAATCCACGCCATCATCCCTCGTCTTTCCAGCGCAATGTTTAGCCCTAATCTCTTAGGAAAGTTTTCTCGTTCTCAACAGCCTCCGGTTCGCTATGCTCCTCTTGATCGAGCCTCCTTTCTCCCTTACAAAGAGGAAGGCTCTCATTCTGAAAGCACTGATGGGGAATCGATCTCCGCGGGGACGACAATCAAAGAAGACTACGAACCAAAGCCCGGGGTATCGCGTACCCGTACTATCCTCTACATCTTGTTCGCAACGACTTTTGGCATATTGATGGGCGTGTTGGGGTCTTATGTCACCTGGGACAAAAGACCATTGTCCCAAAAGTCACTTGTCAAAGAGTTTGCTCCTCAAAGTAAGTCGCCTCTATGTAGAACTCGGTCCCTTGTGTTTTTTGTCTTTTGCTAAATGATATCGCATAGTGCCTCTTTCCACAGTGACCTTTGAGAAAATCCCCGAGTTGTTTGAAGCTCCATCTCTTGAAAGCGATCGATATTGGGACTCTTTAGTACCAGGTAATGTCATCAAAGGAATCTAGACTCGAACGGTTGGCTAATTTGATGCGAACAGATGGAAAGGGGTTCATCTTAATCGAAGACCCGGAGGAGTACAATCTCAAGCCGGGTATCCTCACCAAGACAGCCGTGGAGCGTTATTCCGTCGCAATGTACCACGAACTGCACTGCCTCGTAAGACGTCCTTTCCTGTATTTCCTGTACCCAAAAGTGGCAAGTTAACTAAAACATCTCTCAGGCGCTCCTCCGCCGTTATTACTGGCACCTCGTCGACGCCAGCAGCAACGGCTGGCCGACCGAATCTCGCGAGGAGATGGTGCGAGAACAGCTCGGGAACAATCACCCGCAGCACTGCTTTGCGTACCTAGCTCAAGGCATCATGTGCAATGCCGATCTGACAATCGAATGGGCAAGGGTGGAGCGTGATGGCCGACGTTACCAGGTGGAGGGCTGGGGGGTTCCCCATCACACGTGTAAGGACCCCAAAGCTGTGAGAGACTGGGCTGAGAAGCACCACGCGCCTGCCCGGCCGAATAGCACACATATTGATGGCTCGCATGGATGAGTAAATATCTGGGTTGGTGTGGGTTAGTGGGACTGAGACGCGTGAAGTAACCGGGCTGGGTCGGGCGGAGGAAGCGGATTAGATTCTATCTTGCTTTTCAGTTTTCTATGGTAGAGAATTTTAGTTTCCCCATACAGGTGCCTCTTCAATATTCAAGGGCATACCAAACTCAAAGACAGTCAAAGTTGGCAATTGGTAAATCGGTACTCCCTCTTGCTATACCCCTCCTCTTGCTGCTAATGACAAGCCAAATATGTCTTCAGATACTTGAGGCCAGCAGGTGTTGGAGAAAAGAATGATTTGCAAAGAGAGAATTCTGGCCGTTACACTAGTTGTAGCAATCATCAGAATGTGACGACATCGAATATGAGTTTGTCAAGATGTCAAATTCGATATATCCCCTATGTCGTTGTGTTTGGAGCAACTGCTCCATATCACCGTCGTCATTATCCTTGGGCATCTTCGCTGCTATGGTACTAATGGAAATTCGACAAAGGGTTTTCGCCGGGTGCAGCATGAGATGATAAATTCAAGTGAACGAACATACACATTAAACAGTTCATGTGCATATATCATTCCATGCTGCATCTTGTGACTTTGCCATGAGTGTAAGCAAGATATCTTATCCAGCACACTATTAGGTAGATCTATAGGTATGCATGCAACAGCGGCCGAAGTACAAGGGCGTATGCAACTTGATGAATTTGAAAGTGATCTTCATATTGAGTGTTGTGTACGGGGATATATCCTACGAGAAATTCAAGATGCATGAACAGCACAATCTTCTTTCTCAATGCCTTCAGAAAACCAAGGAATCGGCTTATCATGTACCCCACCGAGTATAGAATATATGCATACAGACTGCAGCTGCATATCCTTATCTTTAAAAACGAGCTGGTATTGACGGTCAGCTATCAGCAATTATCACTTGCGTGAACAGGTAGAGAATTCGTGTTTAGGTCAAATACCACTATTAGAAAATGTAAGAACCTGCAGTCAAATAACCGATGAGGTGTACTACATGAGTAAAATCTTTAAGAGGTCGAATTATAGGGCTCATCCATCTTCAACGGATCCCTGTTATCTTGAGATCATCCAGAGACTCGACTTGACAAACGAACTCTTCGTCCTTCTCGCAAAAGTCATATCTTTCGGATACTTCAAGCCCCCCAAACTTTGACCACACTTGTCAAAAACACCGAATTCTCACTTCACCTAGTTGTAAGATCTCTCAATATTGTTGCTATCAAATATGGCATCTTGGCTCAAGTACTCGGCATTGAGAGACCGGAATGTCGACGGCAGCAATGATTTCAACAACGACAGCACCGAAGACCTTGTCATCCGAAAGAAGAGCAAGAGCTTCAGGACCATCTTTGCATTCTTGGGAGGACTAGCCCTCGGAATATTACTCTCAATGGCTTCAGCATTTTTCACCGGGAAGAAATCATCCACTGAAGCGGCAGCGGCAGTAGTGGTGGGAATGGAGATTGAACAGTCAGATTGGCTGCCAAAACCGACTGGTCCCCCTTTGAGAAATGGTCTCTACACCACCAAGACTTATGACGCCGGCGAAGTCGTTGAAGGGACTCAATGTGGAGATTCATGGCAGGAGGCAAAGGCCTTTGGCTGTATCTATGATCCCTTGGCTTCACGCTGGTATTCTCCAGAGTGCTTCAACCAGGAATCATTCGATGATATGCTGTTGGAGAATAACTTCACTCTCTATTCGGACAAGGAGCATACAATGCAAGTCCCTTTTGAAGTCGCCCAGAGGGGAGAAGTCGAAATCCTTTACCCAAACTTCGATGGCAGTCTCATCCATTGCATTTATCTGTGGAGAAAGATGCAGCACGCTCTTGCCAACAACTTACTTCTCGACGACGATCTCTGGGAAGAAGGCCATACGTTCTTTTGCACCAAGAAGCTACTCACATGGGCCAATCCGAATGTTCAGGGAGTTGCATCAATTGTGAATGCTGGGAAGCCCTTCTGTGGTCGCCAACCGCGTGGGGTGTCATCGTAGTCTTTGAAATTGAATTTTTAGGAGAGAAAATGTTGATTTGAGTTGAGAAATGAGAACTGCTGCTTTCCTACCTTGTGCCCTATCACCTCATCATCTCCTCTGCCCTCTGTGCAATGATGCTTACTTTGCCTGGAATGACGCTATGGCTTGTCTCTTATCACAGACTCTTGATGGGCGACGTAGCTTGAAGGTTTTTGCTGAATTTGTGTCCTGGAATGCCGCTCTGGGTTTGTCTACACGCTGGCCCACTCCAACGCCGTCCTCCTTCCCATTTCAGCTCACGTTGCAGCTAAGTTTGATGTGCTAGCAAGCCTCCACTGTCATCGCTCATAAGGTTGAAGCTGCAGATCATCAAAGAGATCCTTTACTCCTCGCGCCGCTGTTGTATAGGTTGGGATGTGAGTCGAGCGGGCCTTGTATGCCATCGAATCTGCCCAGTCGGCTCATCATCGCACTACCCCAGGTAGGAATTCCTCAAAAGCCATTGTGTTTAGACCCCTGGATTCCGCTTTATCGCAATACCTTATCTTGATGTACATGGGTAGCTTGATGTTTGTATATGGACAAGGAGTTGGTGATTTCTGATAGGTCTGGTTCTGTCGACCCCGCATTCAGTGCATATCATTAGTATTGATGTACGCTGGGTTTAGACTGCGGGGACATGTCTCCCTTATCTTATCCAAGTGCTGGATTGCAAGTCTTGGACCGCTTTATGTATAGACATTATTCGTGGATAAATTGCACTGGGGAGCAATGCTGATTCCTGCCTGTACTACTATATGCCGAGCAGGCTTATGTCGACCTCAGGTGCGAGCTGGAGTCGTCGTCGAGTCTCCACAGATGACAGATGACAGTTGGCAGTTGATGTTGACGTTGACGTTGACGTTGACGTTGATGCCGATACTGATGCCGATGATTGATGCTGACGATGCTGATGATGCTGGTAACCGCTTTGGGATGCATGAGAATACTAGGTACGTTGTAATATACTTAGGTAGATACCAAGCAGAAGAGGCCGGGCAGACTAGGTCCAAAGAGATCTGTACGCATTGACCATGCCACGACAACTTCACTAGAATCGAATAAGTTTATTTTCATTATGTATTCTAGCATCATCAGATTGAGTTATTCCCTAAAAATCGAAGGGCGAGAAATTGATGGATGATTCGACAAATACTTCCTGGTACAGAATTGTAAAATAAGCTAGCTATCGACAACGGAGAAAATCCATTGCTTGGTGGAGTCACACCGAAGGGGAAAAAGTACTTTGACCTTCACAATAATCCCCCCTCGAAATTTTCAAGACAGAAATATTGTAGGATACTACTTATTAAAGCTGATGTGAATAAAACCTCTATTTTTTTCCTCTTATATAGAATAGAAGGTTTATTACCAATATATACCAATTTCAGTGCATTTATAATCAAGTGCAACAGAATTACAACGAAAATCCATGAATATGAATACACACTTGAAGAGTGCTTTGGAACCCATCGCACAAGAATTGCTCCCCACATTATATAATAAATCGTCACAGACTACAAAGTTCCACACAGAAAACCATTCAAGATAAAAATAAGCTTCATCCAAATACAGGAAACAGGCACCCCCTCTACCTTGCACAATTCCTCGACCTATAGAAATAACACCAACATCAACACCTTGAATTTCACCTCTATTCCACTACGCCCCCTCCAAAAAAGTCAAGTCAAAGTCCTTATCCCCCTTCCGATATCCGAGATCCGTCCCCCCACCACACACAACACACACGCAAAAAAAAAAAAACATCAACAAGCCCTATGTACTTATAGAGGAATACACATGGGGAAAAAGAAGAAAAAAAGAATTGGTCACTACGAGGGTCGAACTCGCGACCTTGGCGTCAACTACTGAATCGAGTGATTCCATCGTATTAGCACCACGCTCTAACCAACTGAGCTAAGCGACCGTACAGGTTATTGTTGAAGACTCGCCCTTGTTTAATCTTATGTTTATGTAAAAAAGGTGTAAATTAATTCAATGCTATGTATCACCATAATTTGGGGGCTCGGAACTGAGAAAGTCGGGTACCTAGGGAGAAGAATGGATTGGCGTGCAACACCAAGGAATACCAGTGATGCTATATTCATGTCGAGGAAAGCTTCAATACTCGAGTTGTGTTTGTCTATGATCTATCCACAGATTTCTTCCCTCGCATACAGGAAGCATTCTTTTCATGTGGCAATACATTCCTGTAACTCGAATGATGAAATCATGGGTTCGGGTATAGGCCGCATAGAGCCAGACAGATTTTATGAGGAAACCGATAACCTCAGAACCTCGGTATTGTACGTCTTCGAAATCCACTTGCTCTTTGCCACGATAGATTTGAATTTGACAAGTATTTATGCGTGTGGACATAGCACAATCTAGTTCGGACAACTTCTCAAAAAGTGCCGGCGGCTATGTATGTTCAGATCAACGGAGTGTAGAGGATCTCGAATCCGCTCCAAGAGCTCCGGGCATCTTCAGACTCGGCAAGTCATCCTCGAGTGGCTTCACTCCATCGGCCCGCATCCCCAAAGCAATTTTGTCGACTGCCTTCCAAACCCTCAAAAGATTCCCGCCAACCACCCCGGAAGCCTGTGCATCAGTGACGCCCCGACCCAAAAGCTCGCCGACGAGATCTGGGAACTTGGAGACATCTTCCAATCCAACGGGAGTACTGCCAATTCCATCGAAATCACTTCCCAAGCCAACGTGTTCATATCCAATCAGCTCACCGATATGGATGATGTGGCTGGCGACGTGCCCGATGGTCGAGTTCTTCGGATAGAGCTCCGGGATACCGTTCGCAGCCCCGGTATCCACGCAAGACACGAAGTCCGGGTTGAAATTCACCATGACGACACTATTCGTCTTCTTGACAAGCCGGAGCACATCGTCAGGCACGTTGCGGGGGTGCGGACAAAGCGCATGGGCTGAACTGTGCGAGAAGATGATGGGCGCCGCTGAACCGCTCCATTTGGTAGTGTTGCCGCCCAAGACATCGCGCATGGTGTCTTGGCTCACGTGCGCCAGGTCGACTATCATGCCCAGCCGGTTCATCTCTCGGATGAGCTTCTCTCCCGCTGGGCTCACGCCGCCCCAGTGTGGAGTTGACTTTTCGATGCCCCCTCCCGGAAGATCGAGGATGGCGGCGTCGGCATACTTGTTGTGGCAGTTATGGGTCAGAGTTGCGTAGCGGACGCCCAAGTTGTAGAAATTGCGCAGGTTTGAGAGCGAGTTGCCGATTTGGTGGAGGCCTTCAATTGCGAGGGGGGAGATCAACTGTTTGTTTTTGAAGGCTTGGAGAGCGGTTGTGCCGTTCGGTGGTAGGGAAAATGTTGTGGGATAGGCGACGCGTAGACGATGAAGAAGGTCGATTTGATTGTAGGTGAATTTGACAGCTGGGAGGTATTAGATGAGTTGTTTAGGGATGTCGCAAATGAGGTAAATTATTAAGAGATGGAGTTCGAAATGTACATGAGTATGAACAAGAATGAGAAGTCAATTCCTTACATTCGATATAATTCTCATCGGAGAAGTCCATGCCTTCGGCTGGGCATGGCACGAATGCACTCCAAAAGGCACCTCCATTCTTCCCAGCCCTCAACCTAGGCAAATCAACGTGCATCATCAAGCCGCCATTCTCAAAGGGCTCGGTGAAGTTCTTCCCATAGATGTGATTGTTGAAGGCAAAGCGGAGTAAGATGGCGAGATCATTGTGACCATCGATGAGCGGTGTCTCGGTCAATATGTTATCAACCCTTTGGGCAATTGTCAATCTGGGCCTCTGACTCCACGGAGCCTTGAATCCCCCGGGACCAAGGGATAGGGAGAGGACAGAGATGAGGACTATGGTCGCTGTAAAGATGGCGAGAATGTCTCCAAACCCGCGGCGGGGTCGTGTGCCGTCGTCATCGACTTGTGGGTATTCATCGGACATGGGTTGGGGTTCACGATTGAATGAATTAGTGATCTCGGGAGCCGGTACACTTCGAGGCAGAAGGGGATCGTTCTCCCGGGCCATGATTGATTGATTGATTGATTGTTGATAGTTGATTGTTGGGAGATGATTCTCAATTTCTCCAACCTCAAAAGTGATGATGTTGAGGTGTGTCTTGCTTACCTTGTTTATCTGTCTACCACCAGAGGTACCATTACCAGCTGATAAGAGCCGGTCATGTGATCTAGCAGTGGATGATCATTCACACACGTGACCATAGGCTAGTGGCCTTTACCCCGTGAATTGCGCGTGGCTTAGGAGCTTGGAATGGGTCCGAGGCGGTGCTGTCGGTTTCTGACCCCTGAACTTGGGATGAACATGGGATAAACGTGACATGAGGCACTCGACTCCGTACCTCGCCTTAGACTTTTCAAGTGGTGGGTCAAGACCAGACAAAACACACAAGTGCAAGTAACATAAAAGGAGTCGAAATCACGGGGTTGAATAGTCATAACAAGTAGCACAGTAGTAATAAGGCCAAGTCATCCCAAGATGGATGGATATGCCAGCCATACACCTAACCTGAAGCTACGGTTATATAGATACAGATATAGATACAGATACAGATACAGATACAGATACAGATACAGATAGATACAGATACAGATACAGATTTAACCAACAAATATGTCATTCCTTTCTAGTCCGGATCTACAAGACAACTACATAGATACATAGAATGCCCGAGTCTTGATTTGCTGTCATCTGCTGTCCATCACCACCCGTGCGCGCACTCTGACCACATCCAATCTCTGCCTTTCCTGCGCCTCTCATCGTCCTCAATGTGACACAGCAAATGCCGCCATTTACTGATTCTAATCGGTTGGTGCCTCGTATCCAAGGCAGGCATTTGTCCAACTCTCCAACTCTCGTTCGTATTCCTGGGGCGCCTGCAATACTTGTACCTCTCTGCTTAACGCACAGCATCTCAAATCATTCACACTTCTCCGACTCCGCTCCCCTCAAAAAAAGTCTTCCTGACTCTTCACGCTCATTACTTCGTCACGTTATATCTGCCCTGGCAGTACCATTTGGCTGGACAGAGAGGAATTAGTGGTACGACCGGCTTACGACCATCATACGAATCATCTTTCCGACTTACGATCCGGACCGACATACGGCTGAACCCAGCCCACTGAAAGCCCACGACAACACGAGATAAAGAAGAGTCGAGCCTCCTCACTGTCTTCCGATTAGTGAAGCCCGATCAGCGTCAGAAGATCAAGAGAGCGAGATCCCGTTAATATGCCTGCTCAAGGGTTCGCCGAGTCCTTCTGGTCTGGCACAGACTATGCAGGTGGTAAGGGATTTCTTCAACTCCACCGTGACACGCGCTAATAGCGCGATATAGGACTAGGAGTGCTGTTTGGCAAGCTCAAACAAGGTATTGATGAGAACCAACAAGTACTTACGATTGCACGCATGCGAGCAGAGGCCGAAGAGGCCTACGGCATACGATTGGGAGATATTGGTCCAGCAACCGATAAGATCCCAGGCGGTTTCGCAAGAGATGACGGGGCCAGTCTTAGAAAGGTGGATAGTGCAAATTTGGAGCTGAGTGGATTTGACTGACATGGCGTAGGCGTATGATGGTGTCCGCAATGAGATGGAGGCTGCCTCGAAGAACCACCGGAAGATCGCATCGAGCATTCGGGAATTGGTTGTGAACCCATTCACGAGATGGTGTGATGCCCACGAATCCCGTGTGCAGAACTCGCAGGACGAGCTTCAAGGGCGTATAAAGATTCACGATAAACAACTTGAAGTGGTTCGGAAACTGCGCAGCCATTACTTCAACAAGTGCCGATTGGTAGAGGATATCGAGGAGGAGAACAAGCTTGCTTTCCAGGATCCATCCGTCGCCGAGCAAAGCCCAAAGCCAAAGATTCCGGAGATCAAAGAACCCGGTATGGAAGAAGAGTCTGATGAGGAAGAAACGATTGAAATTGGTGATGAACTTTACACGACAGAGCAGATCAAGAAAATCCTCTCTCACATGATGTCGAACGTACCACTCGGTGAGACCAAGGTCCCAATTCTGGGAACATATCAGAACGTCACCTCTGGAGCCGACCTTGTTGAGTACCTGCAGAAGAATCTTGGAGCTACAAGCGTAAGCCATGCTGAGCGCATTGGTCAGGATCTCGTCGATACCGGATTCCTTAGATTGATAGGAAATGTCGGAAAGACTTTTGCGAACAGTTCGAAGATGTACTACCAATGGAGACCGAAATCATTCCAATTGACCGGTCTACCTGAGAAGAAACCCATCGTCGGCCGCTCGTTCTCTTTGGCCTCGAACGCCAGCGAATTTGCCGAGTCTCCCACCATAGGATCCGTTGGAGATTACCTTGCTGGCTGGAACCCTCTCAACAACCAATATCCTGGGGAGACATCTTCTGACCGTCTTCGCAGAGAGGCTGCCGAGGCAGATGAGCGCTACAAGGCCGGTATCCGCAAACTTGACCATTTGAGATGCCAGCTTGAGGAAGCTATGGTAGAGCACCTCAAGTTCATGGAGCGTTGCGAGCTTGATAGACTGAAGGCCATCAAGAGCGTCATTCTTGATTTCTCTGGAGCTATCAGCAATGTAATTCCAAGCTTGCAGTCGACTGTTGACAACATGATGTTGTACCAAGAGACAGTCCAGCCTCTTGGTGATCTCCGATATTTTTTGGAGAACTACCGGACTGGTGGCTTCGCTCCCAAGGTTCAAGTTTACGAGAACTACTACAACTCGGCTGATGAGCAGACATTCGGTGTCGACCTCGAAGCCAGAGCCAGAGCTGACCGCAAGCGTGTCCCAATAATTGTTACTTCCATCCTCACTTTCCTCGACAATCACTACCCAGATCTTGAGGGTGATGAAACTCGTCGTGGTGTATGGCTTGTGGATGTTCCTCTTGCCGCTACCCATCACCTCCGTAATTCTATCAATGATGGTCAACCCGTCACATCCGAAATTCTTGAACGCTATGAGATACCCATTGTTGCGAGCGTTCTGAAACTGTACTTGCTTGAACTTCCAGGTAAGAATATTGTTGCTTGTTCTGAATTTTCACTAATGACAACCAGACTCTTTGGTCTCTTCTCACGTTTACGAAATCATGAAAACCATCTACACAACCGCAGCATCGGAATCCACTGATACAGCGAGGGTTTCTGTTCTCCAAAATACCCTCAGTCAGCTTCGACTTGCTAACATCGCCACCCTGGATGCCTTGATGACCCACTTCACCCGTCTTATCGAACTCACTTCAGCGGATGAGGCTTTTGTCTCTTCTCTCGCCTATACTCTTGCTCCATGTATCTTGCGCCCACGTGTGGAGAGCTCGCTTACCATGGAGGAGAAGCATGCCTATCGTTTGATTCGCGATCTTTTTGCCCACAAGGATGCAATTTTCGGCGAGTTAAAGCGTGCCAGTTCTCTATCGCATTCCATGAGCGTTGATAAGCGTCCTCGCGCCATCAGCACCGATGAATCTAACCGTAAGGCAAACATGGAGGCTAGAAATCGTGCCATCGCAGCTGCCGGAGGTGGCAGAAGCAGAGCTACTTCTCCAGCGCCTTCTGCTAGAGGGCACCGTAGAGACCGAAGCTCAGATGCGCCATCGACTAGATTCCCGATTCAGACCTCTCCAACCGCCACTACTGATTCACGCAATTCCCGTGGCTCACTGGGCGCTTCGGTTCGTCAATCTCTCGAGGTCCCAGGAACGACTTCCCCTCCACCCGTACAGGAAGAACCTCTCCAGCCAGTGACCAATGGAGTTGACAATGCATCCGAAGGATCCGAAGAAAGTGCTGAGAAGGTTGGACAGAGAGACAGTCTCAGCAGAGCCAGTGTTGGCAGCAGGTTCTCGGTGCAGAGAAGAGCCGCGGCATTGAACAGGACTGCCAAGAGGGAATCCATGGATAGTCTGAGGAAGAGAGATAGTATCGATTCAGTACGTGAGGAGAAGCCTGTTGGTGTTAGTCTCGTTGATAAACCTATGGACGATTAGGTATGATTTTCCTGGGTTCTGGAGCTGGGATTGAGACTGAAGGATCATGGAACGGGATGAATAGTGGGTGGGGTAATTAATTAGTGTATTATTACGTAGGGAAACGGATTTCTGGGAAATCATTCCTATGTATTAAACTAAATTTTCATAATTGTTGCAGAACGTTGGCAAGCACAGCGATGTTATTCTTTGACAGAACACTTCCCAGACAGCCACTTCACCCATCTCACAGATGGCTCATCGACAGCTCGTGTGAAGATATCCGCTATCCATATAAGAATGAAAAACATTACAACCCCGCCTGTACAATAGCTCAACCAGGCCTTGAAGACCGTCTCTGTCCCAATGGTACTGAGGAAGTAGTTCATTATTTTCCAACCGAAAGAGAAGAGGAATGGGCCATGAACAACGTATATGGAAAAGGAGATGTAACCGAGATACTGGGCTATGCGTGTAAAGAAGATCTTCTGGAGAACTTTCGATTGGCCGATGATGAACACACAAAGCACAGATCCAATTGCCAAATAGAACCATTCTGGTCCTGTAGCCTGCCATCGCATCGGTGCCCTATCTCTCAGCCACGAATACATCCCGTTGGGCCGTTGGTCGTTGAACGGGAACGACAGAAGGACAAGGGATACGAGAAGACCAAGACACGCCAGAACCCTCTGCAATAGAACGTGAGTCCGAAGCTTATACCACACGACGCCGTATCTCCCCCGCACAGTCACGCGGGGTTCGTGTCCGTCGATGTGGATACGTGAGCGCCGCAGACCCAACTCGGCGAAGAGCATGCCCGTCAAGAACAGCGTGATGTGCAGGTAGGCGCGGTAGAAGGCCCACGCGTCCAGCAGGCCGATCAGGGCCAGGCGCACGCCGTCCCTCGTCCGTGACAGCCCCGCCAGCGTCACGAACACCACCGCCGAGCCCTGGAACTCCACGGGGATCGTCCACAGGTTCGGGTCGTACACCGGGCCGTGGTTGTCGAGCCGCACGTTCTGGAACACGTCCGCGTAGTCCTGCACTGCGCCCAGCCAGTGCCCGACCTGGGCCCCGATGCTGGAGTACCGCGCTGGCTCGCGCGTGCCCGGGAAGTGCGCGTACTGGTTGGTGATGGTCAGTACCAGGGACAGGAACAGCGAGGCGATCGTGGGCATGTAGAGGCGGGCCCAGCGCCGGAAGATGGAGGACGCCAGCGACGGCAGCAGGGCCTCGTGTTCGCGCGTCTGCATGAGCTTCAGGGGTTGGTGGCTCAGGGCGTAGCCCGAGATGACGAAGAACAGCGAGACCATGGCGCCGCCGCTGAATACGAGGCGGATGATGGGCCACTCGATGAGGGTCAGTTGGTGGTCTTTCGTTATGAGGAAGAGATCGGTGCGCCAGATCAATATCGAGTGCGTGATCACCACGCAGAAAGCGGCGACTCCGCGTAGACCGTCGAGCCAGGCTGTGGGGTGGAGGTGTTTGTGCTTGGCTTCGTCTCTGGGGAGGAAGCGGTGGGTGTAGCTGGGGAGAACGGCGACGAGGCACTTGTACGCCTGTGATTTTATAGAAATTCTCCGGGAGAGTCTGGGAGCGTCGTCTTCATTTGTGGTAGATTCTATCTCAATTACTGACTCGTGCACGAAGTTCTTCTCCAAATCGGAATGCATGTGTTCGGCGTCCAGCACTTGAACGACCGTGTCGATGTTCTTTGTGGAGCTGACTTGACATGCTTCGAGTAAGCCAACTGTTTCATCTGCCTCAAAGCAGGGTGTACGGTCTTGATATTTCTCTGACATCGTTGGCGGCCGTATGGGTGCGTTGGTTTTGGAGAAAACAAAATGAAGGGAAGAACCCAGCAATCATCCGGAACTATATACGTTGGTAAGCACCGAAGTGTTCAGAGGCAAATATCACTACATCGGAATGTTTCTGGGGACATGAGAGGCTATTCAGTGTGGCATTCCGTGAATGCTTGGCCAGCTAGGCCCAAATTCTCGGCGTGAAATACTGCCTCGAGTACACAGTGCCATGGATTTATGCCTCGAGCGGGGGAATCTTCGGCTCAGACTCGTGGCAGGGGATGTTGACTGAACAGAGAAGCATCAAGCATAAGATTTGGACATTGCTGATGCTTGATGGCACTTGAAAACGGACATTCAGGCACAATCCTGTTCGGCGACATGTCAACGTTCATCCGTTCTGGGAAATCATGCGGCGAAGGGCATCAGATACGATGAGCACAAACGATATCTGGCGGCTCATCGTTATGCACACTGTTTGCCCTGACGATAGATTAGATGAGGCGCTGGCATTAGGAGCGCGTGGTGGGTACCAAGATGTTCGTCCTCTAGCCCCTAAGTGGTAGTTGGGATATGCCACTTGTGGCAATCGTAGACCTGCATAGGAATGTTGGTGATTCTTGAAATGGACATACAATCAAGTCGAGAAACTACCTTTACCCCCCGCCATTCTCTCAAGGATATTAACTTGTTCTCCTTGTTAGGATGAGCATTGTTCTTGCCTACATATATTTTGGCCATTTGGCCACTTCATATGACAGTCGGGAAAGTTGCAAGTCCAAACCAAGACTTCACATCACTCATGCGTAGAAATACTGATTTACCCAGATGGGAGTCGTAAATCTGTAGCGATAAATTGATCAGGACGGAGATATTAAGTAATCTTCGCGGCCCACCTTATATGTTAAGGTTAAATTAGATGCATTCCTCGGAATGGAGTTCCGCACGAGGCCCGTTCTACATGAAGAGAGAATGTGCAATTTTGGCCCCTAGTTTACTAGTTATAAGTAGTTTTTAGGATATAGCATAGTCCAATTCTAATGTCTATCTGGGATCGTTGACCTTGCTTCAACTTCAACATAAGAATAAAGGGTATTTCGAAGCATGCAGGAGTGCCCAATGAAAATAAGCAACTTGCCACACATCGTGGGCATAGAACATAAAGGGTCGTGTAGGAAAACTTGAAGGCCTATCTAACATTTTGAGGACTGGAAATATTCCTTATGATGAAAATATCATCGTTCATGTATACGTGGACGTCTTCGATGGTACACTTGAATCTTTACGGTGATAAGATAACAGACCACAGACCATCTAGGCTATTATTTGTAAATATTTGCACCATTCTTATACTCATTTACAAATACGCTTGTTTTTGTTCAGAAATGTTACGATGTTCCTGAGGTCTGACCTGTGTTGATAGGGTTGCATATTGCCACCGTATCTACGTACATATGCAGCCCCATGCCGGCGTCTAGGTCAATTATAGCTTCATGGCCTCATTTCATGATATCACTCGTACAAAATAATACTTCCAAAATAGTCACATTTACGCTTGATTACTGGCTGGCACTCTCGTAGTGCCATTGTCTTCGGATGAGGCCAACAGGTTGAAGGTTCTGTGGCACGAAGGATCGATACACCTAAGACGATGAAATTGACTTTTGGCATGAGAATTTTGTCGCGCAGTTTATTGCATTTTATTGGACGTATATTATTCTTTGGCGTGGTTGCAGACGATCTTCCAAGGCTAAGGTCCCGTGGAGGAGGATTTCATGTACTCTTCTGTTGGAACTCTGCCAGCTCTTCTTGCTGTGACTGATGGAAATGGTCTCCAACGTATTATTCAAGATGTCTCTTCCTTCATAGAATATACAGTTCAAGCAACTGGCTCCCAATCCATCTGTCCCATAAGAGTATAGCTCTCCCACCGCACTCCCCTCTCTTTCAAAGGTATCGCAGCTATCGGTTCCGTAACTGCTGCCCAAGCCGAGAAAAGCTTTCGCCAGTAACACGTTTCTATAGCCGGGGAAAGATAATGGTCTCGAAAAATCCTAACGGTATTGTTTGCAATACGCTCCGCCTCATCTGGATTTGCACGGAGGTATTCAACGGTAGATTCCAAATCTGACCAGTCATCCTTCACCAAGACAAAATTCTGGTCAGGGCCACTGGGCTCCATCAGATGAGAGTGAATCGTGAACCAGTGCATGGAGGGCATAATGATAATACTCCGACATAACAGAAAATAGCGAAGACGACCAGAATACGTGACACCCTTTACCGGTTAGAATTGTAATACAAGAAGAGGAGTGAGAGCATACCTCGGTGTAAATAAGATATCGATATTTACAGAAATCCTCCATTCCAAGAGCGTTAGTTTTCCAATCCAGCGCTTCTACATCACTCCAGACCTTCCCAGCCGTAGCTTTAATCAACGATTCTCTCAACCCCTTATTCCAATGAGTAGTTCCACGCCATACTGCGCGATTGTCTTTCTCCGCCCATGTAATAGGCTCGACTTCAGTGATGCGCTCACGCACATCTTGCATAGAGCCGATCTTGGGTTCCGGCCAGCTCCAGTAGCCAAAGTCGGGCATGATCCAAGTTTCGTTGACCTCTCCAGCATCAGTAGAACGGGCTAGAGACCACACGTTGTTGGCAGGGTGGTCATTAACAAGGAACGTGAATTCAATGTTGGGTATCAAAGAAGGATCAGGTGCCGTAATGATAGCCCGATGAATCTGATGGAGGATGGCATCCATACGATGCCAAACATCATCGCCCTTCGTGACTATGTAAAGCTGTACCGCAACTATCAGTTTCTGATGGATATGATTATGAGATATATGCTTGTAAAATCATACCCCACCATTATAAATTCGTGCACGAACATAGCCATGCTTGTTGTCATGATCTTGAGTAGGTCGCCCAATCCTACCTCGAGATTGAGCAAGTTCAATTTCAGAGAAAGCATGAGGGAAATAGGCTTCGCACTCTGCGTCGCTCAGAGACAATCGCTGAGTATCTCTCAGAGCATTGAATGCGGAGATATCTGTATCTGATGAGACCGAATTCAAAGATGTGGTCTTGGGAGCATAGTCTCCTATGCTAGACAAATGAATTCCTGTGCCATTTGATTCTCTGAGTCGTTGTGCTACAAAGATGAGCAGGATGAATGAGATGATAGCTGAAGCGACAACACCAGCGCTTGCTTGACTGCGAGTAAAGGTCATTTGAAAAGCCATAGGTCTCAATTGCCATAGACCATTAAATACGAATCTCACCTGGCCATCTATGAAGTTTTATAAAGCGGATGAGGCCAGTAAACATAACAGACTCATGTCAAAGTAGGTAGTGTCTTGGGGGGCGGGCACAAGCGAAGGAGTCTAACCTCATGAACAAGTTGAGTCCCTTAAATGCAAGCCCCCGAACGCCACAGCAGAACTCCTTTTCAGGCGCAGGCGGCGCACTTACTACTTACCTGTCAAGAATTGTAGACTTTGCAGCATCAAGTTCCGCCTTTGTAAAGTAGAGGCACTGACAATTGGTAGTATTCAAGTGTTAGACGTGAGTGGATTATTCCTAGCATATGGTAATAGAGGTGCACCAAGGTTCAGAATTCTGTTTGTGTTCTCATTTATATACGTGCTTTGATTCAAACAAACTAAGTGGAAGAATTTCTGCCCAGGAGAAAGGTTCTCTATAGTGACAAAGACAGGTCATAACAAACGTTTGCTTCCATATACCACGACATTTCTCCCGTCGCTCTGCCTAAACTTCCATTCAGAGCATTGAAAGTTCAATCAATCTTCCTCGATTTCACCAACCCTGATGGAGTATGACACGCCCGAAAAGCCAGTCCAAAGAACCCCACCCACAATCAAATCAATCGCATGTGTAACAAGAAGATTCCTAGCCCATGCCCAAGAGCTATGCATCTGCCATATATCAAGCTCAATTCCTGCACTTCTAGCAAATCCATCCGCAATGACCCTGACCATGACCAACTCAAGTGGCAGAAGTGCAATGTTGCCCAATACCTTGGCAAAGATCTCCGTCGAAAATATTGGCGGCAATGCGGTGAGGAAGTTTGTTCTGAAAGCAGTGGGTTCTGGCTCAGCATTCATATTGCGAAGCTCGGCTGAGTAGGCGTTTCCTGTGGCTTCCATCTCACTTGCTTCAACATCGAAACTGACGAGTGTTGCCTGGACCATCTCATCTTCCTCCTCAGCTTCTGGCTCAGGTGGAAGACCCTCAAGTATGCGAAGAGTCTCGTCGTGTTGACTAGGTGGTCTCTCCTCCTGAGGCTCGACAGGATGCATGGCCTTGCTATCATATCCGTGCCACATAAACTCAATCTTTCTAAGCCAGCCCGGATCTTCGCTCACTGGTCTCGGCATTTGGTTGTACAGCACCAGTAAAAGGCTCTTCGTAACTTTGGTGCTGATCTTCTCAAATAGATATACCGACATGATTGGAGCAAGTGAGAGGGCCATTGCACCCAACCATGACTGCATACTTTGGGTGGTGAAAGCATCTGGGAGTGGCAGTAGCTGAATTGGGGATGTTCTGGACATTGGAATGAGCGACATCAAGCTTGGGAACCATCTTTTTGCTGAAATGAGATCGAGCTGCTGGAGAATAGTAAAAAGTCGAACATGAAGGTCGATATACTTCTGAAAAGCATAGATTCTATCCAGTTAGTCTTCGTTCAATGCAAGGAAGGATAATGCTTACCCATAGGCTACGTTCTTCTCGATCCGATACTTGAGCTTCACATTGGCATCGTGGTCTGGAAGGAGTTGCTTGGTGTGAAATTTACGTCTGCATACTCGATATAGAATGTTCTCTGCAAAGGAGATAGTAGATTGAATGATCGTAGCTGGAATTCCTGCAAACAGCATTTGGAATACTGATGAGTGAGAGTTCTCGTAGCGAAGGATCTCAAAGAATCTCATTGTTGAGTATGGTTGAAATAACTATCAAATCAGCTTTGATCATCCACTGGGAGGATTTCCATACCATGATTCGACGTCGGAGACCAACAACACCCCACGTTCCTGCATGGAATGATTGTCGGCCATAATCAAGCAAGCTCAAGCCAGCGCGACTCTCTTCTTCCTTGAGTTTCCGAGCCTTGGCTTCTCGCTTCTTGACAGTTGAATACTCTTCAATAATTCCTGCAGTCTCAAGAACTTCGTTTGCAGCTCGGACCTGATCTCTGGCAATACGTTCAGACCAGCGATTGACAGGGCGGCCAGCTCCATCATATTCTTGATCACTAAGGTCTTGAGTCTCTTGATCTTGATTGCTGGAATTTTGAACAAGATCAGGTTCAAATGGAGATCGGCCCTGTTCAGCATTAGCAGCCAATTCGTCCTCTTTCTCCCATTGTCGGTAGCAGGCTTCTATGAAGGCACGGGGAGCGTGGAGAAGCACTTGAAAGTCTTCACTATCAATGATATGATTCTCCGAGCGTAGCTCAAAGTCTGCGGGCATGATTGTGGCTTCTAATAAAGAGTGAAAGAATCTGTCGAAAGATTTCCATCTGTGGAGATGTATTTGTGGCGATGCAGAAATTCACAGAAGTGACTGTTCATATTCGTGCCATAGTTATGCGCGCATAAGGACAGTATGAATATCATGACTTACCAGTGCAAGTACCGTCAGTGATTGCATTCTACCCATTTCCGCTACTTTCCCGTCAACCCATGCTCACTGCCCCAAAGTTTCCACTTGATAATCTTTCGTTGGACGTCCTAGATGGCTGTGCAAAAATGACGCTTTTGATGATTGTAGGGAGACGAGCATGGGATAATGAGATACCCGATGAAACTACAGTCGCACTCAAGAAAACTAAGCTGTGGAGTCGAGGCTCTGCGGGGCTCCGGGAACTATGACTTAGTTGCAGCGCCATCCCTGCAAAGTCCAAAAGTTTTGGAGAACGAGAAAATCATCACCATAATTCTCACAAATCTTCACAGATCCACCTGTTCTGCTGATTTATCTGCGACTTCTTATGATCGCATTTTCTGCAAACATGGCCAACAAAGCAGCATATCAAACGACTTTCGAGCCAGAGGAAACAATTCAACCAATTTATACCGGTGGAAGTGTTGCTTTGGATAACAGTGGGCGCATTCTTGCGACCTGCCTTGGCGAAGATGCTCTGATTACAGATCTGAATACTGGAAAAGAGCTTGCTCGTATTGAAGGTGATGGGGAGGTTATATCAACATTGACATGTAAGCTAGGATTCATTAAACCTCATGCCCTGCTAACAGATTAGTGACTCCTTCTGCCTCTCATCTTATCATCTGCTCGCGATCACTGTCGATGCGAATCTATGCCTTACAACCATCGCCGATTGCACCCTTCTCGATCAGGACCCAACTTTTCCGAACGTTAAAACCTCATGGATCTCCTGTTGTTGTGTTGGCCGTCGACCAAACGAGCACGTTGCTTGCGACTGGTGCCGCTGATGGTGTTGTGAAAGTCTGGGATATTCGTGGCGGATTCGTCACACACACATTCCGAGGACCAAATATTCTTATTTCAGCTCTCTGTTTCTTCGAACTGATTGCTAGCAATAGAGTCGAGGAGACCGGTATTTCCGCTCGCAACAGGAAGGGCCGTAGGAACAACTCTCACGAAGAAGATACTGCGGAGGAATCTACAAAAAAAGGCTTTCGTCTCGCAACTGGTAGCCAAGATGGCAAAGTCCATATATACGACCTTTTCAAAAGCGCTCGTATATCAACATTAGATTCCCATGTTTCAGATGTTCGCGCCTTGGACTATTCGACAGAAGAAAATGCGCTATTGACGGGTAGCAGAGACAAGACAATTATGTGGTGGGATGCGAAGACATGGAAGGTGAGGAGGGTGGTGCCAGTTTTGGAGGAGGTTGAGGCTGCTGGGTTCATTGGTGATGGAAGTCTTACATACACTGGTGGTGCGAATGGACGACTTCGAATTTGGCAGGCCGACAGTGGAAGAGAGATATCGAGAGCACAATCAGCTGGTGCGGAAGCGGAGAACATTATAAGCGCAATCCATTCGAAAGAGCTTCCTTTCATCATGTCCGTCCATGGAGATCAGACTCTAGTTTTACACTCAACAGCTGGACTCGCCAGTGTCATCGAGGGCTCTACAATTGAACCTCTTCCTGAGCTCCGAAGAATATCAGGTACCCACGACGAAATTATTGATCTGGGCTATTTAATGCCGGACCGGTCTTTATTGGCTCTCGCTACAAACTCCGAAGATATCAGAATAGTTTCTCTCGGTCATACCGATGGCGAGGCTATGGATACGGGAGCTCCATCAAGCACATACTTTGGTGCCGATGTTGCGTTACTAAAGGGCCACGAGGAGATCATCATTTGTCTTGATATTGATTGGTCGGGACACTGGATTGCTACTGGTGCCAAAGATAATACAGCCAGATTATGGAAAATTGATGCTGCAAACAACTCCTTCGCATGCTACGCCACGTTTACGGGTCACGCAGAGTCTCTTGGCGCAATAGCGCTTCCTCGTTCAACACCACCTGTCGATTCCGCCGCATATAAAAATCCTCTCGATCACCCACCAGCCTATATTCTGACTGGTTCTCAAGATCAGACTGTCAAGAGATGGGATGTTCCTAGGCCAGAAGCTTTGAAGGCCGCTAAGAAGGCGCCAAGAGCATTGTATACTCGCAAGGCTCATGACAAGGACATCAATGCTCTCGATGTGAACCACAGTGGCCAGCTTTTCGCTTCTGCATCTCAAGACAAGACCGTAAAGATCTGGTCTGTTGAAGAAGGAGAGGCTATTGGTGTGCTTAGAGGACACCGAAGAGGTGTATGGTCGATCAAGTTTGCGCCAAAGGAAACACCAACTATTATCGGTGATAACGGTCCAGCGGCAACTAATAAGGGTCTGGCCTTGACCGGTAGTGGAGACAAGACCATCAAGGTCTGGAGTCTGTCTGATTATAGCTGTCTACGAACATTTGAGGGTCACACCAACAGCGTTCTGAAGGTTGCATGGTTGAACATGCCAAAGGGAGATGATCGAGGAAAGCGTCGCGTTCATTTTGCAAGTGCCGGCGGTGATGGTTTGGTAAAAGTTTGGGATGCAAGCACTGGCGAGGTCGAGTGCACGTTGGATAACCACGAAGATCGAGTATGGGCGCTCACCATCAACCCAATGACAAACACCATCGTCTCTGGAAGTGGAGATTCTACAATCACGTTTTGGAAAGACACTACGTCATCTACAGCAGCTGCATCGACTGCCGCGGCAACGCAATTCGTCGAACAAGAACAACAGTTGCAGAACTACATCCATTCTGGTTCTTATCGCCAAGCTATAACGCTCGCTCTCCAACTTAACCACCCAGCTCGCCTGCTCTCTCTCTTCACAACTGTTGTCACTGGTCCGCAAGAGGACGACTCTCTCTGTGGCCTCAAGGCTGTCGATGAAGTCATTGCCTCTCTCTCTGATGACCAATTGTTCACACTCCTTCTCCGTATTCGTGACTGGAACACCAATGCTCGTACTTCAACTGTTGCGCAGCGTATCATGTGGACTATTGTAAAGAGTTATCCAGCGACTAGGCTGGCAAACTTGAATGTCAAGGGCAAGGGACAGAGCTTGAAGGAGGTGGTAGAGGCCTTGAAAGTCTACACCGAGAGGCATTACAGGAGGATGGAGGAGTTGGTTGATGAGAGCTACTTGGTAGAGTATACACTCAGGGAGATGGACGATGTCGCTTTCGGGGGTGAGGATATTGTTGCGGCTATCGAGGTAGATGATGCCGAGGGCGATATGATCATGGTTTGAGCTTGAAGCAATGCTTGGAATTGCATCATTGCTGAACCGGTCTCCTATCCTTTCAGTTCAACGGCATCTGGTTGTAGAGTCACACACGGATTATCGCAGGATGTGACATGAGATTATGCCTTTAGAGCTGTGTAACATGCGCGTGATAGATCAGGGCTATAGCGTAAAGGAGGAGGACAATTGTTGTGGGTGCAGGCGTTAAGGATATAGTGTGCCATCATAGCGATCCGGACAAGAAATGAAAAGTAGAATATTGAGACACTGCTTACGTTGTACAAAACAAGAAGAATCGGCAAGCATCCTGACTAACTATGCGGTGAATTTCAATCAAAACCGCTCTCCAGTGTATTACGCCTCTCCTCCTCCCTCTCTCTCGGCATTGGAGTTCAACCGGGCTAGTAGTCAAAATGAAAATCAATCATTTCTGTCAAAGGGAGTGCAAAACGAATAATGACCAAGTAAGCCAACTGACAATTAATCTATTGCGCACTTCTCTTCCCCATCTGTTAAACTTGCCATCTGATAAAAATGCAAAACGAAAGTCTCTCCCACACAGGCTTGAACTGTGAACCTCCCGATTAACAGTCGGACGCGCTAGCCAATTGCGCCATGGAAGACTTATGTTGAGCTCCGGCGCAGTATTTCGTATAATGTTCAAATTCAACCTGGAATGGGCCCTGGCAAGTTTTTAGCTTACGTTATGCAATTTTGATGGGCTTTGGATAAAAAGTATCATTCAATACAGGCATTGGGAATTTGAACCGTAAATATACTACCACCATTGTACTTGTAGATTTAAACGTTTTCATGCGAATCTATCCGCAGTACTTTGTTATACTCTTTATTGCCGGTATATCCCAAAGAGCAGTCCGCAGACTCGCGCGCCTATCCCGCTTGTGCTTTCTTGACAACAGGACAAAGGCAGTTCACTCTTCAATCATCCTTCTTCTGACACAGCACTGCTCTTCCAAAGCACCAAGTAATCACCATAATTTCAACAATCGGGCGATTGGTCTAGTGGTATGATATATCCTTAGCATGGATGGGGTCGCGGGTTCAATTCCTGCATCGTCCAGTAACTCCTCTTGAGGAGTGCCTCCTTTTGTCTGTGTGACAAATTTTATATACTTTTTTTGTTAGCTAATTTTGGTGACCCATAATGGCCCCCTTCTTGCCGACTTAACGGAAACTACCTATCATGTTGGGATTTTAAATCAGGCAGAGATTTGAGTAAAGTGAGAGAAAAGAACCAACTATGGAGCACCTCTTATGTAAAGGAAATTAAACACATGACTGTTGAAGAGGAATGAGGTGGGTAGTACACATACAGAGTGCTTATTATTGAAGTTGTCGAAAGATATCACCAAAGTGATCATGTTAAGTATAGCCTTCGGAAACTTGTACTAGTTTGCTAATAATCATTGTTTGAAGCCTTTCACATAGGCATTTCATAATACAGAGCTTGGGTAACTTCTTATCATTCGAGAAGAAGTACAGCAACTATGCAGTAGATGAGTGCGATCAAGTCAGGCAAAGAAGGCTGAATATGAGATACCTGGTTTGCACTGTTTGCACCCGCGTCACCATCGCGGCCTCAAAAGTTCGCGTTCCAAACATGCACAGTGAACGAAATATCAACTTCCCACGCGCCAAAGATTCCCGCGAACATAATGATGAAACGGCCAGCTGTAGAATCGTTGGAAGAGGTCGCCGGCGTCGATTCCCCAGCAGCTAAGAAATCCAGATCTGACAGCCAAACCCCAACAGATGGATTCGAGCACACACCAACCGTCGAAGATGAAGTTGCTTCAGCAGCAGAGGACGAGGATGAAGAACCCATAGCTTCTGCGCCTACACGCCAAGCAGCCCCACTCGAGGGGTATGACGACCTGTATCTCGATACCATCAACCGCGGCGTGTTGGACTTCGATTTCGAGAAGTTGTGTTCGATTTCGCTCTCAAATATCAACGTCTATGCTTGCCTGGTATGCGGGCGCTATTATCAAGGTCGAGGGCCTAAGTCGCACGCATATTTTCATGCGCTGGAGGTGGGACACCATGTTTATATCAACATGCAGACGCAGAAGGTGTTCGTGTTACCAGAGGGCTACGAGGTGAAGAACAAGAGTCTAGACGATATCAAATTCGTATCGGATCCGCGATACTCGAAAGAGGAGGTTATGAAGATGGATAAGGAGGAGAAGTCAGCATGGGCATTGGGTGGAAAGCAGTATACCCCGGGTTTCGTGGGCATGAACAATATCAAGGAGAACGATTACTTTAATGTAGTCATTCAGGCATTGTCGCATGTTCCACCGCTTCGGAATTACTTCATGCTGGAGGACTTTTCTTCGAAACCGGAATTGGTAAAACGACTGTCCATTTTGTTCAGAAAGATTTGGAACCCGAGGGCCTTCAAGGCACATGTTTCTCCACATGAGTTGCTGCAACAAATCTCGCTACAATCGAGCAAGAAATTCACCCTTACGAATCAATCAGATCCGGTAGAGTTTTTGAGCTGGTTCTTGAACAATATCCATTTGGCTCTTGGAGGAAGCAAAACGAAGCCAGGGAGCAGCATGATTCAACAGATTTTCCAAGGGAAATTCAAGGTTGAAAGCCAGGCGATCACTGCAAAGGCCGACGCAGGTGATCGATTGAGGTTCGAAGAGGCAGCAGAAGTGAAGAGCGATGTAAATCGATTCATGATGCTGACGCTCGATCTCCCAGCGGCACCACTTTTCCAAGACGAACTAGACCAAAACATTATTCCTCAGGTCCCATTGACATCAATTTTGAGTAAATACGACGGCATTCGAGCGCAAGAACATCTCAATACCCGAAAACGCTACCGTCTCCTGCATCCGTTACCGCCATTTCTCCTTTTCCACATCAAACGTTTCTCGACTAACAAATTCGTCTCGGAACGCAATCCTACAATTGTGACGTTCGATGCACGAAATCTCGATATGGGACCATATGTGGAACCTTCGCCGAACCACCCTATGGGAGAACCAATCTGGTATGATCTGGTGGCTAACATTGTACACGAGGCTGTGAGAGGACGTGAAGACAGTGTGGAAGGAGAAGCGGAAAAGCATGCCTGGAAGGTGCAGGTCAGAGACAGAGGAAGAGAGGAGTGGCTTCAGATTCAGGATTTGTTCGTCGAGAAAACACAGCGGGAGCTTTTGTACCTGGGAGAGAGTTATCTGCAAGTTTGGGAGAAGAGAAGAACACCGAAGAAGAAGATGTGATGAAGTTTGGAAGCCTGCCATGGAGATCAGCAATGTATGATGACGGTAATGACCTTTGAGGTTGTATAGAAAATAATCAATCAATCATCGGGGTGCGGATTACGCACAAAGATCTGCCAGTTCTGATAGGGTTATATGCCATCGTTGTCCGTGGTTTGTTGAATATCACTGCATCTCTTCCACACAGCCCCTTGTTCCCTCCATAGGATTTATTTGTTAGTTCCACCCCATTGTCTCCTAGAGATTCCACCTTTCGAAGTCAAGATCATGCTTTGATGGTGAGCCTAGAAAGGTGCGCCATATCGACAAGTAACGAAATCGAAAGTTCAATAACTTGCTCAAGAGAACCTAGGCAGATAGTTTCTGTCTGAGCAGAATTTGGCGATAATACCTAGTTTGACTGGGTCAAGTTCGCGAACATCTTTGTGAGTTATCGTGGCATTTATATCTGCCAGCTTTCGAGCCGAGGTCTCAGACATCTGGAATCTCTGGTCTAGATTGTGATTATGGCTCAGAAAGCCGTCATCTTTGTCCAAGATATAGATACCTCACACATAACCAT
The DNA here is from genome assembly GCA_022609375.1 of Xenosphaeropsis pyriputrescens. NCBI lineage: Eukaryota > Fungi > Ascomycota > Leotiomycetes > Phacidiales > Phacidiaceae > Xenosphaeropsis > Xenosphaeropsis pyriputrescens. Next base: position 136,748 of record JAGKQE010000055.1, read on the forward strand.
ATGAACCAGCTTCATCGATCTATTCTACCAATATCATGCTTGCCTCGCTCAGAACTCCTATAAATGTTTTATTTTAATAAATTTTGTCCGTTCATCAAGTTTATAAATCTATACAAACAATGTAGCAATAAAAATTGCAGGGTATCATGACTGAAATTTAAATGACAGATCCTTCTTTTCTGATGCACAATTCGTATGTTGAAAATGCTAGGCCTTGAGATTGTCTCTAATCAAAGTTCTCATCTTGCTATCAACTCCAATACTTTCGAGGTACTCTTCCACACCTCCATACTTCTCCACCAGATGGTTCTCCACACTCTCAATCCAGCCGAGTGGACAGCCAGCAAAATCCTCCCCCAGACCAATCTCTTTAATCTCAAGCATTCTCCCCTCCCTCTCCGGCTCCAATTCCGACTCACTGAGCACATAATCCCTCTCAATCACAGATCGATCCACCCCGACCAAGAACAGCAGTAGAGCAACAATCAACCCCGTCCTATCCTTCCCCTGCGTACAATGCACCAAGATCGGATAGGAATCAACACGCGCGAACGCCTCAACAGCAAGGCGAACCTCGGGCCCAGAGTTATCCAGCGTGTCAAATGCCAGCCCCGTCAACCCAATAGGCGCCATGACCTCGCGGCCCAGGATAGCGATGGCCTGGATGCGCCTCCCGACGGCCATCAGAAAAACGAGCCGGACGAAGGAGAGGAACGACAGCTTCCACAGTAGCGACCGCTCGAACCCCTTGCCGTTCAGGTTGATCTCCACGTACGCGACGCCCTCCATCTTCATCGGCAGCCCCAGCGCCGCGTTGCCCGCCACCGCCGCCCCGCTCGCCACGTCCGCCGCCCGCTTGTCGCGCTGCTTGAGGTGCTCCGACTTGGTGCGCAGGTCCATCACCGTGCGCAGCTGCAGGTCTTCCGTCAGGCGGCGCCGGTCGGCGATGGTCGCGTCGTCGGGGCGCGCCGAGCGGAAGAGGAGGCCTTCCTTTAGGAGCCTGGGATATTGTTAGCTGTGCGAAGAGGGAGGGGGGTTCTGGGGGATTATGGGGGTCAATGTCAGAGGCATACGCACTTGTTGCCGCTGCTGTCGTTGACGAATTTGCCGACGTCGCGGAAGTTGAGCAGGTTGTCGAAGGGACTGCACGTGACCTCTGGGTCGGTTTCGTTGCTCTTGATGTCGGCCATTGAGGGGGGTGTGGCGGTGTTCTTTGGTTGATGGGGGCGCCAGGGATATGAGGAGTGATTGCTTGGTATGCGCTTCTACTTTGCATATATGCCGTGCAGAATTTGTGTCTGCTTTTCAAGTGAAGCCCTAGATAGATATACAGAAGATGAGGAGTGAAGGGCAGATTGTGGAGATGTCAGCGTAGAGGCAAGCGCCGGCAGAAATTGAGGCTTGACTTGACTTGATTTGATGATGATGGAGGAAAAGTGAAAGCAGGGAATGGAAGCGAAGATCAAATCCAATCCATGTGTAGATCAATGATGGAGCATCGCAACTCGCCCCCCACAATAATTGATTAATTGATGGACATCATATCTTTATCATCCATATGTTTGATTGAATGCATTTCTGGATGAATGGTCTTCTGGATGCACCCTTGGACCCTTGGATTATGATCAAGTATCAATATCGGAAAACAGGAATTTAGGAAACTTATTCATCGTATTTATTATTTTAATTCATTTAAATTCCATTTAATAAACCCCCCGATCAATCCTCATCGGTATTGGTCTGGCGTTGCGCCACACACACTATAATGGTTCGTACGTCATCGCTGCCACAGAAATGGATGTATGATGATGCACAAGTAACCTCGACTCTGCCATCATCATCATCATCATCATCCTCATCCTCACAGCCGATTACAATCCCCATATCCTACATATCGTGCGAATGCCCTCGTTCCTCGTCTTTGTCCTTGCCATCTGACTAAAGACATACGCCCAGTGAACAACTACAGCCTCCATCGTCGCATTCAACTGAAGCTACTTAACCATCTACATAACACAGATTCCTGTGCGAGAGAGTAAACAAACCACAATCTACAACCCCCCGTGTACTCCTCAACAAAACACCACCAAATCCAAAACAAAAGCAAAAGCAAAAAAGTGTATCTCTCAGAAGGCAATCATGGCCGTCAATGCTCCGATGAACCCAGCATTGGTCCCTCTTCCAGGTCGTTCAAAACTCGAAGATCAAGCTGCTACGGCGGCTTTATATGCGACTCGCCCAGCACGAAAGGATACCACCAACGGAATTCTTGATGCCAATGGAAAACTATCTTCTGCCAGTCAGTAATCTCCGAGCACCTTTTCTATTCATACTAATCACCCTTCATAGGTGCGGCAGCTTCACTGAAGCACGCTGATCCAAGGACGCTTCCATCTTATCCCAGTGCTGGATTGAAGAACGACTCGGCAGCCGGAGCAGCTGCTTCCATCGGATGGGCAAATCAAAAACCTTTCGAGCACTGGAAACCAGACCCATCTGCATCTGCATCGGCAGCGGCAATGCTAGCCAAGGACTACAAGATGGCCCCATTGTGGCAACCCGAAGCCAGCTCGCATGGCGCAAAAGCTGCCTTGCTTGCACACAAGGCCGATGGGAAAGTCGAAATCTGGAAGCCGGAAGCTAGTGCATGGGGAAATTCTGCTGCTACTCAGGCCATGGCAAATGAACGCAAACAGACATTAAGCCCTCAGCTGGATTATGGATATACAGATTTGGGTCGCAAGGGCTCGTTGATGGCTGCGACCGGAGCCATGTCAGGATCAAGATCGAGACAACGCTCGGATTCCACACCAGTTCGAACCTCACCCTTATATCCGGATGAGGCCAATGCAAAGGCCAATGCTTTGAAGGCCGCTACTTCAGTTCACAAAGCTTCAGCTCTATCACGAAGCGGAACGCAGTCTAATGGTATGGGTGCAACCGGTGCCGGTGGAGCTGCTAATGCTGCGGTAACGAACATGAGCCGGGACATGTACTCGAGTCATCCTCCAGTACAACTTGAAGTTGACGAGAAGAACCGCAACGACACATTGAGAGCCTCAGCTATAGCTATGGCCCAGCAAATGTACAAAGCTCAACAGCAACAGATTCAAGACGCTACTGATGATCATTTTGGGGCTGGAAACTCCGCTGCAGTGGCAGCACATGGTCGTGTGAAGTCGGCACCTTCAGCTGATGGAACACAACCCATGCGGTTCAATAACTTGCAAGAGACGGCCCAGAGACTTGCACAGGAGCGCCTTGCAAAGCTTCACAATGACCACTTCGAGGCTGCTGAATACAGAAACTATTACGGAGAAGATGTTAAGCCACAACAGTCTGGAAACAGACTATCTATGCGAGGTCGACCTCGTCGGCGTGCCTCTTCCGAGGGAGCCAAGGATGAGGACAAGGTGCAGTCCCAGAAAATTCGTCAGCAAATGTCACTATTCTCCAGCAATCTTTCCCAAGTAGATGACAAGAAACGAAAGACAGACCGTGAGAACCTTATTGCCATTGCTCAGCGCAATGTTCGACAAAGCCTTCATGGTATGGATGAGAAGGTATTTGCAGACACTGGAAAAGTCGCCCCATCCCTTCTTGATGAATGGGAGGTCAAAGCCCAACGAGCAGCCCAGGCAAATAGTGATGATCGAATGCAAAACCACGGCAAAGTCAATATTGGTGGAGGCAAGTTCGTCAATCAAAGTGCTGTGGATCTTGTTGCTCGAAACAACGTTCAGCCTACACTTGACGAGATCAATGAGGGTGCGGCTGCGGAAAGAGCGAGACAGGACCAACTCAAGCATGATGCTTTGATGGCAAAATTGGAGGCGGATGATAAGAAGCAGAGGGAGAAGGAAGGGAAGGCTTTTCATAAGCACTCGAAAGGTGAGTTGCTTATTCATTGAGAAGGCGGAATTTTGACTAACTTTTCATAGACCTCGATAAAGCGGAAGAGAAGCAGAGAAAGGCAGAGGAGAAGGCTACTAAGGAACAACAGAAGCGTCTTGCAAAGAGGAAGTCCGGAACCGCCAATACTGGAACAACTGCAACTGGCGGTGCTGCTGCCGCCATAGCTACGTCTGGGGGGGCTGAACCAGCTGTCGATACAGATAACGCCGTATCTCCAGTTACTGACGACGAAGCCGCAACAACATCACCCATTATCGACGAGAACACTCCACATTCGGACCGCCTCGCAGTTGACCCCGCGATTTCCAATACCGCAACCAGCGATAAGGAGCCGATAACCCCTAACTCTCCAACCTCCGACTCCAATCTCAAAGACTCCAAGATGCGTCACTGGCTGAAGACTAAATTCCGCCGCAGTTCTCGTGGTCAACGCTCCAGCTCGGTCAATTCTCCGCCCACAACCTCGGACGGCTGCAAAGACAAGGGTTTTGTAGGCGGTGCCGCATACACGGGCGCCTCGGCGAATAATTCTACTATCAGCCTTCCCGGTCACGATAGTGTGCGCAGCGTGGCGCTCGCAGGTACGGGCGCGGGAGTCGACGAGGGGGGCATGCCCACCGGTCTGACCGGGAAGGGGAAGCAGCGCGCATGCAGTATCAGTTCTTCCGAGGAGGAGTTTGAGGAGGCGAGGGATCGTTTTGATGAGGAAGATCTTGCGCCTCCGAGGACGTTTGGGGATGATGTGAGGAAGAGTAGTAGTCCGATTAGGGAGACGAAGTTTCATGAGGTTATTTGATGGATTTTGAACGATGGGATGAGATTATGATGAGCACAAGGAAGGAAAAAGACAGAGAGGGGAGAGGAAGGGTAATTCGTAATTTCTAATCGTTGTCTTTGTTGATTTTTTGGATTCGTTTGTGGGTTCCTTCAGATCACCTGTTCATCTTTGCTGGCTTAGGTGGGCAGGGGTTCGATGATGGTGCGGCTGGTTGGTACATCTATTTGTTAAGCAGCTGTGCTGTTTATCAGCCGATATTCCCTCGGTTATCTGCATGTTGTTGGTTTCAGTTGTATGTTGTATGTTGTATTATTGTGTTATGTTAGTTATGTACTAGTTGTCCTACCAAACAAAGCTGGTTGACCCTTAGTGAGAAGAATACTGAGGCCTTTTAGTTACTCTATGTTTCAAGCTCATGCTATATTATAGAGCATTTATAGCTTTCGGGTGATAGATCAAGTGATCATTCATTCCCTGGCAATTGGGTAGGCTGATGCGTTTTATTATCCGCACAGATGGCACTGCAGGCCTATTGGAACTTGAACAGTAAGGAGTTCTGCCATCGACTCAGAAGAGAGCAAGAGCCAAGCGGAGGATCTGAGGTCCTAATAGGATTGAGGATAAGTTAAAAAGAGGGAAGATAGGTGAGGTGGTTGGGGATATTCAATTTAGAGGTAGGCTGTTTTGAAATAGTTAAATACTGCTGATATATATAATCAATGTATATAGGTACAGCTAGGTAAAGGGAACCTCATCTAATCTCGCCCCTCCAAGAATTATAATATGCATATCAATCTTAACTGGAATTCCTCAACTTCTATATAACTGTTCCATCTGAAGTTGGTCAGACAACATATTCTACGGCTTAATGTACCCTACACAATGTTATTACCTCCTAGCGCCCGAAAGCACAGCGAATATTTCGAGATATCCAACTCGGCCAAAGTCATGATCGAGGTTCCTATGGAGCGTTGGTGGGAATCGAACAAAGTTGGGAAGTTAGAGAAAAGGAGTTCTCCAACGAGGTATAGCTACTAGGTGTACTTGGAGAGTACAAAAACATTCTATGATACAAGATAGGCTTTCCTGCTTATATTATCGAAGCTGGTTTGGCACTGAGATTTTACGGCCCATCGATCCTAAGGCTGTTGGAGACCTTTTTGAAGATGCTGTTAAGGGGGTTGGAGAGATATTTGAATACCCATGGAGATGGAATGATGATAGGCAGTGGCTTGAATGAGGTGAAAGCGTTTCTGAAAGGCTAGTTCACTGCTATGGATCACGCGTTACTTATTGGAACGAAAGACCTAGCGACCTCCTCCTGGATAAGAATCTTAACATCTGCATTATAACTTTGGTGGTTCAACTTGTGGTGAATTGGATGATCGAGGCTTAGATTTCAGCTTCTTCGATGTGTAAGGCGAGGATATGTTTACAGTGAGTGAACATATGGAGGCATTAGTCCAGGCTCTATAATGTACTGTATTATAACTAGACATCGACTACATAATGATCTATTTGCGTTTAGGAGTTCTAGCGAGATCATGGCATATAAAGCAAATTTCGAAGACTTCCTTCGTTGGGGGAGTTTATTTTTATTTTTATAGAAATTAAGGAGCTTGTAGCTAGTGAGATCGTTGTAGATTATTGGATAAAGAAGATTGCATAATTGAAAGATGTGTTAATACATATCCTATCTCTGGAGATATCTTAAGCAAAGGGTATACAAAATTCAAGTTTTGTTCAAGCGGAAAATGCAGTTATAAGTAATGTTGAAACTGACAGGTATAATACAAACATTGATTACTTTCCCTCTATTCGTACCTTCAATATGTCTAGTGTTATTCCCAAGTGTTCACAACCGCTATAAATATCAAGAATTGAGATTGACATCCAACTGTACAAATGTATAAGCGTAAGAACCTCTTACATTCAACCTTACATGTTCCCAAATAGGAACTACACATAGCACTACAACGTAGATATATATCTCTTGTAGAGTAGACCCTGCTTCCTTTTCTCTAATCAATCATATTAATTACCAAACCCTACTGCATGCATATACCACACAAGTGTCAAGTTGACCCCGGTATCCGTAATAATAAAGAGAAAGTAGTGTCACAATAGGCTAGATAATATCCTTTGAAAATACATTGAATCATACCCGTTCTAAAGACGTATTATCCATTATTACTAAGTTTGTGGCTTTGTAAGCAAATACCATACCAAAGGGAATATGCATATGTACACTCTGGGCACTTATCACTTTCCCATGTATATCTCACATTTTAAATCCTCTCTCTGTGCCCAAGTCTCGGGGCTGTTGAGATTTCCGCAACTTTGCATACGTTGTTACTCATTACTCAATCCCATGGCTATAGTATGTTACGAGTATATAGGCTCAGATGCAAAAAATCTTGTATCTTTGACTAATCGAAGTGATTGGGAATATCAAGCTACTTATTCGCTTTTATTTGCCAAGAAGAACACATGGGCTATTTAGCCTTTCACGTTTTTGTTTCGCTTTGGAAATCACCCTCGTCTGAAAATTATTATATACACAGTTTCGTAAACCACGATTGTCCAAAGAACCCAGTAAATATCCCCAAAAGCGGATATGCACAATTTGGCTGTCAGATGATCTTACGCTGTCCCCTCCTCTACAGCCATATCCTCAGCAGCCCTGGCACCCAATTCCCTTGTGATAACCGGATCGACAGGTCCTTCTGCGCCTGCCTTCTTCGCGTTATTAAACAGACACCCCCACAAATCCTCTCTATTTACAACCTCCCCATTGGTCTTCACAAGACAGCCAGCCACAGGTTTAGCCAGTAACTCCTTCGAGTTTGCGTCTTCGATCTCGGCACCGCCAACCTTTGCATTGACCCCCTTTCCCATGTGTTCCATTCTTCTCTTCACGGCGATATCATAGATACTCTCCTCAACACTGCCTTGGATCAGATAGAGCCAAACAGTTGTCTCGGAGAATTGTCCAATACGATCCACGCGTGCAATGGCTTGCAGTTCCAACGCAGTGTTGATTAGTGGTTCGCACAGGAAGACATGGCTGGCTACGACTAGATTCAACCCAGAGCTCTGAGCTCTGGCATGCAGCAAGAAAACCTCAATGCTAGCATTCTTTTTGAATTGCTCAGTCGAACCGGATTTGTCTATTGTGGTATACCCAATCCGGAAACGCTTCAATGCGCCACCAAGAACCTCCAGAAAATCCTTGTACTGCGAGAAGATGATTGACTTGGCGCCAGGATCCTTCTCCCGTAGCCACAGGATGTGACGTGCTAAGGTGTTGATCTTTGTTCCAAAGGAGGGACCATCTAGATCAATGTTCTTGATTTCGGATAGTGCTTCAGTGCTAATATCGGAGTAAATACCGGATTTGTTTGTCTGAGCATGCCGGGAAGATGAAGGCGAAGAAGGCTCATTGTGAACTTGAAGTTCCTGCGGTTTGTAAGTAATATCATGTAGGTCTTCTCTCGTGAGTCTTCGTTTACAAATAGGACATGTATGATGCTGGTGCCACCACGCCATCATGCATTCCTTGCAGTACTGATGTCCGCAAACTGTCAAAGCACCCGTTTCGAAAGACTCCTGGCAGATGACGCACATACGTTGCGCACTTCTATCCGAAGCTGCTGTTTGCAGGTGCACAAGGTAACGTCGCTTAGATTTTGCAGTTGCAATACGGCGTAGAAGTTCTTCCTCCCTAGCTATCATCGGAAGATGCATGTTGGGTGTGATGTCACCTTCGTGTGGGGCCACCATGTCAGAAACCTGTTGTAGCTGACGATAGTATTCAACACGGGTATTCATGACACTGGTGAAAAGATCGATCTCTTGCTCGAGTCCAGTGACAGCTTTGCGCTGCGCTGTTAGATGCTTAGAAATCCTCAGGCGTTCCTTTTCGACAAGTGCCAGTTCGTTCTCTGCACGTTTACTGCCATGCTCAGCATCAACACGAAGGTTGGTAGCAAGAGTCCGCAATTCTGAAAGTATACCACTGAGAAATCCAAGACTAGGATGAGGTTTGATCATTTCTCGTGCCTTTAGGAGCTCTATAGTCTTCTCAGGAAATGCACCTTCACCCTCTCTTGCAAGCTTGAGGGATGACTTGATCTCGTTCTTGACCAACAAATTCTCCTGGCCAGTAATGGCATCGTATCGATCTGCAATGGCGGCACGCAGAGCTTGTACGTATACCATGACTTCATCTTGGGTTTTAGTCGAGTCCTCGTACTCATCCCCTGTAACCTCAACACCCTCATCTTCATCCACAAGAGGTTTAGTCAAGATTTTGATCGTTGTTTCACGCCATTCATCAAGTTCATTTGCTTGTGCATCCATAGCCTCAGCTAGATTGTCCATGCGTTCGAAAAGTCTCAAACTTTCGATGCCGCCCTTTGCGGGTTTCTTTGCTGAAAGTTCTGGTATCTGAACAAATAATTGTTGAGAGGCTTGTCGCGAAACCTTTTGCATGAGATGGGAAGCTTTACTGAAGATCTAGCTTCAAGTTAGCACATCCCCATGTGCTTACGAATAGATGAACTGACCTCTTGCAAGATCTTTCTTCTGATAGACTTTGCCTTCTCATACCCATCGTTTTCGAGACGTTCTAGGTTCTGAAACATTTCACTGTCAGATGGAGCATAGGCCTCGTCTTGCCTCATTTGGAAGTAAGCATTGGCCTGAAAGAAGACAGCCATATGCTGAACCTCAAGCGCTGACCTTAGACGATTTCGCAATGGTCCCAGTCTCGAGTTTTCGTCTTTGTCCGCTTCTTTATCGCCCTCGAGCTCCGAATATTTGAAAGCTTGATCTGGGTACTTTCCTTCTGCCTGTGTTAAGGCCTCATAAGCCTCTTCGACCATTGTGGTAGCTTCTGCCAAACCCTCCGTCCAAATAGCAAGTGCTTCTCCAACGCGAGGACTATTTTCCAAGAATTGACCTCGCTTTAGCTTCGAAAGGAGAACCGTTCGCTCATCTGTGCGAATAGTAGCGTCGCTTTGCTCGAGCATTGTGTTCAAAACATCATCCACAGTTCGTAACTGACCATTAGGACGTCCAAGAGCTCGCCGATTCCTCTCACCGACCTCAGGATGCAAGGCAGTCTGTCGTAACCGAATAAGCGCTTGTCTCATAGACTCTACAATGCGTGGGTTTTCTGGATCCCAATCATCATCTAAAGCGGCTCCATTGGCATCCAGACCACACCTTTCAGCTAACTCGATGAACAGAGACCGGTAGTGTTGCTCTTCGATGGGGGTGAATGGCATGCTTATCACGATCCTTTTCTGAGAGGGAAGGCGAAGTTCGTTGCGGACTTTTTGTTTAGTGTGTCGCAAAGCAAGTTGACTGAAATATTGCTTGAAGTATTTTGGATGATTGACGAGACGTGTGAAATATTTACCCTTGGAGTAGAAAGGCTCGCATCTTAAGAAGAATAAGAGTCCATAGAGATCATCAGTATGACGGCGAACAGGGGTACCGCTGATACCCCAAGCATTGATTCTAGGAATCATTTGGGCAACTTGAGCTGCATTACTGACACCACTTTCGATCATCTGAGCTTCATCGAGGCAGACGCGCCACCATGCGAGCCTCACGAGAGGTGATTGAGGGCGTTCGTGCCTTGATTCTCTGTTGCGGAATGCGCGATCCGGAGGAGGTATGGCGTAATGTATTTCTGCAGCCAGTACGCGGTAGGTCGTGAGGACAATATCGTAGGAGTCGAGCTTGTGTAGCCACTCATCGTTGCTAAATTTGGAGCCCTTCATTCCTTTATACTCAAAGACAGTCAAATTTGGAGCATGTCTTTGGAGTTCGGAAACCCATTGCTTGAGAATCGAAGGGGGTGTGATGATCAAAGTTGCTGCGGTCTGGCGTAGGACTGGATCAAGACCATGGATATGAAAGGTGAGAGGCTGCGGTGCTTTGTGCAGAGTGATCAAGGCGGCCATTTCAACTGTTTTTCCCAGTCCCATTTCCTCTGCGAGTATTCCACCTTTTATGAGTTCCATCGGCAGAAAGACTTTCCAAATATCTCGAGTGGCGACATCAAGTAATTCACTATAGAAAAAGGTGATTCCGTCAGCATCGAGGCGTTTTTGGAAAGACTCCCTGATACAGTTCAGATCATCGTGTGGCTCCGTCTCTCCTATAAGCGGCGAGGCTTCTCTTTTGAGCATCCAAGCCAGAGTTCGTTTCTGGAACGGATATAAATCAGTCGCCAACCCATCAGTAACGATGTTACTGGCAATGCTGTCTTCGGCTGGTGGTACATATACGCTCTCATAAAATGCTTGTGCAGTACGACTGCACTCCGTATCCACTGGGGCCTTACCATGGTGAAGTGCGAGATATGCGTCCCTCACTTCGTTATCGAAGGAACTGTAATCTCGAGGGCTTGCCCATTTCAATGTACTTTCGTTCAACCATTGAATTTCGAAATCGATCTGCAGGCAATCGGCGTGATTGGTCCGCAACAACTTGAAGTGAATGATGACTGACGACTGCATACTTTTTCCTCTGGCATAAACCGATGTGGCCCGCTGTATTTCCTGAAGTATTGGAATATTTCCATACATCAACGGTTCCAGGTGCGTGTCGACTACGCTGACAATTTGCTTGCTCTGCCGCGCTACATAGGCCTCCTTGCAGTGAATCTGGAGTTTGTAGAAAACATCTCCGTCGCCAGTGAGGTTTGCTTCTTCGAGCGTTACCGTTCCAGGACTGCTGAAGCTTCTGGTGATCGCAGGACCGAGGAAAACAGGGCCGTCGATCTCCGTATCTTCATCGAGGGAGGTGCTACAGAATTCCACCTTTAGGCACAGTCTTCTCAGAGTGATCATAGGCTGGTCCTTGACGTCCACGGTGGATACCTTTCGCCGTTTACGAGGTGGTTCGTTCCCATCCGACTTGGAAGCACCAAGAGTCACAAAATCTTTCAGACTTTGGGGAAGAGCATCTGAATATCAATCAACATCTTATTTGCCACTCCCATAGCGATGTGGCAGGATGAATACCTCTCGAACGAGCCCTGATAGTCCCGGGTTGAGTGTCATCCATCTGTCACGACAGGCAGCACTACTGCCTCTCCACAATTCCAACCACGCCCGTCGGCCTCACTTATTATCTTCTTGGTTGCCTCGTGCAATCTAAAGTGTCAGGGTAATCGTGATTCAATGACCGTTTGTGAATGTTGATGTCGGGTGAACAAACGGCTAGGATTGGATGAGTCACTGTAAAGATGACAGGATACCTAAGTGGGTAAGGTAGGAAGTTAACGAGAGATGAAGATGAGGAGAGGCAGGTAGGCAGGTCAAGTACTCGACATGGGTCTACTTCAGCCTGGTCAACTTTCTTATCGATAAGAAGTTAGTGCACAGCCTCGAGCTTTAGTTGGAAACATCGCTTGCTCATCATGCATGAAGTACCTCACGTGTGCATATTCTAAGGTAAGGCAATGCGTGATCTTCATATATTAGCCGCCTCATGGTCCACTGAGTTAGTATTCCCCCTTTTAGACTTGAAATGAAGAATTCATAGACCCCCTGTTTCTCAGCGGCGATGATAAATTCCAACAAGATAATTCTATTCCTCTTTGCTATGCATCTGATTTTTCTAGCAACGAACAAAAGCTGATGCTTGGCAGGACACATGGATAGCTATACCTAGGCACAGTAGGCAGGTAGGTAGCCGGTAGATCTTATATCACAAGTCTATAAAAAGAGAATCCCCAGTCTTATTATGTGAGCTCAAACATGGGCAACTCTTACTACGTACAATACCCATGGCTGCTCATCACTAGGGTCCCCCCTTGGCTAGTAACATCCGACCTGGCCGCATGGGATTGAAGACTAGGCTTGCATGACACAATAATTGAGAGAACAGATCACTTCAAGTATTATTATCATGATCAAATTGCAAATTCAATCATCATCGTCAAAACGTCATACAAGTTGCCTGCTTGACATAAGAAATCCCCCGCATCACGTATGAGTAGATGACCTTGAATATTGAGCATGATGTCCTCTGAATACAATTCGTGTATATTCTACGTATTTCTAATTAAGCTGGGTATTTCTCCTTATAAGTGTATTCGCAGTGCAATAACTCCTCCGATAACGTGTACCAGACCTTGACCGTGATGATGAACCGTCCCATCCGATCCAGTGGACTCTCTCTCCTATCTCCCAGAATAATAATATGCTCCTCCCCTGCCACTTCCACTGCCACTGCCCTCACTACCTCTCTTTTCGACTCCCTTCTTGACCACATGACTTAGACTCAAGCTTCCCCAAGGTAAGCCACTTAACTCCTCATCAGTATCGTAATCCACATCGGCAGCAGTGCGGTAAACACCATCTGCCTTGTCCCTGTTCTCGCTCTCTCTGTACTGGGTCTCTTCCTCCTCCTTCTTCTTATCTCTGTACTTTCTCTGAGCTAGGCGGTTCTGAATACGGCGACGCTCTTCCGCATCTGCCACGTTGGTCCAGTCATCCTTTTGGCTGGACGCGTGCTTAGAAGAGGAGGACTTGTGCTTGGTTGAGATTGAGGAATGAGATGATTTGCTGGAGTGAGAAGACATGGCTCTAGCTTGAGTATTGGGTGTGATGGTGTCTCCAGATGAGTATCCAAGTTCTATCTCCTCTGAGATGTCTAGTGTCTCCTTCTTGATCTGGGGAGAAGCACGGGATGGTTGTTTGCCTTTGGATTTTGATGTTGGGGACGATGACATCTATTGCCAACAAGGAATAGCAAATTTGCACCTTGAATCCGAAAAAATGGTGTATGTGATTTTGATCTTGACGTAGGAATGGCAATTGATGATGTTGCCCTGTGAGGATGCCACTTTTTATAACTGGAATTGGTAGTATATATAAGAGTTTATATATAACTACACCGGTAAACTGTGACGACGGCAACGAGGATGATGATGATGATGAGAATGACAATGATGATGAGAATGTGAGATGATCTGAGAACAGAGAAGTATACTTATACTTATACTTATGATGAGAATCATAAACTTTGGAGACAACAGAAACACAATGAAATGAAATGAGGAAGGGGAAAAAAAAGAATGGACAGTATCAAGACCTGTCGTCACGCTCCTCAGTACCCCCAACCCCCAACCAGGCAAACGCCCCAAGCTCCAGGTACGCCGTCAACATCATTGGCGGGAGTGACTACGCAAGACAGCAGCTGGGGGTGCTTGGGGGCGCCAAGGGGAGGGGGAAGGGGAAGGGGGAAAAGAAATCGGCCTGACCGTTGCGTTGCATACGCCATCGTCGTCGGAGGCCATATGGAATGGACTGGAGAGGATAGGCATCAACTGTAGAACCTGAATGCAAGTGAGAGATTATGAAGATTGCTCAATGTGACCAGAGTTGCGCGGCACGACGTCCCATGTCTTCTGCACCCATTGACCAGAAGCGCCAGGCTGCCATGGGGGGGGTATTATGCCAGAGCGAGGAGCGAGGATCGAAGTTCAAGATGCTTACTTGCTTTAAGCTTTGAAAGGCCTAGAGGGGAAGAAGAGGAGGCCGTTTGCTGGATGAGATGACGATGACGCATAGCAACGCGTGCCTCTCATGCTCAGAGGTTGAAGGGAATAAGGAGTAGGTAGTAGGGAGTCATACTATCTTCTATACTTTGCCTTTACTGCAGGGCTCCTGACCCCTCCATGAACGCCTTTGTCGATGTCGAAGTCCATGCGCTATCGAGCATAAACCCTTGCCTCAGATATGAGGGTCGGTGAATTTTCACGATGCACGCTTGACAATTGGTCGGTCCTATGTGGCTGCGAGTACCCGGTCCGCCCCCATTGTAAGTTGTGTGCTGTGTACTCGTCGAGCCTGTATATGGATATGTCTTCAATTGTTGCGCGGAGGTTTCGTCGATCGAACAACAAACATCATGAGTCCAGTGAGGTACGAGATTCTGGATGGAAAAGATGCTGAATGCTGGATGAGATGACATGAGCTGCTGCTGCCTGAGGAGAGTGGAGAGTGGAGGGAGCGGCAATATAAAATAAGCATGGGCTAACATCTTCCCGAGCCGAGAGGGGCCGGAAGCTCAGTCATAGTCACATACAGTCACAGTCACAGTCACAGTCACAGTCTCTCGACTCTCTCGTTGAGTCTTCAGGTCTCAAATGCAAGGCAAGGCATCTTACGACCAGTGTGATGAAATTCCCTTTTATGTATCCTGGAGTCTAGAACTCGGGCAGTGCGAGATCTGTGGCCCCAATTTCAAATGCATTGCTGCAAGAGGAGACAAAACGACCGACGGGCACTGCGGACAGGATGGGAGCGTGACTTCTACGGATCGGATAGGAACGCTCAAGCTCAGCTCGGGAATAGAGTCGAAAGTCAAGTATGTATGTACGTCAATTAGAGTGGAGATCCAGTGTCATGGTGGGTAAGATTGGTGAGGGCACCAGGGAATATGCGAAAATGGCGGAAGGGCTACGAGTCACTTCAGGAAGGGCATTCATGGCAGTGTATACACAATGACTTCTATACATGGCACTTGAAGTGAATAGGATCGAGGAATTGGATTGATGATCCAGAGGGAATTTGAGTCAAAATCCGAATCCGAATCAGAATCATCCCATCATCAATTGGCCCCTACGACATATCAGTCAAGGCATTCCGACTTCTGCCCCAAACCCCAATTATTCTTCCCAGGCTGAATCGTATCGAAGACAATAAGCATATCATTATTGCTTACCTCCAGTGACAGGTCGAGGGTACCGAGTAATACTCCATTCCTGAATGCTGGGTCCGATCTGTGGCGAAATCGATAAGCCTCATGTTTGGATTGAAGCATAATAAACGATGGACTGCATAATAACACAACATATCACAAGTCTGCATTGAGTTGCAGCATGTAAGAATGAGATATCCGTGAACACAACAGAATGGGGTCTCCCCTCGAGTACCCATTGAATGTAGGATACACAAAGGGATAGCAGAGTTGTTTCTCACATACTGCCACAAATATAATCAATCAAGCTTATGAATAACGTCAAACCTTGAACCACTGCGTAAATACATAACAATGCATACGTACCTTATGCCGCCTGAATCTTCGATGCCGCCGAGAAGACAGAGTGATGCAAGGATGCTGTTGGTAACCCTAAATCCCAAGACAGAGCAACGAACAAGATAGAGTCATGATATGATAGGACACGACGAAGAAGCATTCGTAGACATCCAGATTGAGGGAGGTCGCACAGGAACTCAAGAATAAATGACCATCTTCGTCCAAACTCCAGAAGTCGATGCCAACAAGAATGCCATGCATGACGAACGCATCGAAGAGAAGTCACAAGAGTCACAAGAGTCACAAGAGCAGATGTCCAACGAGCGTCGCCGACGCCCGGCTTGGACTTGGGCCCTTCGAACATGCACCATCAATCGCACTGCGTACCGACGCGGCAAAGCAGCAGATACGGAGACGAAGCGAATGGGCGTGTTCAGACGCACGGTATGCGGCAAGGTGAGTGGCGACGTCTTCGGGTGCGTACACATTGGCGTAAGCCTTCAATTCAATGTGCATCTGTGGTCAGAATACCATTGTTGCCGAGCGAAGTGTGATGATGCCGAGCACGATGAGGCATGTAGGTATACGCGGTTGTTTTCCCTTGGCAACGATACATCTGATAACCCAATAAGCCATTGACTACCAATTGATGAGGACAAAGACTGCGGGTATAGAGTGCGAGTAGGAGGTCTTGTCCGCACGTAACACAAGAATGCCTGGAGTTGAAAAGCCGTCCATCATTGGGTGAGCGTCAAGAGAAAAAGACATGCAAGGCTTGTATGGTAGAGCTCAATTCAGACGAGTATCACAAAATCAACGTACAGCCGATTCCGAATGCCTAGTTAGGTAATTGACGCACCCATCAGCACCCATGCCCTCATCACGAGTCTTGCCAGCCTGCAACAACAGTGAAATATTATCGTAGGGCGCGGTGGGTCACTGACGGAGATTCCTAAGGAGGATAACCATCTTAACGCCAGTCTTGCTAGAGCAGCTGTTTAACGTGGCATCCAACGTACGAGATACATAGACCTGCATATGAGGAGAAAAGTGCCGCGCATACATCGATGTTACGACGACTGCACTTGGTCCTGCAAGACAACAAAAGATTTCAACCTTTGACATGGCATGAATCCATTGCACGCCAGATGATGCCTATGTTACAAAATACAATCAAAAATGCTGCTTGGTTTCCTCTACTTTTTTCTCTCCTCGCTCCTCCTCTTGGCCCTCACCTCTGCCTGTCTCCTCTCACCACCATCAATCTTATGTCCTCTCCTGTCCTCCCACAGCCCCTCAGCGACCTTGATCCTAGCCTCCCTCCCATCAGTGCCCTTGATAGGCTGCACGTACGGGCCCACGATCGTATGCGCACCGCGCACTCTGAGTCCCTTCACCGGCTGCTCACCCGCAACCCCTTCTCCCACATTCAAGATGACCTTTGCCATGCCGGGAGTCATGGAGACGGTAGCAAGCCGAGCGCTCGCATTCGGGACCTCGAGGACCTTGACAATGGCCTCCCCATCCTTCACGAACTTCAGATCTCCACCAATGCCGTACTCTCCCTTCCGGAACTTCTCGCGCCATCTGAGAAGATATCTGCGTGCGCGTGGAGGCTCAATACCCAGGTCCTTGAGCTGAGGCGAGGTGAGGGAGAAGAGTGCTTCCCACGTCGGGATTTTCGCAGCATGTTGGGAGAGATTTCTGCCGATGAGGGTGAGAAAAGTTTGAGCGTCAGGAACGAATGGCGTAGGTGGTGGGATTCGTGGAGTGGGCATTCGCTGATGAAGGCATCTTATTTGCTGGAATGGGAGGAGGAACGAAGGTATAGGGCGTAGTTGGGATGGTCGGATTATCATTTTGACGCTGCTTGAAACAAAGAATCAGTAGGTGTTCCCTAGAGAGTTGAGTAAGAAACTCACAATGTGCAATTGGCCATGCGACCCAATTGATTTGTTGGCCGATGCTACTGTATATTTTGTGAATTGATGAGAGCACACTTAAGATGGCTTACATAAGCGTTATTGCTAGACTCGGTTTGGGTAGCCTGGTCCCACACAGACACAGCTGTGATGGGCGACATTCAGTGTGAAATTGACTGAGGCTATAGTGAAATCGTTTACCACTTCTGGGAATTTGTAAGTAGTCATGCGATAAGCTGGTGAAATCTCACAATTCATCACCATATTATAATGGCGACTAGCAAAAAAATACATCGCTTTTATCGAGCATCCAGCAAAATATGTCTACCACAAACTCCCTAAACCCGGGATATACCATCTACCACGCCAGTCCGGAACACAAACCTAGTCGTACACCCTCGTTACTGCTATAGCAATATTGATTACTATCAACTCAATCAACATCCATGTCCTCCTCCGTATCATCGCCCCCGAGGCCAAGCAATGCCTTGTCAACATCATCAAGATCCTCCTCTGCATCACCTTCGCTTCCAAGACCTAGGAGCTCTTTCTCCATATCGTCAAGGTCTTCTTCCTCCTGCATAACAGTGTCGCCTTCTTGCATTTCCTCCGTGTCTTCCTTGGCCTCCTGCACTACCACCTCTGGCTTGGCCACGCGATTCGTACCGATCACACCGAGCTCGGCCCCACGATGCGAATCCCATCTGTCTAGTCTCCGACCCATACGTCTAAACGCAGCGGCATATGTAGCAGCCTCTTCACCGAAATCGTCTTCTTCAGATTCGAGTTGTACGAGACCGGCAAATCCTCTTTCCCGAAAAGCACCCTTTGGCTGACTGAGACTCTCTTCGCCCTCTGAGTCCTCGAATGGATTTGGAACCCTATTCAGCCTCGCTTGAGCCCTGACAAATGCCCCTTCTTTTCTCCTCAGCTTTCTAGCATGATGATGTTTTTTTCTTAATCCACGCGAGAGAATGTAATTCACACGTTGATTACGATTTTGCTCCACAGCAATTTGATGCGCAGTCAAAGGGCGCATACGACGTGTAGAACCCTCCACGCCAATGGTAGACATGGAAGGGACTGGCGATGAATTGAGATCCATGATTTGGTTTGATAACGGGGCCTTGCGACGTGTACTGTTGATGGCATTCATCCTCACGGTGGAATATGCTCTTGGAGGTGGGGTAGATCGATTGCTGTCCAAATCAGACTCGTATTTACTGGGTCTGATGCGTGGGAGCAGTGGTGCCGGGGAAGCTCCATCCTCGGGTGGAAGATTAAGCTTTGGTTTTGGGCCTCTCTTTGGTGGAAAGACAGCCTGGTAATCAGCTTGATCTGCTTCAATGATACGTTTGCGTTCACGCATCTTTTCTTCACCGTACTCAATCTCGCGGGGCTTGTCCACATTTTCCTTCTTCTGTTCCTCTTCCGTAAGTACCTTGAACTCAGGCACACCTTGGTTGCCATGGCCTTGACCATAATCAACTCCCGGTCCGAAAGGATTCTCCGCAGCACCTTCCCTTGTAAAGTCAGATTGTAGGTAGAACCACATCAACCAGAGAAAAGCCATGGCGCGCGAGTGACTGGAGAGAGAGGGGCGCATGATGAGGTCGTAAAAATCACGTTGTGGAGGAAAGTGTACATCGGTAATGCGTGGAGCGTATTGTGCTAAGACAAAGATGAGGTTTACGGGATTTGTTCGTGGAATTGCAGCGGCGGTAATCTTGTCCAATGAGGAGGGCTCTCTTCTATCTTCAGAAGCTCCCTTCAGGATGGACTTCAATCGTGGTGCATCTTGTAATTGCTTGTAAGAGTTCGGATCTTGGTAAGCTTGTAGTGAAGGGATTGCATGGTAGGTACGTAACTGCGCTCGCATTTCTGGGAAGACTGTTCGCCTGTCAGTGATATTCCATGAAATGAACAGACATATCTTACAATTCAATGTGGTGTTCATCCTGCCAAGATTGACCAATAAACAGACCATAGCCATATTCTTTGCGGGCTCATGCTCACTGAGTAGCTTGTCCCTCAATATCTTGCTGGTCTTGCTACTTCTCGCCATCGCATCGATGTAGAGCTCTGCAAATGTCTGCATTCCCAAAGTCTCCGGCTCGTAGGAATTTGTAAAGACTCGATCGGTGTTGTTGAAGACGTAGTACAGAAAATCGTACTGGATATCCTTTCTCCAAAGTGGCTCCCCATCATCCTTCTTGAGATGACGGACTTTGTTGCCCGAATAGATGGAGGCATTGGGAGCATTCGCAGCCATCTCTTTTGCAGCAGCAGCCTTGGCACGTTTTGTTTGTTTCGGGGCGCTGGAAGGGGCAGCTTCAGGTTCGTCTAGGACGCTATCACCATCATCCTTCGCCGAGGTAGCTCGTCTACTGGGCGTTGAAGCTGACAAGAGATCTGGAGCAGCTCTGGCATCACTGCGTGGAATGTCGGCTGGAATTGGAGAGGAGGCACTGGGCATTCGATCATCTAACTCTGACGCAGCGATGGTCGAGGCTGGTGAGCGAGCACCGTCCATGTCCATCGTGAGATTGTCGGCGACCCAGTCATGCGATTGCCGATAAGATGTTGCTGAATCTGTGGCAGGTGGGCTTTGGGGCTGGATCAAACAAGTAGTTACTGAATGTTTCGAGCGTGAGAAGAAGGGTTCAGGTGCGACGCCCACACAGAATACGTAACTTCTGATTGGCGTCGCGTCCGCGACTCGGTACAACTATCAGCCGTGTTCCGGTAAAGTGCCATGATCCCATCGTCAACGACGACGAGAAATAATCTTGATCATGATTTTTCTTGTCATCACTAATAAATTATCACTCAAAATGACAGAGATGTAGGGTATCTTGTCTCTTCTACATAATGCATGAATTTATAGACATGAACGACGCCGCAGCGTGGACTGGTCCTCATTGACGACTCAACGACGTGATACCAACCTTGGTGTAGGAGGAATAAATGAAGACCTTCACGTCGGAATACTGGCACATCACGTTACATCTTAAAGGCTATTCACAGGCACGGGAAAATAAGGCACATCACTCGATACCGGCTGGGAAGATTTATGTAAACTTTTTGATTTCTTTTGGAATCCTCAGATCGTCCCATTTCCACTTCCATATCTAGCCCTTCGCGGTAGCAGCTTTCTGCCTCAAGATGTGCTGAGCCTCAGCCAGGATGGACAAGGAGCACTTCCATAAAATGCCATCAGCGTAAGAGAGGTGTAAAAGCCACGACAAAAACATCATAAGCCCATGTTCATCTTCCATAGAAAAAGAAGAGAGGAAAAGAGAAGGCTCGTAATGCATTTATGATGGACGCCGCTGTATGTTGTTCCATGCAAGAACAAAGATGGAAAAGAAAAAAGAACCATGCTGCCAGGTCTAGGCACTCAGTCGTGAGATCGTGAAGCTCGATAATGTCCTCCCCAACTTTCCAGTTCGATGCCTCCAGATAATGAACCCCATCTCCAAGCGCAATGACGAAATTGTCAGAGGAAATTCCACTTTTGTCTATGAGAACAATCAAGGAGAAAAAAAAAGGCTTCAAATAACAGCAAAGGTGAAAAATCTATGTGGTAGCAACGACCCTCGAAAAACAAGAAAGATTACGCTGAGAAACATGACGGTCATAATGCGTTCGAGATCCAGGGGTATCTTCCATCTTCTTTCCTGGTTTGAAAGCATCATGAGCTTAACGCCAGAATGGGCGTTTCATGCGTCCGCCTAGTCGCCCTTGATGTATGGGGTATCGAGGCGAGAAAAGCTCGTAGCAAAAGACAACGCTATCTATCGTATCGTATGATTTTGGTGTCGAGAGACGAGCAAAAGATTTCTCGCAAAGGCCGTAAACAATTTTCTTTCGAATGACCGCGCAAGACGAGACTGAAGATTGCCTGAGAAAAAGAAAAGCAATGAAAGAAAAGAAAGGAAAAGCAGTAGTCGTAAGCAAATGGAGTTCGCTGAAGATGTTCAGGAACTGGTAATCTACCACCAAGAGGATTGTCCACCTGGTCCGCTTGGGTTACCATATCCACCGCCACCGTATCCACCACCACCTCCACCACCACCGGAGCTTCCACCGTAGGATGGAGCACCGCCGTAAGCAGCCTGTGGTGGGGGTCCGCCGAAACCACCTCCGTATGCTGGGGCTGGGGCACCACCAAAGCCGCCGCCACCACCACCTCCGTAGGATGGAGCACCACCTCCACCGAACTTACGGAAATCACGGTTGGCAGCACCGCCGCGGCCGCGTCCGCCACCAGAGCGTCCACCACCACCACCACCACGTCCACCGCCAAAGCCAGCACCCTCACGGGCAATGTTCTCGAGGAAAGCTGGAACCTCCTGGTTGGCCTCCTTAAGAAGCTCAAGAAGATCACGAACAACACCACGGTTACCACGGTTGAAGAAAGCAGTAGCAACACCGGTGTTACCAGCACGACCAGTACGACCAATTCTGTGGACGTAATCGTCAATGTCGGTTGGAAGATCGTAGTTGACAACGTGGGTGACATTTGGAATATCGAGACCACCTGAATAATGAGTTAATACATAAATGTGTGGAAGAAAGGAAGGGAATACATACGAGCAGCAACGGCAGTGGCAACAAGGATTGGGCAACGACCGTTTCTGAACATCTCGAGGGCACGCTCACGCTCACGCTGAGTGCGATCACCGTGGATGGAGGTGGCTGGGAAGTTCTGGTTGATGAGGAAGTCGGACAAGGAGTCAGCCATACGCTTCGTCTCAACGAAGATCAAAGTAAGACCAGCACCGTGGGTGTGAAGAATATCAAGAAGAACGGAACGCTTGTCCATATCCTCGACGTACTCAACCTTCTGGGTAATGTTCTCAGAGGTCGAACCAACACGTCCGACGGACAAGAAGATGTAGTCCTTCAAGAAATCTCTGGCGAGCATCTGGATGTCACGTGGGAAGGTGGCGGAAAACATGAGGGTCTGGCGGTTCTGGACGTTTGGCATATCCTCGCCCTCGACAATTCTTCTGATTTGTGGCTCGAAACCCATGTCCAACATACGATCAGCCTCATCGAGGACCAAGTACTTGATGTTCTGGAGGGAGATACGGCCACGCTCGATCAAGTCGACAAGACGACCTGGAGTGGCAACAAGAAGATCACATCCACGCTCGATCTGGCGGAGCTGAGAACCAATATCGGCACCACCATAGACAACACATGGGCGAACCCAGGATCTGTAGGCAAACTTGCGAGACTCTTCGTAGATCTGAGAAACCAACTCACGAGTTGGGGCCAGAATAAGGGAAGTTGGGTAGGCCTTGCGTTGGCGACCAAAGTTGCCGCCAGCTACTGGAGTAGCGGAAGGACCGTTGATGAAAGCCTGGGAAAGGATTGGGAACAAGAAGCCACCAGTCTTTCCAGAGCCAGTCTGGGCACAAGCCATCAAATCGCGACCACCCATGACAATTGGGATGGAATACTTCTGAACTGGAGTTGGAACCTTGTAGTGAGCGAGCTCGATGTTGCGGATAAGGTGGTCATCAAGAGGTGGGTTGTTGAACTTGTTGACTGGCTCTGGAACATCCTGTCCGGATGCCTCAACTGGAATGTCATCGTATTTCTCAAAGTTGATACCGGTCTGCTGCTTGGTTGGGTCGTCGGCGACACCGAAAAGTTCGCGCTCCACACGTGGGTTGGCTGGACCAGCGATGTGCTTGCCATCTTTCCAGGATCCATCACCACCACCACGAGCAGAACTTCCACCACCGCCGCCACCGGCATGTGGGTTGCCATAAGCATTTGGGTTGAAACCGCCGGACTGGCCACCACCGGACTTGTCCCAACCACCACGACCACCACCGCCAGAGTGACCACCGCGTGGAGTGAAATCTGGAGCATTCGCCCAGTTACCGCCGGCTGGAGGAGCATCGCTGTCACAAGATGGTCAGCAACGTATTTTGGAATGTGAGGATAATGGAAATTTTGGCTTACCCAGCTGGTCCGGCCCAGGCACTACCGTTCATTCCACCGCCTGGAGCACCGCCTGCTGGACGAGGCTGGCCACGCATGTGTGGTGGGATGTACGAGGAGCGAACGTTGAGGTTGGCCATGTTGGAATGAAGATCCTCTGCCATATTGAAGGAAGGTCAAGGAAGATTATCGGGGCTTGTTGATGTTCGTTGTGAGTGTTGTGTGAAGTAGGTTTGGGGTATCTGTATTAGAGACGACGTAGGGACCGTGTGTGGATTTTTTCTGAGGAAAATCTAAAACGCGACGATCGGAAAGGGTATTAAGTGAAGAAGGCGTGAAAGAGTCTTCTTCTCTATGTTGTATGCGTAGATAATGTGATACGCACTTGTATCTTCCTGAACGATGCAGAAAGAAAGTAAAGTACGAAAAACAAAGGATGAGAGGAGTTGTATGAAGGTGTTGAGGTGTTGTGGTGTTTTGGTTTTTTATTTTGGGAGGAGGAGGGATGTTGTGTGAGGATGGAGAGGGAGGGAGAGAGAGAGATAGGTGTGTTTTGGGGAATTCTCAGGGTTTTCTGCGGGCGTGCGAGGCGTCGGGATAATCAGGATATGGAGTGGGTGTAGACGCCCCAGGCAATAATGCCTGGGGCATCTATTCCCTCAAATGCGCGTGTGTTCCCACGCATCCACCCACTGCTCGCACTTTTGTGCGCTTAGCGTTGAAAGTTTCAGCAGGAGGCGAAAGATCCGGAGTGGCTGCAGTCAAGAGATGGCCTGACTGTAGTAGTCCTGCCTGGGCGCCTGATGAGCCAGGTAAGGTTTGCATGGTCAAAGACCACCTAGAGCTTATCGGCCGAATCCATCACCGCCCAATTGCGGAGTGCGGAAATATTCTACGTATTCATAGTATTGGGAGTCCCCTTTGCACCTTACGACGTTACTTTTGACCGCGGTGGCAGCAGATGTGGAGAAAACTTCCGATTCCTTTTACTGTAGAATACTTGATACTCCAGTACTACTACGTACGCTGATCACAGACATCATGAAATGGAAGCGGAGCCAACCTCTGGAGAAGGGTTGATGTTGTAGAATACCTCATGTTTCTGGCTTGAACATGAGGCATATACTACAGCACAAATACCTGGTTTCCTTGCTCAACAGATGGATGCTCGTGCTCGTGCTCGTGCTCGTGCTCTTAATATCTCTTCCAACCAAGTCGCAGGCTGACGCAGATATTCCATACCCGTGCTCTATACCCTGCCTCTTGAGCCCTTCACTTCGTCATAGCCACAGAGGGGTGAGGGAGTACCATGTACTCTACTAGAATACCTCATGCACAGTACTATGTACTTACATGGAGTATGTTTTCTATTCATAATCTGGTGATCCATGATCGAAGGCTCAACTTACCTAGGTAGTTCTCACAAAAACATGCTCTGCTCAGAGATGTCTACCCAACCTAACCCATGTGTTTGCAGAATGTTAAAAAAACTCATGATATGAAAACGACTATCGGTACCGGAGTTCTGCGTAGCTCCCAGGAAACGGCTTGTGACGGAGCCAGCTATTTCAACGGCACATGATACAATCATGCTTTTCACGTGCGCAATCCTTACGTACTGAGGCCATCGAGTTCCGTAGTCGTTGATGTGAAGCTGCGATAATACTCAGTCAGATAGAATGTTGAGAGTTCTTTTGGTCAGCAAATATTCCGGGGCCGGTAAAGTCATCGTGTCATGGTCAGAATAAATGATAAAAACATACCTGGGTAATCCTCAGCACAAACAAATATATGTAGTGTAGGTAGATAGACATGTTATGAATGTGTGAGATCTGACTCTTGAACCTATTTCTATCGATACATCAGTAGAGAAGATTCAGGTCACTAAGCACTTGATCGACGTGACATGAGTACCTCCCTACGCAAACCCGAGGCCATTTCTCTACTTGAACATGCAAAGTAATGCAGGGAAGCCCATCCAGATGCATAGTTATGTACATTCATCTACATACACATCTCACGCCTTCATCTCGAACACTAGTGAGAGCACATATTCCACTACTCGTCAAACTCTCAAAATAGGTATCATGACCCATTACGTTTTATGCTATAATACAATCATCACTCAAAGAAAATCATAAACCGGCATTGTTGAATACCAGCGTGTCTATTTATGGACACTTGACAACAGCGTCATCCTCATATTCAACCTCCTTGATACCCTCCTTCGTCACGACCTTCACCAACATGCCCTTGAAATCGATCGGGAGACGTCTTTTCAACTCATCCGTACACATTCTCAAGATCTTCATTCCCTGCTCGTAATTGATATCCGGGTGGTGGTGTTTATCAAGGATGGAAAGACAATAGTACCTAATTTATGTCAGTCATTCACCTTCCAATGAGAAAGGTTCTAGTCTAGAACGAGATGCGGGGATTCTTACTGTGCGTAACCATGAGCAGCATATGGTAATGGAGCCAACGAAGCCAGATAGTCCAACCAGTACAAGCTTGGTTGCTCAGTGATAGGATCAACACCACCCAACAACAAGTTGACATTATATGGCTTTCGGGATCGTAAGGACGAAGCAAGTTCACCGCGGACAAAGTGAGCCATGGCCGAGGGAGATAGATCATTGCCGTTGCGCATGGAATAAAGTTGAGCATTGGCTTGCACGTATTCGGCGAATTGAACTGGATGAAGTCAGCGTCAGCCAAAAATGGTTGATGACAAGGAATAGCAAAAGATATCACAAGGACGTACTTGTATCTCCAGCTTCACCGGTGAAGGCCATGAGTGTCTGCTTGTTCAACTGTCTTGTCTTGTCATCAGAAGCCTTGAGAATAGTAGCACCTCTCATAGCAGCCTTTGAAGCGGCGATGAGGGTGAAATCCTTCCCAGTAATACCAAGTAAGACCTCCCTAACAATGTATCAGTAAAGAGATGCGCATACATGCGATTAGATGTAAATAGACCTACATATTGTATGCTATTGATGTGGAGGAGAGGTATTCGTTGTAGATCGTTATGCAAGCTCGAGCTCAGGCACGATGTAGCTATCACAGCACCTCACACGCGTAGCACAGCTGCCTCATCGGCCGGCTCATCGATAATCCGTTTTATGCCTTGGAGCCTGAAAGCGGCCAGCCAAACTTTCACCCGACAAAATATTATTTTTGGTGCCGCAGCATTTGAAAATCAAAAAGTCAAGGCGAACTGCTTCAACGCGCCAACACATATCTTGACCGAAGACAATCCGAACGTCATGTCTTCATTCTTCACTATCCCCGGTGCCCAAAAAAAGCGCAAGAGAACAGACGCCGCAGCCCCTCCGAAAAAACGAGTTGCTGCCATCACCACCAAAGCCTCCAAACCTGCTCGACAAACCAAGGCACCTGAACGGGACGAGGAGATTTCCGGGAGCGAAAGCGATTCTGATGATGGACCTAGACCAATCGATGAATCCGAAGAGGAAGAAGGATCGGATTCAGAAGGTGAAGACGAAACTGCTGCAGAGCGTAGATTACGGCTTGCAGAGAGATACTTGGACAACATTCGTGAGGAGGTAGACGAGGTAGGGTTCGATGCCGAGGATATTGATCGAGATTTGATTGCAGAGAGATTGGAGGAGGATGTAGCCGAGTCGAAGGGTCGGATTTATCGTGCTCTGGCAGAACAATTGGAATTTGAGATTGCAAGCAGTGCGAAATTTCGGTGTGATAGCCAAACTATCACTGGCATAGCGACCTGCGCACCTTACGCATATACTGTTAGCAAGGATTTATGGCTACACAAGTGGCGCATTCAGGAATTGCCGGAGAAGCAGGCGAAGAAGAATGCGAAGGGCAAAAAGATGAAGAAACAACCACCGCCGAAACGAAGACCTGAAGTGGTGCAGAGCGTCAGAGGAAACAAGAAAAACTCGAAGGACAATGGCTATAAGGGACATGTGGACTCCATTCTTTGTGTTGCTGCATCTGAGGACGGCAAGTTCGTGGTCACAGGTGGAAGAGATCGGAGGATAGTGGTATGGGATGCTGATACCCTTGAGCCATTACGAGTCTTTGGTCAACATCGAGATTCTGTAACTGGTCTTGCATTCCGCCGCGGTACCAACCAGCTCTACTCGAGTAGTAAAGACAGAACGATCAAGATATGGAGTCTCAACGAATTAGCATATGTTGAAACGCTTTTTGGACATCAAGACGAGGTTGTGGATATCGCTGCTCTTGCTCAGGAGCGCTGTGTTTCCGTTGGAGCACGAGACAGAACAGCACGTTTATGGAAGGTCGTTGAGGAGACTCAACTTGTCTTCCGCGGTGGTGGAGGCGAAAAGAAACGGATCTCTGGACCCAGAGTATTGGAAGGGAGCATGGACAGGGTTGCCATGATAGATGAAGAGATGTTCATCACTGGTGGTGACAACGGCTCCATATCGCTCTGGGTCACACATAAGAAGAAGCCGATCTACACGCTCAGTCAAGCACATGGTATTGAAGAGCCGATGACTCCTGCAGACGTTTCAGCAGAAATACACCCTGACGAGAAGGTTGTACCGGCACCTCAGCCAAGATGGATCACGGCACTGAAAACGATTCCTTACTCAGACGTCATTCTCAGTGGCAGTTGGGATGGTTCTCTACGTGCTTGGAAGGTGAGTGAGGACAGAAAGAAAATTGAGTCTGTTGGGATCGTAGGATCTGTTCCTGTTTCAGAGATGCTGGATGAAGAAGGAAACCGTGAAATAAAGGGTGTGATTAACGATATTGCCGTCTTTGAACGGGGAGAGAGAGGCAAGGAGGGTGTGTGCATTGTATGCGCTGTTGGCAAAGAGCACAGGTTCGGGAGATGGATACAGAAGGCCGGCAAGAACTGCTCGGTAGTCTTTGAAGTTCCTCGCGTTATCGTCTCCAAGAAGGGCGTCAGGCAAGATGAGGAGGAATAGGGGTCAAGGAATTCGTGTGTAAAAAGCATCGACTAAGGAGTTGAGCGGCATTTGGCGGAGTTAGGGACTTCCTCCCTCATTTTGAATGAATATATTATTGATCTCCATCTTGCAACTTTTCCCGATGGGTACACTTTGATAACTACCGAAATCTCACTCGAAGCATATACATTGAACATGATAATTTTTTTCATTTTGCAAAACAAAAGACATAGATTTTTGAGTTGCTCGGGTATATTCATCCCCATTAAGTGACGTCGATTATAGTGTACACGGTAATCCCCAACGCCTAACATGATCATCTTGACAAAGAAAAGGTCGTATCGCATGCCTTCACCGGACCATTATCTCTCCGATCGAGCAATAGTTCAGTTACTCTTAAAAGTTGTGGGCAACCCTGTCGCCGTGCTTGTACTTCACGTTATTGACAGTGCGGCTCTGATCTTCAGGGCTCGTCAAGGTACGTTGGCTCCCATCTCTGACATGGCCATCATTGGCTTCCATTTGCATGGCAGTCTGCTCGCTCGTGAAGTGCTTGGTGTGAACAGCTGGCAGGAGGTCGATGAAGAAACTGGCCACATAAAATGTGAAGACGAATGAGACGGCCCACTCGAGGACAGCGGCAGCGTTATAGGCGTCGCGGAAGTTGCAAACAGCAAAGGCTACCCCGAAAGTTAGTGATGGGCCTAATACTCAACAGTTGTGGATTAAATATACCGATAGCAAGAGCAACTTCAACCAAGATGAAGACGAGCTTGATCCAGAAACTGGCTCTCAAGACACGATGCTCACGGAAGTGAATACCAAGACGCTGGTACTCGGCACATATACAGATGGCTGACACAACGTAGCCGACGATAAAGAGTAGGAGGAAGACATCGTGGAGATTTGGATGTCTGAGAGTATCAAAGATGCTGAGGAGAATCAAGCCAGCGGTTCCAATGGCGGCAAAGATGAGCGATACCCCGGACAGGACCTTCTCAGCAGTGGTGGTGTTCTTCGCCAAACGACCGCGGTGTCGAAGCCAACGTTCTGATAGGAAAGATGCGTCCAAGAAGATGGTTGTCACGCACGAACCCGCGATGAAGAGAGGTTTGAGCGATTGAGCACCGACGTCACTGATGTAAGCAATATGCTGAGAAGGGTCCATGGATGCGTAATGAGGTTTTCCACTTGATGTCCAGTGAATGAGGAGACCCATCAACATTCCCACCCAGCAAAGGGAGGAGATGACTGGGAAGACCTGTAAGGCCGTTAGAATTGATTTCAGGACGGGGAGATAGGGAAGGACGTACCCAATATGATACACCCCACATTCTGACACTGTTGAGGTTTGTATTATTAATATTATGTGGCGATGAAGTCGAGAAACACAACGGACTCGTTGTGTGAGGTGGATGAGTTTCCTCGAACAACGACTGTGGTTGTTCTTTTGATGTTGTAGAAAGAAGGATTGCACGTTAATAATATTGGGAATGCGAATGGACGGCGACGATGATTCCATATAAAAGGACTAGGAAGGGCTAACACATCCTTCTCACGTAGCTACCCAGGTATCTTCTAAGACACAGCCTTCGCAGACTACGCGTTCAGCAGCAGCCGGGTTGGTGAGTTTTCGGATGAGATGACTTATGATACTACGTACGTCGTTGTTATGCTTGTTCATTACTCGAGCAGTATCGTGTCGTAGTAACTAGTGCGTACTACGTAGTAATTTCACTAGATATGACCTCATCATCGTCCCTCCACTGCCTAGCCTCCTTAGCTTCCTCAAGCCCACCTAATTTATGCTGTGACGAATGGACTTAGGGCGTACTATGTACTATGTAAGGGCCGACTTGCACGCTGTTTTTGCAAGGATCACTGATCGTCTCCGGGCAAATAAGGTTGGAAGTTCCGTCTGCCAAGTTTCTGAGCGGAGGCTCTGATGCAACATGCGACATCTCTGAAAGAAGCAATTTGCGACGAACAAAGAATGAGAATGAGTGAGAATGAGAATGAGATTGTGAGTCTAAAGGGGATTTATGACATCATCCTGTGATGACATTCGTTAGGTATTGTTCTTTCCTTTCCTAGTACTTACTGTGTACTATTTAATACCTACACGCAAGTTGTAAAAATTAAATCGAATCGAATCAGAATCGTCCTCTTCAAGGATCTAAAATCGGAATGCCGTTCCTGGAACTTATGTACACCAATCGGATCGCATGGAGATAGATTTTATGTGCATAGCCAGCTCGAATAGCCAAACACCAGAATCGATCCTTGAAATCTAAACTACAAGTAATTAGTTCAAGAGAACATTGAGGGTGCTCTACTTTGTATGCATATTGAAGACCGAGTCAGAAGTCCTTACTTACTTATGGAATCTGATTAACCCTAAGCCCCTGAATAATCAAATAATAAGAACAAAAAGCGTGTTCAACACTTGAAGCATCTATGTCGTGCTCATAAGATCCTGAACCGCAACTCAAAAAAGCCCGACCTGTGAACAAACCGTTCTCGGGAGGCGGAGTGGGTAAATGGGCAAGGTACCTATGCAGAAATAATGATGCATATCATGTGATTCAGCCTCGTCCATCAACCGAGAAGGCTACCCACCTACCAGATAATTCCGTCAAACAACACACTCACGATCAATCACAAAAAGCACAATAGAACCAAAAACTGTGGAATTAGATCAAAACTCGATAAAAGTCATTGGTATACTGGTCCAAGTCAATTAGTTAGAAGCTTCCTATCAAAATAGTAGAAAGATCTACTTAGGGAAGGTTAGTGTTGCTACTATACACTCTTTAGAGATACAAATCTACAAGGATACCCTAACGCATAGAGAGAACTACAAGAAGCAATAGTAGTATTAATATAGAAGAAGTTATCCTTACAAGAATTGAATCAACAATCAACAAGAGATTCTAGAATATAATGTACAAAAACAGCAAACTAAACACAAAGCTCAACTCAATCCTTAACAAAAACATTGCCCTTAAACAAGGTTTTAACCAAACTATTATAGAACTTAGTAAGCTCTTAAACAAGCTCTACTAAACAAGAGAAGAGAGAAACACTCTTTAATCTAAACTTAATAAACTACAAGCTACTATAGGTAAACTACAACTTATAGCTAGAAGTATAAGCAAGCAACTTAGTAAACTTAAAACTTAGATACAAACAATTGGTAGCAATATAGAAATATTAAAGTTAGTTATCTCAAGCTTTTAAGCTCTAGTAGGTGCACCAATAGGTAACCTAAATAAGCTAGCTATAAGACCCCAATCCTATATATCTATAGCCTTATAATTAGTTAACCTATCCTTCTTAGTAATAAGGCCCCTTGCAACCTTATTCTATATAGGTTGCACACCTACACCTAAAAACCTTAAGAAACTAGCCCTTCTACCTAGGGTAGTTATAGATACCTAAAATATAGTAGACAAGATAGAGAACACCTTTAGAGATAGAGAAGCAACTAAAAAGTAGATCTAAGAAGTTATCTCTAGCTAACTATTAACAAGCTACATTAAAATCAAGGGTATCCAAACAAAGCTAAACTTAATTAAGATTATCACCAACACTAAATAGGAGGTAGCTATCCTCTATATCTACAACAACTAGGTTAATATCCTCTTTAAAGGTGCATATACAAAGGGTAACAAGTAGTATCCAATTAAAGTAGATAATATAATCTAGAATAAAGTCTTAATCCCTAGTATATACAAAATCTAAGCTAACTTTGGGTTAAAATTCTACTCCTAGAATAATTTTATAGGGGTTATAAAAGCCTATTGGATATCCAAAGGAGAAAAGTAGAATAGGTCAATAGTAATCTACTTTGTAAGCGCTAATAATGTATATAGAGCAAATTAGAAAGGACTAGTTAAAATTAGAGGCAATATTACTAGAGTTAGTGCTTTCTAGAGAATTGCTAAACTATAGAGATGCTTTAAGTGCAATAACTATAGTTACTACTAGTTATATTATATAAGAAGTATTATATATAGAAAGTGTACTAAAAGCTACAAAACAAAAGTATATACTACTACTACCCTAAAATGTCCTATGTATAGAGGACCTTATATAGTAATAGACTTAGGATACCTAGTCTTCCTTAAGGAGTATAAAAAACTCTAGGAAGAGCTATACTAGCCTAGAAGACTATAATCTAAAGAATAGCAAACTGTTTAGAGAAAGCAAAGAAGAAGTAGGCTAAGTGCATATGCTTAAAGTAGTAAAGTTTAAATACAAGATATATAATTAAACACACTAAAATTATTTTAGCGAACCTAAATAGGAGACTAGGTGCCTAACTTAGTCTACTAAATAACAAAGCACTAAGCCAATACACTGCTCTTCTAATTATAGAACCAAGTATTCTCAAGGTATATAACAAACTAGTTATTTATTAATATAGACACTAGACGCCTATTACCCCTATAACCTAAAAGGATAGGGAAGTACAGTATATGTTTAGATTGCTTATTTTTGTCTATAAGGACGTTTTATTTGTATAGATTCTAGTTGACTTATTAGATATAATAGCTAGGATTATCTATACCTAGTAGGGTACAATTTTTATTGTATCAATCTATATTCTAGGATAGAATCTAGTTAACACTATAAGAAGAGCACTTGCAAACATACTTAATTTAAGATTAGTAGCCCTTAGTGTAGCTATCTTTAAGGCAAAAATCAAGTATAGTAGTAATATTACAATCCTAATTAGAGGAGACTTTAACTGTTATAACCTAGTATAGGGTAGAGATCGAGTGCTAGTAAACAGATATATAGGTAAAAGGGAGCCCCTCCTTACCTAGATATACAACAATAACCTCCTCTCTACCCTAGAAAGGGGTATAGTAATATACTAGTATAACACTAGAACTACTATTGATCTCCTCCTTCTATTGGCTACTACAAAGAATAGAGTACTATAGTATTACCTATATAATACTAAATACACCTCTAACTACAAGGCTATTATTATTGAGCTTATAGACTATAAAATCGTTGCCTTTAAACAAGCAAAGCTCAACTTTAAACGCACCAACTAGAAAGTAGTCAACAAAGAGCTAGTATCAACCTAGTCTAAGAGTAAGAGCTATAACACTATAGACCAAATTAATAAAGCAGTAAGAACACTACAAGATAAAATCCTATCTGTAGTTAAAAACAACACCCCTAAGATTAACAAATCCCTATATATAAAAGTATAGTAGGATTTAGAACTCTTAGAACTTAGAAGGGTGTATACTAAACTTAGGAACTAGGATAATTACTAGCGCTAATAGAGTAGGGACTGTACAACTAGCAATAGGGAAGCTAAGATAGTAGCCTTCTACCTATACAATAAGATCTAGTATAAGAAACACAATCACTAGAAGAAGTTCCTTGATAAAACAAACAATATCTAGAAAGTAGCAAGATACCTTAATCTATAGCTATTAGCCTTTAGAAACATTCTAACCTTAGTTACTAAACAAGATAGAATTAAAATAGAGGTAGATAGTAATAGGAGCAAAGCTAGAGTCCTCCTTAAAACCTTTTTTCCCTTAGTCCTAGGAGGATAGAAAGAAGACACAATCCTAGATAGACTACAAGTTATCCTAGTAGATATAGATATTACTATTACTAAAATTAAAGGAGCCCTTTAAAAGATTAGCTTATAGAAAGCCCTAGGAATAGATAGGATCCTAAATATTGTCTAGAAAAAGACATAGCAAACAGTAGGTTCTAAAATCACTAAAATTTTCCAAGCCTTGTACTAGTTAGGGTATATCCTATAACAATAGCAAGTAGTATAAAGGGGAGTTCCTATATATATAACATGTAGTTATACTAGCCAAGGAAGCAATCAACCATATAGCCGAGTCATAAGTCAATATAAGAATCCCTTCTATAGTCAAGATCTAGGTGCCAATATATGTGTGAAGCCGGTGCTTGATTTCTATGTAAACTGCTCTTTAACTATCTATATACTAAGTAATAGGCTGCACCCAAAGGTTGGAACAATGTTCGCTTAGTCGCAGGTAAAAGTCTAGCTAGTGCTAAGAGCATATAACTATGCGCCCCTAGTTAGGTCTCCTACATGTGTCCCCCCCCAAGAAGCATGACTGTCCCCTAGTCATTAGAATGGTCGCAAGCCTCAGTCGACAATATTTTCCCTGTCTGGTGGGTGAAATCACTTACACGAGCAGTGTAGTGAGCAGTAGAGTCTCTATAGTAGGGCAACAACTATATCTAGGGACAGTGGAGCCAAAGGGGCCTTGACGTTAGCCATAGCCTAATCACTTCCTCTAGAATTCTCCTCACTAGCCTCTATGAATGGGACTCTATGGTTACTATCACCCTTACTGCTTCCTACACCCTTACTATTAGAAGATACCTTAAGTGGAATGTCCTCACTAGTAGTAGCCATTTCCTTGTAGAGAAAGTAGGAACGGCTACTAAAGGCACACTTCTCCTCTATAACAACCTTGGAGAAAGCTTCAATTGCAACCTTCTTTGTATGGGCGCGCTACTCTACAATGTACTTGAGGATAGTAGTGTAGTTACTACTAAGAACAATATTACGCTCGCAAAGGACAGTAGGGGAGCTCTAGTGGCAACAGTAGACAAGTGCATCCAATAGACCACTAAGACTGGTGATCTCAATTGTAGTAGGGAATTGGTAAGGAATAGAGCTGTATTAATTAGCAAGACTAGATAGGGTAGCGCGTAGTGCAATTATATTATAGTAAGAGGTAGCGAGGTTACTCTACGTGCTAGCCTCAACAACCTCGATAGTCTCCTTGTCGTCCTAAATTCCAACGAGCTATAGAAGCATAGTGCAGCAGGTGGATTGGGCTAGGCTATCTGCACTGTAAGGAATATAAGGAAGGGTAACGTGGACCTAGCTACAGCTACAAGGGACCTTCTCCTAGTCAATTCTAAATTTAGCAGCGTCCTCCTTGGTGTACATCTTCTCGCTAACTCAGTGCATATAGCTATTAGACTAAAGACCGTGCTTTTTAACGTTGGACCACTAGGCTGCAATGTAGTGCTGTATTCCTAGCAAAACGACGGTCGCGTTTGTCTTGTCCTTATTGTCGAGGGAAAGGGATCCTTGAATTATGTTGGCACCGCGGTTTTCCTTGACAAGTGTAGGGACGTTGACATCGATATAGTAGAAGTAGGTCTTGTTACCCTTGATAGCATACTTGCAGTAGTATAGGTACAAGTACAGTCTCTAGTAGCCGTTGGGGCAGAGCGACGTATAGAGCATATAGTAGAAGGGGTCCTAACGCATAAGCTACTAACCAATTAAGAAGAAACAGTTATATAACCAGCTATAGTTTGGCTTGCTATTTATTTCGCGAAGGTAGTGTCTATATATATCGAGCTCACCAAGAATAATAGAGGAGAGCTTGTTATTATTGAACCACCACTAGAAGAGCTTAGCTGTAATAGTGCTGCGCTGCTGCCACTTATTTATATCGATACCAAAGAAACAATGGATAAGGCTAGCGTTGAATGTGAAGGCGGCCCTCTTGGTGTAAGCGAAATGGTAAGGGCTAAGCTTGTTGGAGGGACGCTTTGGGCGATTGGCGGTATAGAACTACTTGTAGGTAGTATCGTCGGTTTTAAGCTTGCCAATCTAGCCACTCTGCTTGTATATGCGACCAAGGCGTTCTATAAGCTGCCTATAGTTGAGCATCTTCATTATAAGACCAATGTAACCTCCAATAGCCTTCAAGTGTGTATAGTAGACATAGTGAAAACTAGCCCAAGCTTTTAAAAGCTTCAGATCTACAATAAGGCCGAGGACTTTCTTTTTTATAACAATATCCTTCTAGGCACTAGTAACATCCTCGCTGCACTTGCAGCCACTCTTCTTAACAACCCACGAAATTTTGGAGGTGCAACAGCGCTTCTTTCTAGGGACAGTGACCTCGTCACTTCTAGACTCTTCCTCTTCGATGGAGAAACTAGCGGCAATTTTGGCCTCTGCCTTATCAATAGCGCCCTCATCGAAATACTTATCCTTGTAGTAGACAAGATCAAATTCGCGCTTAGCAGCATAGGATTCTAGTGCTCTAAGAAGGCGAGCGTTTTTAAAGGTGGCAAGGCAAGCGACCAAACTATTACAGTTTTCACCCACTAGATAGGGGAAATCACTAGGACTGCCAATAGAAAGATCCTCGACGTTGGTATCCTGCTCCTTATTATTTTCCTTAGGCTTGGAGAGGTTTATAATGACAAAGCCACTATCGTCCAGACCTAAAATACCTTTACAACTGTAATAGATTCTAAGGCGGTTCAGCTCGTTGTCGCTAGCAACACTAGATCTACAAAGACACTTTTTAGCAGCAGTTACGTCCAAAGTCTGTACGTTCTTGTTTTTGCTAACTCTACAGGCGGTTTGGTTGAGATACAATACAATAGCCGCATTGACGTGCAGCTTTGCTTCCTTCTATGTTATAGACTTCGAGAGACGTCCAACCGCAGACACAAAGGTAGCGGAGTGCTCCTTACAGTTCGACCACGCACACGCGTTGACTAAGGTCTATATAGTGCTAACAAGAGTGATTGATTCAACACAGCGATCTCTCTTTTTCTAGTTTTTAGCGGCTACCTACTACACCTTGCGCTACTTCTTACGAAACTTGTTAGTATCGCCGCTAACCTTATAGGCTTGGGAATCGCGCATATAATTAAAGAAGGACTCGACCTCCTCACTAGCGATCATATGTTCTTTTATTAGACTCTTGAGGATCTCGCTCTAAACTTTGTACTTAACCTTGGGCTCAAGGCCCTCTATATACTCCTAGAGCTCTTCAACCAAGGAAAAGGTGCGCTTTTGGTAGGAGAGCACGCAACGTAGTGCATCCGCTATGGTTAGCTAACGAAGTAGTGGGTTGGCCATAGCAGTAACCGAGAGAGTGCTTTTTCGATGTGAAGTAGGCCGAAATGGTACAAGGCGTTTTAAAGAAAAGAGGGGAGGAAGGGAAGGGGTGGCAATACAGTTGTGTTTTTGGTAGTAAGGGCGAAGGAAGGTTTGAAAGAATCTAGAAGTTTTAACACTCGAAGGTTCCTTAAGACCTTGTCGCTATGCACTAACCGTGTGCGCTTAGGGGTGTAAGGCTGTTCGAATGTGAGAATCCTTCCTAATTAGACAGTGCCAAAGTGAAAATGTAAAAAAGATAAGGTCGGCCGCCTAGCCTAATTGGGCGCCTCTTTGAAAGTGAAAGTTTTATAGGTGAGTGTTTTCAGTGACGTTGAGCGCGTGTATGTTATGCAGTCTATATAATCCTTGACTCGCCGCTGTCCTAGCTGCATACTACACTTATCAGGTGATCTAGGCACAAAGGAGCGCCTAGTCCCCAATCTTCAACGAACAAAGAGAGAGCCAAATCAACGCAGCGAATCTAGGCTAGGGCTATAAGCGGTGCGTGTAACCCTATTGTGTAGTGGCGCATGTTTGAAATGAATAATAAAAGACTAAAAGGAAATAACTTTAAGGAAATATATACAATTTGGTCCTTAGAGGATAACAATAGCGAAATCCTTCCTAGGCGGGATGTATCTCCTACATTCCTCCTCCTTAGCATTCGCTGCAGCGAGCGCTTTCTGTCCTCTTGTATGTAGGGCATCGTTATTGTCCAGTGACTCGTTCGAATCTTTATATTCTATAGAAGCGTCAGTTTTGTCCCCCCCTAGAAGCTTAGCCGTCCCCTAGCTAATATTTATCGCTGTAGCTATAGGATTACCCCTATCGGGCGGGTTAAATCCTATTTCTGCAGTTTCCTTAGGAGCCGGTCGTTTATCGCTGGGTGGTTCAAGTGCGGCCCTCTCTTCTAGTGCTTGGAAAGCTAAGAGTTCATTGTTAGTTTTGTAGCTAGAGTCTCGCTGTACAAAGCGCTTAAGGCGATTCCCTACAAACGTTCCTTTTAGTAAGGTGCTATCAAACTCCTTAAGAAGATAGGTTCCCTTGTTAGGAATTGCGCTTCGAATGCGGTATAGGCTAACCCACTGAAAACCAAGCTTAGTCCTAGACAATATGTTAACTTCCTAGAGCGCGTTATGCAAAAGCACTAGGGATCCAGCAGGAAGTTCATGTGTTCGGATTCGTTTTGTTGCGTTGAACTAGTCTTTAGCAAGCGTTCGTTTCCTTTGGAGATAAGCGGCCGCTTCTACAATTTCAAGGGGTTAGGCTTCAATTTGATGTATGTGTAACTGTAGCAGCTCGGTGGTATCTCTAACCTTGTGCCATTCAAGTGTGCGCTAGGTTGGGATTTCTAACTCTATTGGTAGAACCGCTTCTACTCTATAATTGAGGAAGTATAGGGTCCGCCCTATGCTTGCACGCACAGTGGAGCGATCTGCAAGTAATACAGTTGGTAGTAGTAGAACCCACTTCTTCTTGCCCCCCTTGCTAAGTTTTAAGAGAGCATTAACAATAGGTTTGTGTCCCCCCTCAATTATGCTGTTCGCTTACGGGTGATATATAGACGTAACAACTCGACGAATTCTATACTTTTTAGCGAGGATTTTGAGGAAACCCTTGTTTTCTAGACCCCTATCGACAATAAGTTTCCCAAAGATGCTATGCTAGCATATAACGTCTTCCTATAGGAACTTGGCAACAGACAGCGAGTCCACGTTGGCGAGTGCCTAGGCCTCTAGCCAACCAGACAGGTTATCCCTAGCTATAACAATAAAGGACCTTCCTATACAACGAGGCATGTAGATAACGTCGAGTCCAACCTTTTCCTACAGGCACACAACCTAGGTAGGGTGCAGCTCCTTATCCCCCCAAATGTTGATTCTTTTCTAACACTCCTTATAGGACTAGTGATGCAGCTTGACGTCTCTATAGCACCCTAGCCAATAATACCACTCAATAACCCTTCGAAACACTATCTCGATTCCTTAGTAGCCTATAGCGTTGTAGAAGTGTTAGAGAATCCTTTTGTGGTTGCGTACCAAGTTAATTACCTAGGTCTAGGGGATTGTTTTTGTCGCTCGCTAGAAGAGTATACTATCTTAGACTATGTATTGGAGCGCGTCCTTCTTGAACTAAGGGTAGTTGGATTTTTCAATGGACACAGGTTTTCAAAGAGTCGTTAGGAATTCTATAATTACGCAAGAGGAATCACTATAGTTCTCTGTAAGGGCTGGTCCCAAGCTAATTTCGCCCGCTAGATAGGGGAAATTAGCTCTTGGTACAACACCTATAGGAACTAGAGCGACGCGCGCCAAGGCAATTTGCAAATCGATAAAGTTATTAATATCGCTCTTATTTCCCGCCGCTTCCTCGTCTTCTTTGGTCTATGGTCTCCACAATAGACCGTCTACAGCAGTGTTCTTTGTTCCCAATATATACTTGACTTCAAAGTCAAACATCTAAATCCATGCAATCCACCTTGTAATAAGCGCCTCTAGCAAGTCTAAGCTGGAGCAATTTAGCTAATCCACAAGAACTCTTGCATTAGTCTCGATTAGGAATCTAACGCTGTATAGCTAGTAGCAGAACTTCTTTAGGGCTTTTAAAACTCCTCGACACTCCCACTTTGTGGTATTGTACCCCCTTTCTGTGTTATTCTATATGCCACTCTTATATCTCGAGGGATGCCGCTTTCTATTAGTGCCCACCTATATAAGAACCGCGCCCCACCCAGTAAGACTAGCATCGACAACAAGGATAATTTGTCCTACGCCTTCACTATACACGATTTGCACTAGAGCTAGAGCGCTTGTTAGTGCAAGCTTTAGTGAATCCATAGCCCACTGCTCTTCGTCACCCTACACAAACGCAACCCCTTTCTTGAATAAACAGTATATAGGACCAGCAACAATAGAGAAGAACTCAATCTATATGCAATAATACACATAGATTCCAATAAACGACTAGGCATTAGCTAGCGTCTAGTAGGGCGGCCATTCAAGGATTTTTGCGACTCTTGCGCTGTCTAGTCTCCTCCTACTTAAGTCACACACAAATCCTACTACCTTCAACCCTTTTAGACAAAACTGTGATTTTAGTCCAATTGTACATCCTACCCTTTCCAAGTTGGCGAGTGTGCGGTCAAGGTTCTAGATGTGTTCAAGCATATAGCAACAAATTCCAGGAATTACCTCTTTACTATTGTAAGTGGTGAGTAGCCCCTTTACCCCAATGTTATCAAGGAATAGAAGATAGCAGTGTAGCACCAGGTTATCAAGGATCTTATTTACAATTCGCACAAACTGCGCGACCGAATTGGTCGCCCCCTATAGTAGTCTTGTTATATGCAGAAGCCCAATTGGTGTCTAGAAGGCGGTTATATTGCAGCACCGCTTGTCTAGCAAGACTTGATTGTAACTAGAGAAGAAGTCGATAAGTAACGCTATTTAACACCTAGCAAACTCCTCTAAAAACTCGTCTATAGAGGGGGGCAGGTTGGTATCTCTTATAGTAACTCAATTCATTTCCATTGCAGCATTAATTAGTCGATACGCCCCTAACTTCTTGGCAACTAGGAACTATAGGTTGCAATATAGCCTATAGCTATATTCAAGGAGCTTGTTTCCAATGCGCTTATACAACATTTCAATGATAGTGCTGCGCAAAGCGCAGGGAACTAGGAATCTAGCAGCCTACTACACAGTGTAAGGGATAGTGCGGATTTCTTGTAGTAGGGCCACTTCTAGCCAAACGGTCCCGCACTCACTAAAATTGAATGCAATAGCAGCCTCTTGGTTCAATAGATAGGACTATAGTAGTTCTAACTCAAGTCCCTTTAGCTCGCCAACAATAAGACTCGACATTCTCTCCTGTATTAATTAGGACCCTTCCTCAATTGTAGAGAACCTTGGAATCAGCTAGTCGTCAAATCTCCCCTTCTTTCTTGTAATAGGCGGACTATCATTAAGGATCTTTTCTTTCTACTAGTCGACACCGCCTAGCTTTGTTCTATCTAACACTCCTAGGTCGATAGGCCTAACCTTCTTGTTTTTAGGTTTGTACATTGTAAGCACCCTAGCACCTAGGTGCGTCGTCTAATACACTATGTTTATATCAAATCTTTTACTCCACTAGACTTTAGTTTCCTTGAATTGTCCCCTTTCACCGCTAGAGACAGGGGAGAACACTAGGAACGGCTTGGCGTTCCCTAGCTTCGTGCCGCCTTCCTCCCTACGATTTTCCCCACTAGGCGGGTTAAATCTTATCACTCAAGACGTATTTACCCCAATTAGCCCCTCTTGTAAGGACTAACTGGGATGCCGTTTTCCAAAGGATCTTCCGCTTCTACTCCCTTCTTGTAGACGCGCAACGTAATCTGCAGCTTTCTATCCTTGCTTCTTATCAAGGCGTACTAGCCACCCTTGCAATACTCAAACAACATCTATGTTGTATTGATGAATAGTATGCCAAGGATAAGAGCCTAGTCGGCCTATAGCACAACAAAGAGATGCTGCTTTGTCGCTATCTTTCCAATCGACAACTCAACGTCTTTATATATCCTAGTGAACTTGCAACGATCCCTAGTGTAAGCAACTATAGTTAGGCCTAGGTCTAGGCGGATCGCAAGACCAGCAGCATTAGCAAGCCCCTAAGTAACGACATTCACCTCCGCTCCACTGTCTAGTAGCGCAAATTCCGAGTAGTCTGTGCCAATAGTAACTTGGGCACAAGGAGTTTTCGCAATGTACTGTACAATTCCCCCTCAAATAGCCTTGACCCTCGCTTCCACTTTGACAGCGGCCTTTTGGAAGAACAACTTTTGCAATAGGTTGGACGTAGCAAGTAGCTCCCTAGCAGTTACATTCTCTACTTTAGCATTTAAGATCCGCTGGATTATTTCCTTGGGCTACGCACCGTCTTGTAGCTTGTTAATAAGGCGAGTGTATTGCATTTAGGCTAGTAGAGCGGGGTCCCTACCCTTGCCCTATGTATCCTTTATCTCTACATCGTCGGCACTACTAGGCCTTGGAACCTAGCTTCTATGCTATTGAACCTTAGGCACCCTAAAACTCCTCTCCTTACTAGCACAATTTTTTAGGATTCCTCTCTAGGGAGCCCACTAAGCAGCAGTCTTATTTGCGCGGGTAGCAGCCACCGTTGTAAATTCAATTTCCTCTACTTCCAGGTCGAATTCCTTGAAGTCCGTGTTAGAATTGG
Organism: Xenosphaeropsis pyriputrescens; assembly: GCA_022609375.1. Taxonomy (NCBI): domain Eukaryota; kingdom Fungi; phylum Ascomycota; class Leotiomycetes; order Phacidiales; family Phacidiaceae; genus Xenosphaeropsis; species Xenosphaeropsis pyriputrescens. The sequence continues at coordinate 179,477 of JAGKQE010000055.1, forward strand.
GGTCCGCCACTTAGAGGAGAGAAACGTTTGTATGTCTGTTCCCCCTAGCCTATGCAAGGACCTAGACCCGCTATAAACGGTCTGGATATATAAAGGAGCTGTAAGCCCTAGGGCTGCTCTTCCCAAAGCACAGACGACTCTCGCTATTTATATAGTATAGACCCGTAGCAGTGTCCTACACAAGCAGTGCGCAATCCTTCTGTCTATGCCCTAGCTCCCAACAGTAGATATATAAATTGGGCGCTATATAGTATTGGGCATTAACGCTTGCATTCTAAGGTGCTGGTCCGTAGCTTGGTTTAGCAGAGAGATTTGCCCCACCAGACAGGTTAAATCCTCCCTAGTGGGGTCGCCCGCGTACTACAAGGGCAAGCGCCTCTATTTGTTGGGTTAGCGATTCCAATTCACCTCGTCTAGCGAATTTAGCCTTCTTTGGTCGAGCCACTAGTGGGTTATACCTATCCTCCACTTCAACTACAACATCCCTATAGTAGTGGTCTACAAGCTCGCTTATCTGTTCTTGCTCCTAGCACTTATTGTTCATATCTAGAACTTAGTAGTTTCCTTTATAGATTTCTAACACTATAGCCAATAGGACATCAAAGTTGACAGTTTCTAGCTTTTCGCGATCGACCTTGTTCTTCCAAACAACCTTCGACCTAACTAGCTTGGGAAGCCTATCAAGGTACTATATTCCTTGATAGTAAGGAGAGAGGGAACCCTTTTTGATAAGAGCCTGGGAAATTGTCGCGAATCTTCGAGTGTAGATGCAGAGATCGTCTTTGTCACTTTGGGGCATGGACTTGTACAATAGTAGATACTAAACTGTGTTTATTTTCTGCCTATTGTTGTAGTCTTCGAATTCCTTTAATAGGGTCTTTCGCGCCTCTTCCTAGGTAGTTATCCCTTCAACCAAGGATCGCATATCCTCCTTAATTCTAGGTTCGCAGTAACATGGGAGCTAAAGGATAGCTTGCGCCTCGTTTATTCTATGGTCGCCGAACATCTCTTCAAGTCTACTAAGGAACTCTATAACATTCGCACCTATAAAAAGGGGAACCCTAAGCGTGCCTAGTAGTAGTAGAGGTACATAGTAAACTACCTTTTCCACTACTATAGGAGTGCTAGTAGCACTACCTTGAGTGTCCATTGTGTCGCTCGAATTTATATTGTAACAGTAGTTGGTTTCAATAACTTCTTCTCTTCAAACTCGCTCTTGTCTTATTGATTCCAATATAGCCTCTCTAGCTAGGAGCGCTATAAGTAGGATTACCTAATGCTATACAAACAGCACCTCCTTCTAAGTCGTATAACTGTATAGCCCCCTCCCACTCTTGCAATTCTTGCTATCCCCCTTACTAATTGGGTCTATTGAGGAGCCTACACTCCCAATTGGATCCTACAATACCTGCACCTTTCTGTTCCCCCCTAAGTGCAATACACGCTTTTGTCTTTGTACACCGCAATTGCTCTAATACCAGTTATCTAATATCTTTAGGGTCTTTTCGATTCCTAGGTCTGTATTGTATTTAAGGAACATACAACCACCCTTCCTTCCTTTAACTAATAGGGCATATAGTTAACCTGTTCGAAAATTAGGATTACTTACCAAAGCTATAAAATCCTCCCTGTGTAGGTCACTAATATAAAGGGGAGTTCCTATGTATATAACATGTAGTTATACTAGCCAAGGAAGCAATCAACCATATAGCCAAGTTATAAGTCAATATAAGAATCCCTTCTATAGTCAAGATCTAGGTGCCAATATATATATAAAGCCAGTGCTTGATTTCTATGTAAACTGCTCTTTAACTATCTATATACTAAGTAACAGGCTGCACCCAAAGGTTGGAACAATGTTCGCCCAGTTGCAGGTAAAAGTCTAGCTGGTGCCAAGAGCATATAACTGTGCGCCTCTAGTTAGGTCTCCTATAGTAGCTTGTATTCTCCCCCTCTATAAGGCTAGCAAACTAGACTACCAAGTAGCTAAAGTATATAGACCTATCTCTTTCCTCCTTACCCTAAGGAAGCTAATAGAACTAGTTCTTGCTTAAAGACTATTATATTAGGCCAAGATATATAGGCTTCTACTAAACATATAGTTTAGTGCAAGACTAAGGAGGTTGTATAATTAAGCCCTTGTTCTATTGGTTGAAAGGATCTACAAAGCCTAGCAAAATCAAAAAGTGCTTTTACTAATTAGCTTTAATGTTAAAGGAGTGTTTAGTAGGGTATTTAGACTAGTCCTAGTTAGCAAGCTTTAAGCTAAACGTATCCTAGAAAGAGTAGTCTAATAGGTAGACTTATACTATATAGGACAAAGTATATTAGTTGTCCTTAATAGGACTAAAACCTTACTAGTAGATCTCCTAGAAGTAGAACTCCTATAGGGCTCTACAATAGCACTAATCCTATATATATTCTTTAATATAGTACTACTAGAAGAAAAAGCAAACTCTAGAAGGAGTAATATAGGATTTGTAGACAACTACACTAGATAGGCTATCTTGGATTCAATTGCCAAAAATATAGCCACCCTTAATAGCAAGGTTGTTCTATAGGCCCTATAGTAGGCAAAAGATAGCAGTGCTATATTTAAAGGAGACAAGACTATTCTTATACACTTTACTTGGAACTAGAACAAAAGCTAGCAACTAAGCAATCTATTGTAAGTTAGGGACTATATAGTAGAAGCTACTATATAGCAATATATCCTTAGTATAATCTTTAATACTAAACTTAGGTTTAAACATTATATAGTAAAGGTTAAGAGTTAAGAGTAGAACTATATAGGATAACTAAAGCGCCTTATATATATTAAGCTAGAATCCTCTAGACACCTTTTTTACACTATAGTAGTAACACAAATAGATTATACTATAGTAGTATAGTATTCCTACTATCTTAGAAGCAAGCCAAACAACATTATTAGAAAGGTCCTCCTCCTAATCTAAAAACTTAGAGCCCAATTAGTAATTAAGTGCTTTAAAACTATATCTACTAAAGCAGCTAGCGCTAAAGCCTTGCTCCTAGCCCTATATATATAGCTATAGCTTAAGATCTTACAATTTTAGGTCGAGATACACTTACTCCTAGATAACAACCTACTAAAAGTGTTACTACAAAATATACTAAGTAAGGACACTATCCCTAAGAAACTAGTACAATCTCTACTGCAATATATAAGGCACCTCCTTCTAGGTCCTAACCTTATAATAGAGGTTATTCTAGTATAGATAGCCCTACTATAGTATAAAAGACCTACTAGAGGTACTAAAGTAACCCTCTCCTTAATAAAAGCAGTAGAGGTGTACAAAGCAAATGTAAATAGAAATGTTCAAATCTATATAGATATATTATACAAAAATAGAATTGTAGGCATTGGAATTATAGTACATATTAGAGACTCTTATATCTAGTTACTCTCCTAAAAAGTAAGTAAAAACAGGAAGATACAAATTAATATAGTAGAGCTAGGAGTAGTGCTTAAAGCCTCTAGATAGGCAAGAAAGATAGTAGACAATATTCTAGATACAATTGTTAGCTAGATAGGAGTTATTATCTACTTAGATAGTTAAATTGCTATCTCTATAGTAAATTTGTCCTATCTATTAGAAGGGGCTAGTATTGTCTAACAAATCTATAAACTTACTAGAGCAAGTACTAACCTAAGATAGAATATTACTATTAGATAGATCCCAAAGTTAGCTAAGATAGATAGTTATATCTAAGTAGACCAACTTACTAAACTAGCTATAGTAGGCTAAGTACAAGTAACTTGTATAGACTAGTTAAATACTAGATTAAGGAAACTTTACTAGAACACCCTCTCTAAAGTTATCTATAACTAAGAAAGACAAAGTATATAGACAACTAGATAGAGCCTAAGGGCTATAGATAGTACTATTCTAGGCAAGTATATAGCAATCTTTTACAACAAGCTAAATTGCAAAGAAGCTATAATCCTCTTCTAACTCTATAGTAGCTACACTAGGCTAAACAACTTCCTTAACAAAATAGGGAAAGTAGTAAGCTAAGAATATAACTATAGATAGGGAGCTAAAACAATATACTACTTCCTCCTTATATATCTAAGGTATAGAATATAGAGGTAGGCAATAGCTAATAAGCTAGGACTAAGCTTTGGTAACATCTCTTATATACTAGAAGGATACAACCTATATACCTACACTAGGTTCTAAAACCCTAATAGACCCCTAGAGAAATAGGAACTAGATATAGAAGTAGTAAGAGTAGTTATTAAGTTTATAGTAGAAATAGGTAGACTAGAATAGAAGGATCTTAAAGAGGCACCTAAACTATAGGAAGTAGAATTGAATAGCGAAGAAAAGGAAGACAAAGATAAGAAGTAATAAGAAGAGAAGGAAAAGGTAGGGAAGGTAGAGTAGAAGAAAGGGAAGGGTTAGGATAGAACTATATATACAAAGCTACACTAGGCTACTTACCATGTGATATAGTCACGCATATAACTTGCACGTGCAAGACAAACCATTGTTAGGGGCTAAAGAATCAAGCTTGGATTTTCATTTGTACAATAAGCGAATAGCACTAGATTAGTAAGCCGGCAAGCTCATAGGACCCTAGGGACCTGCATAGCGTAAGGATTTAATCAATCAATCAATCAATCACACTCACGATCTCTCATCCAGACAATGCGACTTCTCAGATAGCTTGCGCTTCATCCCTCATTGCCACAATGGCAGTCTCACCGATGGTCCTCTACCCAGGACCAGTAGACGGAGTCTCAAACACAACCGCCAAACCTCCACCCGCATTGAATGCCTCCAATGGCGCCCTACCCTCGTCTACAGTCACCGACATGGCTGAACAGATGAACGAAGTTGAGAAGGCCAAATACGTCAAAGGCATATATTCATGAGATCCTTGGACCCCAAACTTGCTTTGGCTGACTAGTTGACAGGCAAGAAGCTCGGAGAGGGTACATATGCCAACGTCTACCTCGGCCATCTCAAGACGAATCCCTCGCAACTTGTCGCTATTAAGAAGATCAAGATCCAGAAGGAGTACAGTGAGGGTATGGCACCGGATGCGATCCGCGAACTGAAGCACCTACAAGAGCTCTCTCACCCGAACATCATCTCGCTGCTCTCCGTCTTCTCTTCTAAATCGCAAAATCTCAATCTCGTACTCGAATTCTTACCACTGGGAGATCTCGAACAACTCATCAAAGACGTTGAACACATCCGATACGGCGCTGCTGATATCAAGGCATGGATGGGTATGCTCGGTCGAGCCATTTGGTTTTGTCATGAGAATTTCGTTTTGCATCGAGATATCAAACCAAACAACTTGCTGATCGCAGCCGATGGCGAGGTGAAGCTAGCAGATTTTGGTCTTGCGAGAAGTTTCGCAGATCCTTATCGAGTCATGACCAGCAATGTCATTACAAGATGGTACCGTCCACCAGAGTTACTTTTTGGTGCAAAACACTATTCCGGTGCTGTCGATATTTGGTCTGTAGGCCTCGTCTTCGCCGAACTGATTATCAGAATGCCTTATATTGCAGGCGACACCGAAGTTCATCAAGTGAATCTTATCTGCCAGGCTATTGGGACCCCGACAGAGGAAAACTGGCCAGGAGTTACCAAATTACCAGAATACACGGTGCCGGACCCCCCAAACCCATTGAGACCGAGAGATCAGTGGATGGGCATGTTCGGTACAGCAGGTACTGAGGGTGTTGAGTTGCTAATGAAGATGTTGATCCTGGATCCTAGGAAGAGGATAACTGCTCGCCAGATCCTGGAGCATGAATGGTGGAGAGTGGAGCCGCGGCCAACACGGAAAGAAGAATTGCCCAAGAAGGGAGGAGGTGGGGACAAAGTTGGAGAAGACCTTGGCAGAAGACCAGGAGTAGTGGAGGAGAATGACAGAGGAAAGGGTGTGGCACGAAAGCTGAATTTTGGTGCAATGTAGTGAACGTTAAGATACACGGCGTTCTGGAGTCTGCAGGTTCGGAGAGCTCAGGAGCTCTGAATCATAATGATCATTTATATCTGTTACATTCGTGGGTATCACATAATTCCGCACCCAAAACCATACATAGCCCTCTCGACTGCTGGCTTGATCGTATACCAATCCGCCCTTCTCTCTGCAAACTCATAGACTTCTTCAGCCCTGAAGATTCCCTGGAACCTCTCACCATCAGCAATGACTGCCGCTAGCTCCTTGGCGAATTTGCCCTCAATCAGATATATTTGACTCAATTCTCTCAAGGCTCTGAAGTATTGTAGAAGTTGAGGATTTTTCAGTGTGGTGATATAGGTAAAGAAGAGAGTAGTGTCAGAGATGAGGAGCATCGATCCATCGGTGGAGATTCGCTGTCTCTTCAAGTGTTTGCAAAGTGCAGTAAAGAGGCGTAGTCCGACTTCTTGGTTGAAGACGTCCAGCATATTCTTATCTGTGCTACCTTTGAGCATACTCGTGTGCTGGCTCACCAACTCTACGATTTGATTTGCGGTTTTAGTGGGCCCAATATCCATTGCTAGATTGCCATCGGCCGAAGAGATAGGATTATAATCAGTGGGTAGTTGCGTGGTCGCACAGATATATTCTACTTCGGCCATGAGCACGTCAATCCCCTTGTTCAATCCAGCTGCAACACGCTCATCCAGCATCTGCTCGAACTTCTTTTTTGCTTTGCCAGCTGGATCAAGGAAGTCATTTCTATCAGCAATTTTGGGGCCAGCCAATTGTTGCTCATAGAAGACGTCGATCATTTGAGAGATCAAGTCACCTACGTTGACAAGCTCGAGGAAAGTGACGAGAGGAGCAACTCCTTCCTGATGCTCGCTGACTTCCCGTGGATTGTATTTGGATAAATGCTCTACGGCCTTGTCGAAGCCAGCTTGAATGTGTCTAGCACCTAGGATCTGAAGCAAAACGACGAAGATTGAAAGACATTGTTCTCGAGCTTCTTCACCGGTCTGTCCACCAAGACTTATGAACCGAGCGGCACGTTCAAGGCTAGCTCTAGCAGAATGCACAAGTGTTAATGCTACCTCAATGCTGAAAAGAGAGCGAATCCCTTCAAGACGAGTGGCCATGATGGCCGCTTTGGCAGCAAGCTCATCTGTCGGTTTCTGACCACTGAGCATAGACATGCGGTTGATTGTATTTCGGTTTCCTGGAGCGTTCGTTGGTGTATCAGGCCGTGAAGGTGTAGTTGAACTTGCAGCTTCAACAATGCTCCCACTTGATGATTTGCTGCTTGCAAATGGCAATACGTTGACTGGCATCATTACGACTTTCTTGAAAGAACTAAGGAAATCCTTCTTGTCGGCCTGTCGGTTGACATTCGACATGAAAAAAGACTCGGTTGATGCATCTTCCTCGGATAACTTCTTCTCCCACAGATCAACTTCAGCCTCGGCATTCTTCTTGAAATAGTCCAATTCTTCTTGGAGGTATAGATCCACATGTGGTTCGAATACTCTTGCAAGCATCTCGCTGACGTCTGAGGCAAATGCGTCTCCGTAACCTTGAGTTGGAGTGAGAGAGGCACCGAATTGAGCTGTCTGCTCGAATATTCCAGATATAGCTAGAAGGTATGAATGTATGCTCCGCTCGTGTGCTTCGTCAAATAGTGGAGTTACATATTCCGAGATGATATCATCGCCAACCTTTTCGAATAAAGCCTTTTGAACCTGCATAACAGGTGGGAATACCTTGTCAATAACAATAGTTTGCTCATTTAGCCTCTCTGATAACGCCTCAAAGAACTCTCTCGAGGGTTGTAGGGTTACCGTCCCCAAAGAAGCCAGATTCAAACAATCCATGGCCTTTCCAAGTTTTTCCTTCTCCATGAAAAGTTCATGATGCTGAATGAATATTTCGGCGGCAGACTGACCGCCATTCAAAACGTGTAAAACCTGTGCATATCTGTGCATTGCTCCTTCAAGATCATTGGCTTCATATCCCTTCTCAAACTCCCGTAATACAGCATTCTCAAATATCCCAATCATGCTCTCAAGCTTCTCCTCTCGTTGCCGCCATCCTTCCGACCAATCGCTCCGAGAGAACTTTTGAAGTTGCGCAAGCATTTGCGCTTGTTGTTCTGGGTCCCGATATACTCGAAATAGTACAGGATCCGTATGACTTTTTGAACGCGCAAGATCGAAATAGAATGGTGCCAACACATTATACACTCGACCATACTCTTGCCGAGCGAATCCTCGGATCGATTTGACAGTGGTGAACACCGCAAGTAACGACGAAGGCTCATCCAGACGCGGACCAGGCGTTGCTGCAGCAAGCGATAAAGTCTCGAACCCATCGGCAACACTAGGTGGTATTGGAGTTTTCACAGCATCTGTTGACCGGCGTATTCGTTCTTCTTCTACTCCAGCATCAAACAAAGTTGTGCTGACCGGTGGAAGCCCTGGTATCGGAGTTCCGTTCACACCTATACCCATTCTCCTTACCTCCTCGTCTTGTCTCGCTCTTTGAGCCTCCCATTTCTTGCGCATCGCGTTTTCAAATCGTTTTCGAGCTTCGCTTTCATTCCAACATCCCATTGATTGTAATCTTTGTACCCATCGTGTGTCATCGTATACCATTTCCTGCATTCGTTTCGAGACACAGGCGAAACGCATCAGATCCGGCATAGGAAGGTAGTCGAGGATCGTAGAAATAAGCTCTATATGAAGTCAATGGTTGCTTCCGCTAAATCACACAAACATACGAACCTGCTGGCAAGAATGGCTTCGTCTCGACCAGCTCCGTTGCTTTCAACGAAGTGAGCACACTGGTCCTCTTCCCAGCGGCAGCAGCCCCACTCAACATTGATCCTCTCTTGACGTTCGACATGTTTGAAGCTTGTGATCTTCTTCACATCCTCGGAGCTTCCGTCGCAATCACCAAACCGAAGTGTCTTGAAATCAGGAACGTAGCTGAAGGAAGGGGTATTTGTAGGTTGAACTGTCGGCCTTGGCCTTGAACACTGTTGCTCTTAGCCGAATATGGTATTAGGCTGGCGAGGCTGAGGGTAGATAAGGAGGATAACAAAAAGGAAGTATACAAAAGTGAAATAACAATACTTGAGATAGTTTAAGGTTAAAGATTAAGTTATTAGAGTTAATACTAAGGTAATATATAGACAAAAGAAGAAAACTAGTAAAGATCTAGTATAAGAATAGATCTTCTAGATAATATAATAAAGATAGGTTTAGACTTCCTTAGTATATAAGATCCTCTAGTAATACTTAGAGAAAAGATAAAAGCTAAAATAAAGAATAGAAGGCTAAGCAACTATAAGTAGTAGTAATAGAATCTTTAATACTTATAGAAAGAAGAGAAGTATAAGAAAATTAGAGTACTTATTGTAGGAGACCTAACTAAGGGTGTATAGTTGTATATTCTTAGCTAGACTTTTATCTATAACTAGGCAAATAATATTCTAACCTTTAGGTATAGCCTATTACTTAGTATATAGATAGTTAAAGAGCAGTTTATATAGAAATCAAGCACTAGCTTTATATATATATTAGTACCTA
>JAGKQE010000056.1:0-186672 GCA_022609375.1 Xenosphaeropsis pyriputrescens
CATTTGATATATTCATTGAATTGATTGGGGTGTTGTATGTAGAGTTATGATCAACTAAAGTTGGTGATAGGTAGCTGATAGGGTGAAACTGCATCGCTTCGGGTACTGCGTCGCTTCCCCACAAGTCACGTTAATAGAGATAGTTGTTTGTAATATACATATCTTTATATTACCTATATATATAGTAGTAAAAGTACAAGTATTTGTATATACAGGTTAGTATCTATAGCCCTAGAAACTGCCCTACTAAGCAGTATTTATCGCCTTTGCAAGCACTATTATAACCAAGGAGATAACTATCTAATGACTATGCTCATCACCACTCGCATCCTCAGCGAACACAGCTTTTACAAGTTGTTTTTTGTTTACTAAGATTTCAATTGTTAGTAAGATTCAGTGATAAAGTGAGGATTGAAACAAAGCCTACTTTTTCCCATTGCATTCTTTGGTATGTCGTCCACAATCCTCATGACTTGTGGGATTTTATAATTCGCAAGCCTATCGCGCAGCGCGCGCCTCATGTCCATGGGTCCCCATCTCTTCCCATCCTTGCCAGTTTGATCTGGCTTGAGAATGATGACGGCGCCAACTTTTTGGCCCCAGTTACCCGACGGCACAGCAACAACGGCGGCTTCGGCAATCTGTGGCAAGGATAGAAGCTCTCGTTCAACCTCCAGCGCACTCACCTTTTCGCCACCAGTCTTGATGATGTCTGCGCTTTTGCGACCACGAATAAAATACATAGGTCCACTTGCCCATGGTTGGTTGCTTTTCCCGGAGCTTTCAACTTGTCTACGAACCGCAACATCACCAGTCTTGAACCATCGACCTTTGCCATCCTCATCAACCACGTGCTCCTTCTCAGTAGCTTCAGGATTTATGAAGTACTCCTGGAAGATTGTGGGCCCCCGCAGTTGAATTTCGCCATCACGCTCGTTGCCATTGCTATCCAACTCTTCGCCGAATTTAATGACTTCGTGGGTTTCGGTGTCAACGAGCCGTACTTCGACAGATGGCAATGGCCATCCGACGCTCCCATCAACACGATCACCATGGTCAAGACCACAGCTAAGTGCCATCCCAACCTCGGTCATACCATATCTCTCCAACAACACGTTACCACGGCTTAGGTCTGTCCATGCTTTCTTTGTAGGTGTCGGTAGTGCAGCGGAGCCCGAAATATTAACTCGCATGTTCTCTGGAGAAATGGCTTTCCTTGCCGCTTCCTGCATCTCTGGCGATAGAGCTTGGTGGGTTGTCAACATTCGATTGTACACAGTTGGAACAACTGTGAAGAAAGTCACCCTCTCCCTCGTCTTGCCATCTGGAACGAATGGCGCTGCTAAACGTTCCCATACGGTATTGACATTGAAAGGAAACATAAATTCAATAGTCGACCCCGCAAATAAAGGTGTCATGATTGCATTCATGGTGCCATGAATATGATGCAATGGAAGCACATGCAAGAGATGATCCCTAGGAGAATACTTCCATGCTTCCATGAGAGACATTGATTGTGCTGTCAAAGCAGACTGCGGAAGTAGGACCCCTTTCTATGATATACGTGAGTGAATGTCTTGCATTAACGTTGAGCGTACTTACTGGCCGTGCGGTTGTACCCGATGTATAGAGCATCATGCCACCTTTTCCATTAGACTTGCCTTCGAGCTTTACAGTCGTATGCTCTGAACCTCCGAGCCTTTTATCAATATGTACGCTCTTTGGGGGGTTTTGCAAGCCGGTGGCCAGAACTTCTTGAGACTTAGCACCAAACTTAGCAGACGAGAGAAGCATAGACGCCTGGCTGTGGTCTAGGATGTATTGTAATTCACTTGCGGGGAAGGCTGGAGACAACGGCAAAGCTATCGAGTCAGCTGCAAGGATAGAAAGCAAGGTGACTATGACAGTTAGTAGTTATTCTTGAATAGAAGTGCACTGGACCTTGCGCACCCACATAGTCGTAGCCATTCTCCACGAGGAAAGCTATTCTTTCTCCCGAGATATCATTGCTGCCAGCCTCTGTGTGCAACATATGCTTAGCCTCGGCCACATCTTTGATTAATTCCCCATAGGTGAATCTTCTTCCTGAAAGCGAGTGTATCACCACTGTTGACTTTGGATCATGACTCGATATAGCTTCGAAAATGGGAAGCTTGGGCAAAGTGGAAGCCATTCTTGGGAATCTTGAGGAGGCACAGGTTCGCAGAATTGGAAGAAATGTTCGCCTGGGGGAGACTGCCGCTGATGATATGAGAGCAGAGGAGCGACGACAGAACATATTTATTTATTTCCTTCCTGAGAAGTTCCGTACTCCGTCCGGAGTATGTGGTGTGGATGATAGGATCTGCAGCAGCCAGGTAGCCAGGTACGGCCAGGATGTGCGCACAGCGCAATATGCAGATAAGCAAGTGGCGGACGAATTCAGTACGGATACGCGTATGTAGGTGTGATGCAGGTGTAATATGCCAGGGTATGAGTGGGGGGTTAGAGGGAGTAATCCGTAAGTCCTGTTGAAAAGCCAGCCAGCAGCGGTTTACGAAGAGAAAGAGAAGTCATTCGCACTGGTATGAGGTAGTATTCCGAATTCCGGAGTGTGGATAATAGGATAGAGTTGAGAGGACAAGAAAAGACGTCTTCTCTTGCAATGAAGTGAATGTCTTGAGTTAAGAATTCGTTGAGAGTACTATCTAACATATATATATATATATCGACAGATAGAGTAAAGTACTTGGGTACATAGGTAGTCTGTACATTATTCCCATCCATTATAATTAACAGCAACAACATGATTGATGATTGATATTCAATTTAGACTTTTAACTGGGTTTAAGCCGTTCAATGTATTGATATTAGATGTTGAAGTTATATGAATTTGATACAATCCTCGTACTAGACTGAGCTGAATTAGCTACGTACCTAGGTACTCCATACATATTGGCATGTCGGACATCGGGGCACAACGACGGAGCTTCTTGCGATTTATTAAAAATAACATATGTAGATTAGGTACTCCGTGTAAATCCCTACCTCTATCTACATAGTACCTCATCTAGTCTACCCCATCTCGTGCGCCGGCTCATCATCCGCTTACCTCTCTACTCTTCGATCTTCGATTGTCATTCACAACCACAGCCGCGAACCTTTTTCGATGCTCCGCCGCTCTGTAAATTATCTGGTGAGACGATCGATGTCTGCAATGTCTACACAGACACCACTCGAAGATGCCATGCGCTCAAAGGTATCTCGCAAACCACTGGATCCAACTCTATCCACAAACTTGTCGTACTCTACTGACTCGGATTGCCAACCTTAGATCACCGAAACATTGAAGCCATCCACCCTTGAAATATACAATGACTCTCATCTGCACTCACATCACAAGGCAATGGCCGACAGCACCTCAACGGAAACTCATTTCAGGTAATCTACGTAACACCCTAGGTTATTCGAGTAGCATGCTGAACCAAATAGAGTTGTAATTACCTCCGAAGCATTCAAGTCGAAGATGCAACCTGCGCGCCACCGAATGGTTTATGGGCTTCTGAAGGAAGAGATGGCCAAAGAAGGTGGAATCCATGCTTTGCAATTGCGAACAAGAACCCCCGAGGAGGCCGCTACCCAAGATGCGCGGGAGAAAGAGGAAAGGGGTCAGACTATTGAGTCAGCAAATGTTGAAAAGGCTTAGGTGCGGTATAAATTTTGGGTTTGATCCCGATACTTTCGTGGAGCTATGGACGACTCCTGGAACCCGAGCACATGGACGAAGCCCGGGATACGTTTGCTGCAGTATTCTCCAGAACACCAGCAATCCAATGGGAGGGCATGTGGAATTAAGAAGTTAAAGTTGACCAGTTAACTTGCAAGATGGGTCAGGGTGATAATATAGTTGGACAGGACGACTATATTAAAGAGCAGTATTGTGCGCGGAAGAGGTGGTACATAAACACGAGCTTGTAGAAAGAAACATGTTAAGCATAAGGACTTAATTCTTGTAAATATTTGGCTGTATCAGTAGCTGTCGACAGGGACTCGATCATCACTCATGTCAGGCATCCACCCCTTTGGTCGTTCTCTGCCCCTAATGATCATACCATACACAGCTGCTTCTACCTTTTCAACACATGTCTTCATCACTTCCATCTTCTTATCCACATCCTTACCCAAGCCTGTTCCACCACAGGATGTTGTATCAAGATTCTCGAAATGAGACCTGAGCACTCGCAAATCCATCAAGATCGTTCGTTGACCACCGGAAGAACTATCTGTGTGGCTAGTGCCCGGCAGTGAACCTGTAGTTGCCATCGTTGTGATCGCAAATCTCATCAGTTCGCCGACCAGGTCAAATATGCCAAGGATGTAGTCGTCGCCGGTTAACTCAATGCCCACAGGCATTGTAGCAGATGCCTCCGGCTGTGTAATCAGAGTCTGGTTGTTGAGATAGTGCGCGAAGGACACAGCCTCCATATACTCTTGAATGCCACCAGAAATTTGACGTTGGTAACGCCAAGCGTTGATGCCTGTTAAGTCATCCGAAAGCACTGAGAACAAATTTGAAATAGTCATCAGACGCTGCTCTGTCTCAGCTGTGATTTTGTCCGGAATGCCTTGCTGCAAAGTTCGCACTCTATGGACAGTCAGTAGGGGACTATGGGATCCGGTTGCAGGGCATAAAGTCACGTTACCTCTGCAGAGAGAAAATGCTGCGAAGACGTCAATACAAAGTTCCTTGACTAAGTTGAGTTAAAAGATGCTTACATCTTTTTAGAGGCTGCGGTGATATCTCTGCTGTTCTTGATGATTCTCTCTCTCCTATCGTGGTGCTCGTCCAGCTCAGTGCGGAAGCTTTCGAACATAGACATGAATGGTGAGATTACCTCACGATTACCAGCCACGGCATCTCCGTTGTGATCTCTTTTGACGCCAGACATAAGTTCGATATACCTAACAACCTAGGTAGGTAGGTATCTAAGGTATGTACATAAGTACATGTGCTGAGTGTAGGTGGATCCTATTTAAATACCTAGGTAGGCCGGCACTGTATGTATGTATGTGCCTTAGTGGCATCGCTAAAGTAATAACCGAAGATATTCTGTATGTAGGTATCTACCTAATACCAGGTAGACAAGGAACTATTACCGACCTATGTTCCTATATTTATTAAGGTTATACCTTGCCTAAGCCTCACCCACCTCATATCATACCTCGCAAATCAATAAAATCAGATATATGTCAACCGCCAATTGAGTCTGCTCCATATTGTACACAGGTAGAAGCGGCGGACAAGATGCTGGCACAATCTCTGTGGCGGCCATCTTTGGTCTTTCCTGCAGCTATTTTACTTCGCATGATCTTCCTGTTCTATGGGTTGTGGCAAGATTCCAACTCGGCTTTCAAGTACACCGATATCGATTATTATGTCTTCACCGATGCCTCACGGTACATGGCTCATGGTCGTTCGCCATATGAAAGAGAGACTTATCGGTATACTCCTTTGCTGGCCTGGCTTTTATTACCAACAACCTGGTCAAATTTCTTGTTCTCTTTCGGCAAGGTGCTCTTTGCTGCGGCAGACATTGTTGCCGGATGGTTAATATCAGTGGTCCTTCGTTCGGAAATGAAGATGTCAACGACACGGGCATTACGGTATGCTAGCATATGGCTCTTGAACCCTATGGTTGCTACCATAAGCACCAGAGGTAGCTCTGAGGGATTACTTGGAGTCATGGTGATCGCCTTGCTATGGGCTGTGACACAACGTCAACTTACTGTGGCAGGTATCTTGCTCGGGATTGGTGTTCATTTCAAGATATACCCTTTTATATATGCTCCCACAATCATCTGGTGGCTGGACAGCAAGCGTTTAAGTCTATCTCATCTTGAGGAGCTGCAAGAGGAGCCTAGCATACTCATTAAGGCGAAAGGTTTCTTCAATCATGCCCGCCTAACAGTAGCGTTTACAAGTCTCTCGGTTTTTGCAGGCCTCAACATATATATGTATATTGTGTACGTGCCACCCACATGTGTAGAAGTTGACAACAATGCTAACCTCCACATGCAAGATACGGCTGGCCTTTTTTGCATCATACATACCTTCACCATGTGACCAGAATGGATCACCGGCACAACTTCTCTCCATACAACATCCTACTTTACTTGGGTTCTTCTGGTTCTAATGTAATATCAGTACGTTTTGAGTCAGTTGCGTTTGCTCCTCAGTTACTATTGTCGGCGATCATCCTGCCTCTTCTACTAGCAAAGAAAGACCTCCCATCTACAATGCTTGCCAGTACATGGGCCTTTACTTGTTTTAACAAAGTTTGTACAAGCCAAGTGAGCACCCAGTCGAACATGAAGTTAGACTAAATGCTAAGACCAAACAGTATTTTCTGTGGTATATGGTGTTCTTGCCTTTCTATCTACCTAGGTCATCTCTGATGGCCAACCCACATCTTGGACTTTCTGCTCTCTGCCTATGGATTGTAACCCAGGCCCTATGGCTACAGCAAGGTTATGAGCTTGAGTTTTTGGGTAGAAGCACCTTTGTGCCAGGTTTATGGGGATCATCTATTGTATTCTTCTTGACCAATATCTGGATACTTGGCATAATTGTTTCAGATATTGGAAAAGGGTTTCATTCCATACCATAGGAGTGAAGCTGTATACTTAGCAACCGATGCAGCTAAATATAAAACAACTATTCAAGAATGATCTTCGCAGCTGCTATGGTTCAAACCATGACTGTTTAAACAGTGGCGAATGCATTGAAAAGGGTTGTAGAAATTCATTTAGGACTTGTAGGCTGGCTAGATTTGTGCCAATTGGAGAAGTGAATTATGATTTAAGCTTGCTATCATTGAACATGGATCGAAAAAGACGTATACTCAGAAAAGAAGAATATATAAAGGGGTATAATAGAGCATAATAAACATAAATGTTGCAGAGCAAAGTTTCAAGGAAAAGCGCCAAACAAAGATCGCGAAGCTACCTATCAAGAGACGGCCTCCCAAGATTTACCCGGCTCATCGGTAATGGAGGGTGAGGCACTTTGGCCCCAACTTCTTCTGGATCCGGATTGGGCTGTTGCCGAGATCTGTGGTGTCGTGCTGGATGCACTCCTGTCGACCTCGCCGACTAATCGTCTTTCGCTAGAAACTCTCTCGAGGTCCAATTGCTTGTCTTCATCAACAGACTGCTTGCTCAAACTGACCCGCCTTTCGACTCTAATACCACCCCATTCCATGCCCGTGAGATTTCTCGCTTTGTCGGACTTGTTCTCGGATTGAGAAGCACCGCGGAATGTGTCCATGCCGAAAGTCCTCTCATCATGTAGTTGTTCAGAACCACCTTTATCCATAAATAGGGACTTGAATTTGCCAACAAAACCATTCGGGGCCTGGTTCTCCTTGCGTCTCTGGGTAGCATGGTGAGTCCCGACAAGCGCCTTTCGAGTTGTAACGTAAAGAATAACATCCACAAAGCCACAGGATGCCATCATACTACCTGCCACGCAGTAATAGACAACACTGAGAGTAGTACCCGCCATGGCAGCCAAACGACCAGCAGCAAGGGGAAGAGTGAGTGCCACGTAGAAAGCAGGATAAGCGACCTCGATGCGAATTAGTATATCTCAGACAACACTTTGAGAGTTGCGAAGCTTACCATGTACTTTGCTGCACGAGAGACTCTCTGACGTGTTGGTGCGAAAGGATCATGTACAGTATGATTGTTGGTCGTTGCAACGGTCGTGGTAGTAACGGCACTTGCTCCCCCTAACTTCCCGTTGTCGTCAACAGTTGAAGATGTAGACATAGCCATGCCATCCCTATTGTACTCGGCAGGCGCAGCTAAAATGGTGAGCCGTCGACGAAGAATGGTGAACACGAATGCGTAGATGATAAGAGAACCAAGCTCAGCAATGAAAATCCACACGTAGTGAAGATAAAGACGATGAGCTTCATAATCTTGACTGATCCAGCACTGTAAAGCAAAAGTCAGCCTTAACAAGAAATCCAAGAACGTGGGAAAGAACACACCCAAACACCCGCGTTCACAATGAAGTCGTGTGGGTGAGTTATTGGTCCAATAAGTGTGAGAGCAAGACAAAATGCCCAAATGCTAAGAACAATGCCTACAAATACAGGGTAAGGGATGACGGTTCTACTGACTAGACCGTAGAAAGTGTGAAACCCAATGGCTAAAACCCAGATACCGCTCGATAAGTCACCGATCTGGATGAGCCAGCCTTGGGCAAAGCATGCGTTGCTAGGAGCCATGATACTGCCTTCATGGAGCCAGTGAAAAGAAAACAAGAAACTCAGTGCCTGCTGTAGATCGGCTATCAAAAGATTGAAAATGAGAACGATAAATTGATGAGACGAGATGGGAGCATCGTAGTACTTTCTCCAGTAGATCATTCGATAGGTAATGAAAAGGAATAAACCAAGGGTTGACAAAAAGGAAAAAAGGCCGAGGACGCCCATGGCAACCATTCCACCTTTGACATGGTCGGGAATCGCGAGAAGAGAATAGGGAGCAGGGAAGAATCCCGTGTTGGGGTCGATATGTGCGGTGACTTTCAGAGAAGACATGCTTGCAAGAGTCTTGAGAGGCGAGATGGGAAAGAATTAGACTTGAAAGATGGATAACGTCTTGAAAGATGGAAGGCTTTGCAACGTAGAGGTACCTGCGGATGTAGGTAACCGTCAAGGGTCGATAGCTTTTTAATTGAGGTATTGACTAGATTTACAGTTAGCATGTAAATGGTCAAGAGTCCATATGTTGAACAACGGATTGGTGTTTGGGTATGTTTGGGTACAAGGAAGAAGCATGAGGTCTGAAGCTGGAAGGCTGATGAGGGATGGAACTCAGGATGACTGAATCAGGTACAAAAAGTAGTTGTGCAGATAGCAAGCAGGTGCTGATGAGAACTCACATATTGATTGATCAAAGGAAGGTCTTGAAGTGAGTCTATATGGGCCAAGCAAGGGACATGGACATGGACACGGAGATCCAAGTCGTCGAGAAGTTCAAGACATATGGGAATCATGAAGCATTTAAAAGCTCTTGGAAGGTCGTGCATAAGGGCAAAGGCATGGGTCGCGTCTCTTGGAGATGTGGAGGTGGAGCGCAGAGTAATCGGAGCTCATTCGACCTGCTTTGATCTGCAATGAGCGGAGCCTCAGCAGGGAGCTGTGCAGTAGTTTTCGAAGTATGATAAACTCATGGTTCAATCGTTAGTCGAACGACCCTGAATCTTTCCCCGAAAGAGATGCTGTGCTCTTCTGATTCTTTTCCCGGTGCCCGATCTGGTATGGGGTCTATACTATATGACAAAATGATGATATGATAGGAAATCGATCTCATGGTCAGTGTCTAGGGTCATTTAGCAGGGCGAGGAGCGCAAGTAGCATTGTCTTCCAAAACCATAGTAGTAGATGGGCGAGAGTCAAGGAACAGTGTAGAGAGGGCTGGACATATTGAGTTCGAGCCGTTTTGGTTTGATGTAAAAGCTTCAGCTTCAGCTACTTACCTTAGGGCTGCCACCACAGGTGTAGGTACAGGTACAGCTTCAACCTGGACCTGGACCTGGACCTGGACCTTGACCTTGACCTTGACCTCAGCCCCAAGACCCAAAGAACGCTCTAGTATAATCGCCATATCTTCTTTATTGGCCGGTTAGTTGACAGGAAGAGGCTTGACGATGATGCGGAAGTTTGTGTTCATTACCCACCAATGTTACCCATGTGTGGACGTGTGGACGTGTGTACTTGTCCTGTGCGTGCGTGTATGACGGGGTAAGCTTGGGAAAGCCACATAGGTGGCGCGAGCACTTTCAGAGAAAAAGCTCCGAATGGCAAAGTAAGATGGATACTGTACGTATGTAAGTATGTATTAGTTATGTAAATAGGTAGATGGTAGATGGTAGATGGTAGATGGTAGAACGTGTGCCTATCTTGCCTGTGCTTTCCTTGTTATTCCTTGTTATTGTTGTTAATATTTTTATTTTTATTTTTATTTTTATTTTTATAAATGAATGAATGAATCTATTGGCTCTACTCAGTTCATTCCAATAATTACACATATACATCCATAATAATCCAACACAATATGTAGTCAATTAAATTCACAAGCTAAGTGGGGAGAGGGGGGGTCTTTCGCTTTCATATATACTTAGATTACCTAGGTGCCTAGGTAGATACTTTTCACGGTAGATGTGTATATACACACATGTACTCCACAAATTCCATCACAGATAGAGTGATAGAGTGATGGCTTGAGGGCGAAACTACTTGCCTGTTCCATGGATGTGGATAATACTAGGTAGTGTGACATATTCTATATACATATCAAGAACAGCACAACCTCTTCTGTACTTGCAACTATTCCTCCCTCCTTCATTCCACTTGCTTTCGCCTCTTAGTATCTCACTCTCACTCTGTCTGAGCATTTTGCATGATAATAGCATGTGTCATGAACAGCCAAGTACAAGTAGTGCCATTCGCTTTTCATTCAGCCCCCATTCTGTTTGCCGTGACCTAGGTAAGTAGTTATATATTTCAGTAGATGCACAGACATGCACACACTTCGATTCTGTCTGTACAGGAACTGATACTCACCTAAGGTCCTCGGTCATAGGTCGACCCCGAGCTACACAATCACATACATATGTACATAGTACTTGTACATACATAAGATCGCCTTGCAAATCCCTTGGCAATCCATGATCGAACGGCCCAATCACGGAGCATGCATGGACATCAACGCCTTTCCCCGACCTCGCGTGCTCCACATCCCTTCCTCCCCCCTTCCGTACCTTGCTTTGCTTTGCCTTGCCTTGCTTCGCTTCGCTTCCTCGTGCGCTTCTCCCTCTCCCTCTCCCTCTCCCTCTCCCTCTTCATCTTCCCTCTCCTCTTCCCTCTCCTCTCCCATCTCCACACATATCAAAACACAGATATGCTTCTTTCTGCCACAACACTCTAGTATATGGCCGCTTGGGTCCATGGCTTTCCCCATTCACACCAATTCATCACTTACTCGAGTAGTAAGCTGCTTTAGACGAGATCAAGCCTTTTCTACGGTAATTTCCCTAAAGTATGTATGTAGGTGGGTAACGACTAAGTACCTAACCTAGGCAGCTAGGCAATAAGATACGCCGGAAGGAACTTGTCTGGTCAATAATAGATAAATAATTCGCCCATGTTGGATGTTCGAGGAACAAGCATTTTAAAGGCAAGGCAATGCAATCTACCTACCCTGGTACCTAGCTCCTAGTAGCTAACGACTAATTATCACACGAAGCATAAGACGTGCAAACAAATCGTGGATCCTCCTTTTTGAAATGACCTTGTCCAGCTCGACGATTGGTGAATAGCAACCTCCAATTGAAAAGAACGTACTCGTCAGCATGCAGATCCATACCTAGCTTCCATCAGACAGCAACGATGAACAACACCTTTGACAGGGTACATAATACCATGAACTCCGCGTAAATGATGAAGGCTAGATGAAGGTCAGAGGCGCCGTCCGCTCATGGAGGATTGAATGCTATGTAGCAGGTCACCAGATGATTCCGGGAAGAAGCTGGCATCTCAGGAGCTGGCCAAGTGAAGCTGTCCGTGTTGCACAACACTCATCCAGAAGTCTCACCAGCAACAACGCTTCAACGAGCCAACAACCCAACAAGTCAATAAGCCAACGTCATGTCACAAGGAGTGATGTCTATATCATTAGGTACGGAGTGTTCTCAGCTGGTCATGAGCCTAGGTATCGAGCCCACGTACCTCACGAGTCTAGGTAGGTATCCTTACGTTAACAACCTCACGAATTATGCCACCAGCACCCGGTAAAAGTACGGGTGGAGGTTGGAGAAGGGAAAAAAAGCATCAAAAGATTATTAACCAAGTTGGGAGGCCCGGCGAATAGAAACCCGCGGTCCCGTCACTTTATCTGCTTTATGGTCCAGATGATATGAGAGTCAACCATACCACACATGTATTCATACTCATACTCTGCAACACAAGACCTTACTATTACTACGTACAAAATATACAGTAAGTATCTACGCAAATTACGAGTACCCAAATGCTTATTTTCATCGCCCTCTGGTCAACCAAAACAGAAACTATGAAGCTTGTGTAGTGCAGACGATGACTTTTGCACAGACATCGTTCATGATTCCCTGGTTTCCAATTCCACTTCCATTGCCAGTGCGCTGTTACCCTTCGACTGTCTGGCCCTGAGCATATGTACATGGAGGAATCTATGCGCAAGAGGATCGGAGCCTACCCAGATGGTGGAGGTACTGTATGGTTTTTGTACATTGTTTATTTATAGTATTTGTAGGTACATATGTAACTACAAGAATTTCCCTTCTCCTCTTCGGTCAAGCCTCCCTCCGGCCTTAGGTACCTTTGTCGAGTATCATGGCAGTTTCGTGGAGTTACGTACTTCATACAATTGTTTCGGGGATGATGTGGTGAGAATTCCCGAAGAGTCTCCGCATTTGACAGTACTATGTACATACTTACTGGACCATATTAACTCTACTCTGTGCCGCCTTCACCCACTGCACTTGCACTTGCACTTGCATGAACGTGAATGGTGAGTATTAGTAGACGGGTAGTAATAATAATACACATCCTACCTAGGTACTATGTACAATACCAACCTCCAAGCTCGGTTGGTACTTATCAATTATGGATGGAATATACCTACCTACATATGTATTATGTGTGAGGAGAGCTACAAGTAGAACAACGAGAAGAGTAAGTTTGTAGATCTTCCGTAAATCATACTCTATCAGTTGTCAACGTGCCAGCCCAGCAACACGTCCCCCGTACCCACCGAGACTGTACCTACGTACACATTATCCGCGGCTCGAACGGGTTCAGGTAGATCTACGAGAAGGGGTCAAGTGCGAGACTAGAAAAGGCACGTCTCCTGAACTTCACGCTGCCTTCAAACTCAATGGGAGCAGGGTGGCTACTGTGCTACGGTCTTTGCGTAAACATGGCGGGAAGAGCGCAGTCGGCGAGAATCCCAAAATGTACGTAGGACTAGAAGATTAATAGAATAGTAGAATGTTAGAATATTAGAATGGTGGAATAGCAGAATAGCAGAATAGAGAGAACGGGACGTTGGAAAGACTTCGGAAGTTCGCTTGTACTGCTGTGATAGAGTTCACGCCACCATTACTTACTTTACATAGTACTTGTACTTACTGAAGTTCGATTCTCGGAGTGTAAGCCGAGAGACTGTGCCAGGTGCGCGCCAGACCAATCAATGTTCAATGTTTCCAAAGCGAGGCCCCGGGTCTTTCGAGGTTGTGAAGAATTGGTCTATGGTGCTTGGGATGCCCGTCTCGAACGCGAATAGTGAGGTATTGTATGTATGTATGTATGTACATACGTACATAGATACGCATTCGTTCGTATGTGCGTGCCGTGGTCCAGATATGAATCGGATAGTGAAGTGAAAGCGACCCAGGAAATAACAACGTAAATCCTAAGGTACCTTCATCCATTCCCTACCTATAGATACATACAGCATCACCAAGAACACATAACGACCGCCTTCTTGGGATAACGGACGAGGACATCAGCAGCACAGGCAGGACCCTTGGTTAGTTACCTAAGCACCAGCACGGCTTCAAAATGACAATGCGCCATGCTGGACACAAAATCTCTGCAAATGATGCATCTGATAGCTTACTCGCTGTGGCCACAAGTAGGCAGTCGCCCTGCATGTCACTATCTACAACAAGAACATAAACTGAACCCGAATGAAGATCTACACACATCAGAGCGATAAATACCCAACTACAGACGCTACGCACTCCAGGGCGGGAGCGCTTGGTGGCTAAGGATCTTCTGTGGTGGTTATGAAGATAGATATGCCTCTGAAGAGCAGAGCACTCCTACACAGAAGACTTACTACTGTAGCCGCAAGAATGTTATGAGCATTTGTGCCATCTACGCAACTCCGGGTCAGGTCCTCATTATAGCTTTGTCTTCATGGGTCGACAAAAGCTTTATGATAAAACCGAGTGAGATAGATAGGCTCGGCCAACAAACAGGCACATACCTGGTCCTAAAAGCATGCCACCGAACTTCGCTTCACGACACTCATACATTTACTCAAGGGGCTGTCCCGGGTAAACATCGTACTATGATGGCCACAGGGTCCAACTCTAGGCTTACGGTCCTTAGATGCGGAATTCGTGTTGAGCCGTCGATGTCAAGAGAAGAACCGGCAAAGCAGGTGATCACAAGTCCCGAGAAAATTGAGATGAACCCCTGTGGGAAATCCTCGACACCTTATTACGAGTAATCCTCATGCTCTAATGCTATCTTCAAAAAGGGTTAGGATTCATTTTACTATGCATAAGACTACTTTACAACCTTTCTTTTTTGGCAAGATTGGTTATATATTGGGTGCAGAGAAATCACTGCTCTTCATCTCCAATCTTCTCGACATGCCGAGAGCCCTGATCAGTCTCCAGGTCCCTTTCCAAAGTCATTGCCTTTGTAAAAACAAAGCTTGCAAGCATCGCTATACCGGCCAGGGCACACACTGCCACCCAAATACACTTGAGACTGTTCACATAAGCAACTACAATATCTGGCCTGATGGCTTCTTGACTAGGCGGAAACTGCTTGAGGACTTCGACGAGAGCACTTGCATCTTTTGCCAGCTCTGCCGCATGACTAGCAAGCTCTGGGATGTCAAGTAGTTTCCTCTTGAACACGTTCTGAAAGATGACGCCACCGATAGCCACTCCAAGTGTCTGACCGAATGAACGAAAGAAGGAATACATCGCTGCGGCGAACGCAAGATCGGCATTTGAAGAAGATGCTTGGACGGCAAACGATTGTGCGGAATAGAGGATACCGGTCCCAACTCCTGGAACAAGGCAGATTATAACCCACACAGGATTGCTGGTTTCCACGTCTAGATGTATCAACAATCCGGAGCCGAGAGTTGTGACAACCCAACCTGTCCACTTTAACAATTTATTAGCCACATCTTCAGTTCTGCTTACAATACATGGCCGATATTTGCCAGTCTTGGTGATGATAAGCCCAGTTATCACAGCTGCGGGTGCACTGGTAAGGGTGAGTGGTAAGACAGCTACTCCTGACTTGATAGGACTATACTGCTTGGCCACTTGAAAGTACAGCGGCATGTAGTACAAAATACTCCAGACGATTATTCCATGGACAATTGTACCAAAGTAGGCGCTCTTTGCAGTTGAGCTTCGGAACATGCTGCCGCGAATCAAGGGTTCGACTGCCACAAACTTCGAATAGACCATAAAACCAAGCATACCAAGTGCACCAAGTAGCAAAGGTACGTATGTTCGCCAATGGTTCCATGGATACATCACACCTCCTGTTATTTGTCAGTAGAACACGTTCATGAGTGTCAGCAGAAGCTTACCCCACGTCAAAGGGACTAGAAAGCTGGTTGTCGACGACACAAAGATAAATGATCCAACCCAATCGAATTCTTGAACTTCTCGGCAATAGATGAGATCTTCTGGTTAAACCTCAAGAACACGGGAATACCAATAAAAGCGACAGCGCAGAAGGGAATGTTCAGACAGAAAATCCAGCGCCAATTCCCTTCACTAAAGACTCCACCAAGAACAGGCCCTGTTTAGTCGTTAGCGACATCAACTCCGTCTATATTCTCTGTTTTCCAAAGCTTGCAGTTATTCGGGACATCAAACAAGTGATCATTATCGAGTCCTGTCAGTTGAATAATTCCGCTGTACAATATCTCCGAATCCTTGAATAGTCACAAAAGGTCTAGAATTCGAAGATTCGTGAAATCATGTATATTATGACTGACCTGTGATACTCCCGATCGCCCACTGAAGACTGATGAGCCCGAACCATTTACCGCGCTCTCTTAGAGATACCATGTCGGTAACAATCACATACGTGAGAGCTACTAAACCACCCCCACCAATCCCCAGAATGCAACGACCTATAAGCGCGATGGTGAAATTGGTAGCAAGGGAAGAGATGATGGATCCGGCAGTGAAAAAAGACAACGCAGCAAGCAATACCGGCTGTCGACCAAAGATGTGACTGAAAGAAGCCCATGATGGCTGGGAAACAGTTGAAGTAAGAAGAAAAGAGGTACCGGTCCAGAATGCCTCTATTGAGGTTCCATTTAGTTTTGTCGCTATAGTCTTTAGATCAACATCAGCGTCCAGATCGATATAAAGAACCAGTGACTTACTGGTAAAACGACGGCTACAATCGTAGCATCGATGGCACACACAAGATTGACAAGACATAAACAGGTAAAAGCAGCCAGAAATTTCCACCCGACCTTTACAGTGATGAATTGTGATCCATGTTCTAAAAGAGAAGGCGGACGAGTACTCTCAACACTTGATTCTGTTTGGATTTCCTGGCAAGAAACAGACTGTAACTTTCTCGCGGCTTTGCGGTTGGCGGAGAAGTGATTCCGAAGAGAAGCAAGATCCTCAGATGCAAT
The DNA here is from genome assembly GCA_022609375.1 of Xenosphaeropsis pyriputrescens. Taxonomy (NCBI): domain Eukaryota; kingdom Fungi; phylum Ascomycota; class Leotiomycetes; order Phacidiales; family Phacidiaceae; genus Xenosphaeropsis; species Xenosphaeropsis pyriputrescens. Next base: position 16,510 of record JAGKQE010000056.1, read on the forward strand.
CATGATGGTGGTAGAGAGATATCGTTTGTGATACCACAGGTGTGTATATATTCCCGTTGAATGACGAAACTTCTGGCTACCGGCTTGTCAAACTTCAAAGGAGATTCGAAATGATAATGCAAGCGTATTCTCACCTACTAGGCAGCTGTGCGGGGGAAAGGCTCAATATCTGTGCCCAAGAACATCAATTGATTTGGAGAGTTGCGGCAACTCAGTCTGTTCTGGCAAGTATTGAGAGATGCTTGCGAGATCATGTTGTATTTATGATGAAAGTAGGGTTCTTGAGTTGGAGGGCAACTTCATCCTGGTTATCAAAAGTTTATGTCAAGGAGGATGAAAACTTGCTTCTAGATGTAACTGGGCGGTATCTGTGGCTGGCTGTGAACTCCATCGTACTTTCCCATGTTTGACATCAACATTGAGTCGTCCCAAAGCCATATTCTTGCAGTGACTTTGCTAGCAAGTGGACTCGGTGCGGCTATTCAGCGATGATTGACAAATAAATGCATACCTCTTTCGGGCTGACCGAGATTAGCTTCATACAACAGATGATATATGTTCACTTTGAGGGTAGGATAGGTCAAGGGCTACTGTATCTGTAGAGAATCATACCAACTCCATAAGCAGATCTGGGTCGAATGGAAAAATGCCCGAGGCTTCGAGCCCAGCGGGATGGTAATGGAGACGTGTTAAGAGACACTTTTCACGTGGAAATTGACATGTGCTTACCCTGTTCCAAAGAGGCTTGTTCCTCAAGGAAACAGTAGGGAGTTGTATTTCTGTATGTATTCAAGTCTTGTGCGTGTAGTTTCCTTCGTTTGGGATTGGAGCAGGCGTTCTGGTTCCAGAACCATACCTAGGTAAGGCGGTTTCCATATGCAAATCTGGTAATTTGGGGGTGGCGTTTGCTTTACCGAATGCGGACAAAGCGAGGTTCCCATGTCCCTTTATCTTCACCATTGGTAGGGTACCTTACCTGTACGTAGTAGTTTTTTTTGTTGTGGCTGCTGCTATGTACCGTATTTGCGGTAACTATTTACTTATCCTCAACCTCACATTCATCACGTCTCACCGCCAGATCTGAAGCTGAATTCTCTTCTGTCTAGAACATGAAAAGAAGTACGGAGGCACCGAGGTACTGAGGTACTGAGATACTGAAATATTGAGATACTGAGGTGTTTAACGGTAGCCATTCATACCTATCCACATCCACGGAATAAAAGAACAGTACGAACAACGATCCTCCGCCTTGACTGCAACCAGCTCGCGTTCGAGGTCAATATCGCGGGAAGTACGTACATCCTTCGTGAATTTGAATCATCTTCTTCTGATCTGTACGTCTCCAGCTAGCTTTTATCCATAGATCACTCCGTCTTCGTTCCTCTTGCAGTATCCACATCCAAAATGCTCCTGAGAATTCTAATTCTCCGTGGCACCAGCGGCACTAGAATATGCATCACTTGGTAGTGACTGAGGGAGTCTTTCCCCTTGTTCTCCCTTAACCCGCAAAACCATGCCTCCTGTGATCTCTGGACATCTCGATGCTCGCTCACCGAAAAGAAGAGACTTGGGGCATCCTCACCTCTGCTGGAATCAAGAGCCCAAAGACAGACATTGCAGCCATGATTTGTATATCCATTGTTCACTCTGCTGCTCGTGTCGCCTTCTTTGCTTGACAGCTAAATGAGGTGCCTCCACAAGCCAGGCATACAAAGTTAAATAAATAGGTATTCCCTCCACGACGAATTAGTTATGGAGATTATGTAAGGGCCCTTCTATCATGCCACTACAAACTTGAGGTCCACTCCCATCTCTCTCTCTCTCTCTCTCTCTCTCTTTCCTCCCATTTTTTTTTTGGATTGACGTGATGAAGATACACTTCGTGGCTAAAAAATCGGCGCATATAAGATCAGCAGTGGAAGGTGAAATGAATTCAGCAAGAAATGAGACCCACGCAGTTTGTCCAAAGCCAGAAAATTGATTGTTGTTTATTATATAACTACTGGAAGCTATATATTCTGAAAGCCATACCATCATCGAAAGTCGATTCATTCAGAGCTAACAGATAGTTTTCGAGCACTATGCGAAACTCAATTGTTAGATATAACATCGTGAGATTATAACAAGAAACGATAAGTTTTCACAGAATGCATCTCGATCTGCTTTTTAAAAATAAAAAGATGGATCGAGATAATGCTGCCTAACTATTACGATCTTTGACTGCTCACAGCTTGACTATGAATAAACAAGTTCTTTCTTAACTACCTTTTATTTTCTGATATTTCTGCCTTTTTGGTGGTGAAAATTGGTTCGGAGTGGAGGCCACCATCGACCATCGACCAGCATGCATGATCATCCAGATACGGTAAATAATAATGTACAGTGAAATGGTAGATTTAGCCTTGCTCATCATGGTTTACTCACAATCTTGCCCTACTATATCATAGGTACTCACCCTCAAAATCTCGAAGTAGCATCCCTTAAGAGTCTTTATTAAGATCATCAATACACACGATTCGAACATATTTGCTGGTTCAAATTTGTTCTAACATCACATGCCTTTTTATTTCAACAATTTGAGACTTTTTCAATAATAAATTAGCATTGCCGCCTTACCTAGTAGTGTTCAATCCTACAAGCGCGAAATATTCTATAACAGGGAAGAAAGGACGCTCAGCTCATTGGGAATACCGACGTGAAGGGCTCAATTGTTCAAGCAAGCTTGAATCAACACCCAAGGGCACAAGCTCTCCTGAACGAGTGATTCGAGAGCGCTGGTGGTGAGAAAGGACGGCATCGAAGCCAGTCCGGTGAGAAGAAGCCTGATGGGCTGCAGCGGGGTGGTCCTCGACGAGAAAGATCCGGCCATCATCATCCACATGCGCTGCCAAAGGCAACCAGTAGTTGTAATGATCGCGGTATCTTCTGTAGAGTTCCATCACAGCACGCTCATTCATGCCCTGCCTTTCCCAGAAGGTGACACAGTAAGAGCACAAGTCACACACTTGGTTCGTGGGCCTCTTCTTGAGGGAGCGAGAAATGCCCAAGAGACGGAGGAAGGATATGTACTTACATCTGCTCACATGGCGGGTAGTGTGCTTGCAGCACAGATGAAGAGTGTTCTGCTCAGTGCACATGACGATCTTGATAGGCTGGAGGATCTGGTAGATGATCGGTGTTGTGCGGTGGTTGTAGGCTGGAGGCTTGTGTAGAAGGCCAATCAATGTGTACCCTGCGAAAGAGTCGATGCTGCGGGATAGAGAAGGGCAGATCATAGCATCCAGGATCATATTTATACTTACTCGTTCATCTGGTTTCCTCCACTATTCCTGGGCATCTTGGTGTTCAGAGACATTCTCCTTACTGTCTTTCAAGAGATCTCGACGTTCAGAGACATGAGTTCTGAAATCTAGTAAAGATTCTCGACAATCCAAGACATCAGTTGTAGGAAACATACAGCGTGTTCAAAAATTTGATGTGTATATGCCGAACCAAGAGCTTGTACAAAAACATATTAAACGCTGTAAACATATTGTTTCTTTGTTAGAGTCTAGGAACAACGCATTTGTTCCGCAGCACGTACTTTGACAGAACAGCAAGGCTCTAGTGAGGCAAGAGCGCAAACCAGAACAAAGGTGTTGTGTAGATGACAAAGAACACTGCTGTATCTGTCACCAAACAAATCCCAAAATACCATAATGTCCTGATCCTCCTTTGCACAGGATTTTTTTGGAAACGCCACGCTAATATCACAACCTACATGCCTTCACATCACACAATCCAGAACGCCATACCAATATAATCGCAAATATCACTCCTCCTCAGACTCGCTACTCTCATCATCCCTAGCGCCATCTCCATGGGCTTCATTCTCTAAGGCTTCCGCAATTTCCGCTTCCAGATCAAGGTCATCGATTTCTTCCTCGGGTTCAGCCGCTCCGGAGTGGTGTACAGGACTGGGTAAAGCTAGAGCCTCAACATCTTGGTTATGGGAATACTCCATATCACTGTCGGCATCCTCCTCACTTTCATCACTCTCTTCCTGTCGAAATATTGGTGTCGATTGGGATTGAAATCTTTGAGATGGTGGTCCATCAGGATATTCAACAATCATGTCGTCATCTGAGTCCTCTTCTGCAGGCTCAGGTGTGGGCTCTCGCCTGGTCACTCGCGGCTTCTTTGTCTTCTCTGTCTTCTTGGTTTTCAGGTCTACGCTCTTGCGTACTGGAGCGGCCTTTGTTTCGCGCTGAGGCTCCGGTTTCCTCATTTGTCGCGGTGGTGCCAACTGGTCGTAGGACTGTCTGAGGCTAGTTGCATCTTGATCCCAAGGCGTGCTTGTAAGATTCATGTCGAATGACGAGTCCAGTTGATGAATGATGAAGGCCTTGCGTTCTGGATCGAAGAGTAACACATACTGATCATCTGGGGAATTTCGAGTTCCACGATAAGCGTACTCCTCGTCATTATTGGTGAGGGCTAAATCGTAGGTAGATGCATCTCCTGATGTCGCAGGCTGAAGATTTATCGAGGTGTTTGAAGAAGGCGAAGATGTATTTGGTTTATGGTTGTCTATGTGAACGAGCGAGTAAGCAAGCTGCTCGACAGGCGGTGGAATGAACGGCTATGTACTGACATCGAATACCTGTGTATAGCTCTTTTGTGCCCTTACCCATCAAAGCATCACTGAGATAAACAGGATATGGACCAGAATCACTACCATCATACCCTGGAGTCGCCATCGTGGATCTCTGCAGCGAAGGATGTTCTATTGATTTCATGTAACCAAACCTATGAAGTGAGATAAAGATGGAGCGTTGGATGAGTAGAGGCTCGGGACGTTGTACACTTCACGCCTCAGGTCTTGAGGTACCTAGGTAGGCACTAGTTTTCCGGGTACAGTAAGGTACCGAATTAGGTAATAGGCCAGCTCTAGCGGTCAAACTCCAGCTCCCCCACCTCCGCTGACCCTGAACAGCAAGACGACGGCAACCCCACCACCATACATCCGCTCCACACACAACTTGACAAATTCGATAAGCAATTTAAGAACCAAAGACGGGCCCACGACTAGACCAAAGAAGGTGAAGTAAGGCTCATTGAAAATTTATATTTATATGATCATCAATAATAGCTTTATATGTTTCTGCCCATAACAAAAGTCCCAATTCTATATGCCTGAATATCATGGCTTCCAAGACGCCTGGACAATTACCTAGTCCTCTGGGGAAAACAAAAAAGGAAAAATACTATGAAACGATAACACATTATATTATGAGACTCAAGCCCCAAATTACCATGAGAATGTCATTAAGGCAGGATTGAGCGCCAGGGGCAAAAGCAAATGACTAACAGTGACTGTTGCCATGGGAAGAATGGCAACGAAATCCTTGATACGCCAATCATAAGGAATAAAATTGCCTGTGGCCAAGATGATCATACCAACAATACCAACAATTGAGAAGATCATTGAGAATTTGAATCTATTAAAGAGTCAGAAATGCGCCGAGTGAGAGCGAAGGCCAGATGAACGAGTTGGTTGACTTACTTCTTCAAAACCTTTGGCACTTCAATAAAGAAGTTCGAGAATTCAGCCTCCTTGCTCGTAGCTCCCCAAGTCATGTCGATTTCGAACATATGTGCAAGCAGTGCCTGAGATACGTGCAGTGATAGACCACCAAGGAAAATAGCAAGCATGATGGTCCACTTGAAGTTTTCAAAGAGAGCATATCCAAGAGATCGCTCACCAATTCTGTACCGCATGACAGCAAGAGCGATGTTACCGAGACCGTTGAAGACAATGATAATGGAAAACCAGACCTTCCAGGAGTCGACGTAGTATTTATCAAGGTAGCCATTGTACCATCCAACAGCGAAGTAGTTGGCAGTAGTCATAATCCAGGCAGCACCGATCGCATAATACGTACCAATGTATGAAACGATGGTAATTTTAGAGGTGAAGCGAATGTTGGAGAATAAAAATTTGCGGAAGAGAGGTGTGAAAGGACCGCGCCAGAGCCACAATCGAAGCGGGTGGAAAAGAAGTTCGTTGCAGCCGTAGGCATATTTCTCCCAACGGGCGAGCTCATCGTATACTGTAAGAGAAACGCCTTCTTTGAATCCCTCACCAGCCCAAGCAGCAAGACGAATGGTATAACCGTTGACTTGCAACCTCAAAGACATATCGAAATCTTCAGAAACATGAGATTCTGACCAGAACTTATCAAATTTATCTTCGTCCTGGTAAGACACTTGTTGAATAGCAGACCAACGAAGAATTGCGTTGTGTCCAACGAAAGGCGCAACATCACCATTGGAGACGGTATATCGGATGGCAGTGTAGATGAGGTTGGTAAAGAAAGTAATCCCATTTTCGAAGTATGTGTTGACAACTTGCATGACTCCTGAGGAGAATTGCATGATTCCAACCTCTGGAGATTGTTCCATTTCAGAGCAGGCATCGAGTAGACAATCAGCTGGGACTCGGGTATCGGAATCAACTGGAGAGTGTTAGTACCTGGTTCCAGATTTGATGGTCAAGATATCATCAAGGATTACTTACTCAAAAGAATGTAGTCTCCAATACGGATATTCCCATCAGCCCATGCACGACCGTCTTCTTCAAGAGCCTCTTTAAGACAGCGTTCGTAAGCTTGAGCCTCGTCGGCTTGAGTCCAGTCATGTGGTCGTTGAATGAGAGAGAGCTTTTCTTCAACCATGCAGGAGATATGGAGACCGAAGTTCATGTTTGAAGCCTAGGAAATCCATTGTCAGTATCAAATTCGAAAATAAACAAATTAAGGAAGGCCTGATATATCCTGGATGGGAAAACCAAAAGCAACAATCTGTTATCGTGGTTGGAGCCAGCAATCATAGACAACGCCGATAAGCACACCACTGTCAATTAAGCTTTCGTGGCGATCTCCTTGCTGGGATGTAAACGCCGCCACGAAGCTTTCAGCCGCACAGAATGCCATGCCACCATGATCAACAATTGTACCACACAATTTGGTCAAAAAGTAACCGACATCGAAACAGTTAAATGCGACATCAAGCATCATCGACCAAAATAGACATGGAATGAGAAATATGTTTGAAGTTATTTCACTTCAACGACTCACCTTCTTGAACTTCCCCTTTCTCACGAAGCCATTTTCGCCATGCTTAGGCCTCGCAACCCAGCCAATGCTGTGGTCGGCATAAAAGTCAATTCTGGCTTGGCGCTCTTCTTCATCGATGAGTTGTAAACCGTCATCATTGATGAACATGTTTGCGCTTCCACCCTGGAGCTCGTAGGTAGAGATGGCCTGTTTGATCGACTTGACGGTAGGTGCGATAACGCTAGCGAGACCCTCTTTGTATACTGGGCACTGGATGGTGATGTGAGGCAAAGTTGGTCCTTGAAGTCTTGGTGGCGCACGAGCAGAGTAGAATTTGGAGTTGATGCTCATCTGTCGAACGGGACCGAACAACTGGGCAAGGCAGCCAACAATGACCTGAGCAAAGAAAAGAGTGAAGAAAATCTGGATTGGCGTGAGGGCCAAGAAAGCAAGGCGGGTGTAGTCTTGATCGACTTCTACTTCCGCGGCAACAGCTCGGAACCCAGCACCGAGAGTAGTTATGATCAGGGTGATGGTAAATGCAACGAGGATGGTATTTTGCAAGTGGATTGGTCGTGATTCAGCCTTAATCTCCCCACTTTCCTCGTCAATCTCTTGCTCTACCACGTTTGGCAGTCCCTTTTTCTCATCATCGGTCTCCTCATGAGTCTGCCAAACGAGCTCCATCAGCTCGGACTCAATAGCTTTGGCACGTTCAACGAGATGAAGAGCCTCATCATCCCAGACTACCAAGAGAGCATCAGCGGCCACGAAAGCCGCAAACTGATGCTTACGAGCTCGTGGAAGGTCTTCGATGGTAGGAACTATCTGGATTCTAAGTCCATTGAGTAGAGGAACATCAACAGCATCAGGAGACCACGAAAGGAAAGTCTTGATGACTCGGGAGTTGACGGTCATGGCACACTGTCAGAGCAGTTAGTCGGGACGTCACACAAATTTGGAAAGCTGCATCCGGTGTGTACCTGAACGTTCATAGAAGCGATGGCAGAGGCAAAGCTCGAGGTACCAAGTCGTGACGGACATGCCATGTAGGTGTTTCGATACTTTCTGAGGAGGACACCCTCATAATTACCACTCCCATCACTGACCCACATATGTGAACACTGTTGTTGGTACAAGTAGTTGACCATGACTTCGTGTCGGATATCATCAAGGAAGCCTGAGGCCCGGCTTGAGCGATATGAGTTTCTCGTTGAGTTTGCTCCCGACTGCCATCTTGGTGATGGTGCTTGGAGGTCCATTGGTGTTGTGGGCATTGACGGGCCTAACGTTGCCGACTTCTCATTAATATCAGGTTCAGAAGTCGGAACTGGCTCCGACTTCTTCGCCTTGAAATAGCCTCCGAGACCCATGGTGACTTTTGGGTCAGCAACGACCGAAAGACCTTTGGATATGAGGCCTTGATAAATGTCTTTTCTTGACGATTCGGAGATTCTATCAAAAATATCAGCTTATGTTCACAAAAGGTGGGGCCTCAAGAGCATACGGTAGTTGGAGGACGTTGTGGGGCTCTTGGCCGATTCTGATAGGAGATCAAGACAAGGGGAAGAGAAAAACAAATCCGTGGAAAATAAATGAACGAGAATGTTCAACAAAAGAAGAAGGAAAATAAATAGAGCAGGGAGGTCTGAAGATGTATGTATGCTCTCTGAACCCGGTAGCAGGATGGTCAGAGCAAGAGAGCTGAAAGTCCAGATCTAGACTGAACTATCAAGAGTTCAATAGCGAGCGACTGATGAGGACTGGAAGCCTCTACTAACGGGATGGAGTGGAGTATCAGTACCGGGTGAGGATGTCTGGCAGATCTGTGTTTGGCTTGGTTCGGGAAATGTGTAGCTGAGCCGCTGTGATGGAGGCGGCGAAAGAACGGGTTTGGGAGAGTTCCAAGTTTTGAGCAATGGCAACTGAGACTCTTGGGTTGTATTAGTGAAGGCTGGGCTACCACGGTATCGATAGCAGGTAGCATCGCTGAACACCTAGTAGTTTGGGTACTTGATAGTGGTTGACGGGGGGGGAGGGAAGCAGATGGCCTTTCGGGCATCAGAGGTCAGAGGTCAAGTGGTGAGAGCGTATCATGGTAAAGATAGAGGGGCTTCCTTCCTTGAACCAGAGCGATGAGAAGTCTGGGACATAGATGTTAGCCTGTTGTGTATATTCCTAGGATAGGACCTTATGTGTACAGTAAGGTAAGGTAATGTGGGTGTGAAGAGTTCTCTTCTTCTTTGGACGACGACACGAGGGTAGGCATGTTGGTAGTGTACAAGTAGTGCGATAAGGGACTCTCGGCGAAAGAGCGTGCAGAGAGGCTACATGTAGCCTAAGGTACCTAAGGTAGGTAGATACTTTTCAAAGGCGCATTTGATAGGTACTCACCTTACTACCCAACTACTGTAAGTAAAGGGTAGGGATCTTTTATTTCGCACAAGTATGTATATCCGTACTGCTGTACATGTGCACAAGGGTATCATGCCAACCTGGTAGCGTGCTGTTGGATGACCGTGTACGATGCGTGGTAGGGAGTACAGAATAGGTAAGTCAAGTAAGGCAAGGCCACGGAAGTAGAAATAGAAACTTACATGAAACTAGGTAGGTATATACATATATATACGATATGTATATACGACATGTACATATCGTCAGCACATCAGTACTTCAGACATCCCCGTGTAGAGAGAGGCACGGTCTGTAGATCATGGCAGTGGATGCTCGTACTGCCTTTGAGGTGCAGATTCCCTTTTTCTTTTCTCCGAAGCAAATCAAGTGGCCGAATGACTCTAGAGGTACCTAAACACATCCTTTTAGCTCCCATTTGGATTGTGAGGTTGATGACACTGAGCTGTTCTGCGTCTGCGTCTGCGTCTAGTTCCAGCCCGCCGTTTCTCTCATCCCGTACCTAAGATGTTCCGTTCCGTTCTCCGTTCTCTGTTCTCTGTGGACCATTCGGATCCAACTGATAGTTGTTGGCCCTGGTGCTCCATAACGCCAACAACCGACTCTTTATCGAGTTAGTCTTTTGATAGAGCAAAAGAACTATCTTTGATGGTGCTCTCAAGGTCCCACAACTCAAATTCTACCTAGGAGGGAAATCGAGCACCGACAGAGTGACCAAGATCAAAGCATGTGTTGATTGAATATTATCTATGTGCATCATCATCTTTTCGTTCCGAGTGCGCGTGCGCGTGAAGGAGATGAGGGAAGAGGGGAGACGGACAAACAAAAAAGAAGGGAGAAGTTGAGATGCTACTGCTGTATGACACAAAATGTACACAGAAGACTGGTATGTACTGTATGTACTGTATTCACTGTATGTATATTTTATTCTTATCATGTTCATGTAATATTTCTACAAGTACTGCACGAGTCTTGGAGATCTTCTTCCATTTCCATTCAATTGCACTCGCTCTGGAAGGTGATTCATGACACGATGATGACTTGAATAGCATACAGTCAATCACTCATCCATCTACATAATACACTGCCTGCTACATGCATGAATCATGACTCGAAAATATGTCCATAGAATTGACAAAGAAGAGTTCCATAAAAAAGCATGAGACCGGGCAAGAGATGGACATTGTTAGTCACAAGCCATTGATGATTTCGCACAACATATAAGAATCAAGCAATCACCCAATGAAAGCTGTAATGATTGGATCCGTTGGATCTGTTGGATCTGTGATGCATGATGCATGATGCATCACGGCAGTGCACACATCTGATCCTCTACGCTGCTCATTAGGTATACAGTGTAGGTCGTACAGATGATACTGACTTCTATTCTCGTACGGGCGAAGAAGGAAGATGACAGGGGGCAGGGGGGGGATCTTGTGGCAGAGGTTGTCAAGACAGGGGAGACGACTTCGCCGCTGTGTTGTCAACGTCAACGTCAACGTCAATGTCAATGTCAATTTCGATCGTCCGGGGGGTCATGTTTGATATCTCTTTCATGATACCATAGATTGTGGAAAGTCGAGAAAGGTGCCGACTCGGTCAGCACTGTTGTCCGTTTCTACTGTAAGGAAATACCCAATTCATGCCCGACCCTCCGACTCGAAGACGGCAGAGAGAGGGAGGGAGAGAGGGGAGTGCGAACCTTCATAATTGTGCTGCTGCTTTTGAGAGAAAGACGTTGGGATACAGGGTGCAGGGCGAATAACACCATCAACCTTTGACTGCCGCTTACAAGTAAAGTAGACTGACTGTATTTCTCGTATGAGAGATGATGATGGTATGCTTCAATACATCAAGAAAGGTACATGCATACTACTTACTTGTACAATAGGTAAGTTCATGTCCATGTCCATGCCCACTTTGAATTCCCTTTACTCTTCATCCACTCTTTTGCAATGCGGAGCTTCGACTGACATTGATGGATTGATGAACCGACGTCGTCTCGCCACGTATTCGAGTCGAGTCGTATCGATGAGACAAACATTAAGCTTATGTATATACTTGTACATCTCTCCACTCTGCTTATCATCTCCCTCGGCGGTCCCTCGTATTCCCAACTTTGTCTCAAGGTCAGGAAGTGTATCACGCGTTATTGTACTTGCACTGGTGATAACAAACAACGTACTCCAACGTACCCGTCCCATGTTTTCCCTCCCTTCATTTTCACACAGATGCATATTGTGCCCTTCATCCCCTATCGTACTTCTCGTCCTGGTGGCTGGCCAGCTGGCAGATCTAAGATACCTGGGTATTACCTCAGCCCATAACAGCAGTGGGCAGTACGATCATCATTGTGGTATTGATAGAGTAGTACAGTACATACAATACCTTGTTATTGGTACCTAGGCAGGTATCTATTGTTGTAATTCTTCTTTCTAGTCCGGCCTTGTGTGCCCCTCTCTCTTCTCTCCTCTCCTCTCTCTAATCAACACATCTACCAGCTTCGATTAGTGATGACGACGGCAAGAAGTTCCCTTCACGGATGCACTCTGTAAAGTGGCTAACGGTAACGGCGTCAGATACCTAGGTAGTTAGTCTCGTAATACTATGGCGACTTGACTTTTGTAAGGCGCATGGCGGTATGAGTGTTTCTCACAACGCCATGTGAGCACGAATATGACAATCCGGCTGGCTCTACCTGGGGGGGTAAGGCATGTAGGCCGAACAGCGGTGCGTTCGCAAGATAAGGAGAACTAAACAAGGCCAGGTACATCCATGTTGCAGTACCTAGGTAGACTTGGGAGTTAACTACCTACTTACGAATTGACGCCATCAGAAAACCCACTCACTGTCTTGATGCATGGAGTAGCGAACATTCTACAAATTCCACTCGTTCTTCTTTTTTCCCTTTTCCCTTTTCCCCTTTCCCCTTTTTGAGTTTTGGTTGTGCTCTAACAATGGGACTATCGATACCTAGGTAGGTATCGAGGTCCACTACCCACTAATGCCATTTGGAATCACCAGCAGAGCCCGAGAGACTAATAAGCAAACTCACTTATGTTGATGATGACGATGATGATCTAATCAGACAAGAAAGAAGGGAGAATGGAGAAGAGACAAGAGACAAGAGAGATGAAAGGAGAAAGGAGCAAGGAAATGCCGCTCTCAATCCCGTGCTCTCGGCTCGCCCTATGATCGGCTCGCCACACCAACGAAAAATAAAGCGCATACGGTAGGTATCAAAGACGCCCCATCCAAAGGCTATCGGACTCTATTCTAAGACATCCTATCCGTTGGGAGGCTTGTGCTTGTAAAGCGCTCCCGCATACCAATCCCCAATCCCAAGTGCCAACGACCACACCTCACACTTCGTACATCAAAACACAACAACGAGAGTGCTCGTGTTGCACGGTGCGCTAGGAACTATCCATGTGGCATAACCGGGCCACAGCATGGCCCTTTGGACGGAGTGTCGATGGCTTTGCCACTACACAGTAGACTGGATGGCTCTTTGCAACCCGCTTGGATTTTGGGGAGATGGACCTTGGTACTGGGAGTGTCACTGTGTCAGTTTACCTTCCCCGGCCTTACAGCCTGACTACCTACCTTAGGTATGTACTTTATGTAGTTACTTGTGTTTTATAAACATCCCTGGCCTCTCTGGAGAGGCTCGTCTCTTCGCCTTTGTGAGGCACATGGTGCTCTGAGTAGCGTCACCATTGTGTACCGTGTATGCAAGTGTGGTGAGATGGTTGTGTGTACCGCCTCGTCCTTTTCGTGTATTAAGTACGAGGTGAAGGTGGAGGTGCAAGTGGAGGTGCAAGTGAAAGATCTGTTGCACGCAATCAATGTCTGGGATTTGATGCAGGCAGATCCATTCTCTTCGCATGTGCGGCTGACGCCCGCTGCGGCAATCGAACATCACGAACTGCAGGATTGTGTGAGTTTGAGCACAACTGAGTATTGGGTGGCATATGCTCCCTACATACAACTTTACATCATATCGAGCCGCTGCTGTATGCAACAAGATAAGCTATCTGGAGTTGCACGACCCTTCCTGCCCGCCATCGCTCTGATGATAAGCATAATGACTCGCAGTTGATAAACATAAGAGCTACTCATGCATACTGTGCTGAGACAGTACCTATAGGTGATCACAAGACTGAACAGACACGACGATCTTTACTTGTTCAATGGCTTTGCAGACAATTGTAAAGTGTTCATTAATTAGTTCCATTCAAGCCAATGCGCGCACGATAACCGATACTGCTCTGCTCTAATATGTAATAATCTATGTCGGGGTAGCCTCCCTGAATATCCTGTCCCACCAACGCCAATACATTATGTTATCAAAAATTGCTGTCCTGACTTGCATTCAAAAGCCCCCTCAGATTTACTCGTTACCATCGCACTGTTGCCACATGTCCACCTTACTGATGGTCATTTGAGCACCGTTCTTCTTCTGCCATGTTGGGTACCACTGGTCCTGAGCATTCCAGAAATCAGTCTTGGCTGTTGGAGAGGCATCAACCCATGGCTTGCCGCTCTTTCCATCCTCGAACCATCCATTGGTGCCACCAACGGCAACGTTGAGGATCAAGTAGAACTCTTGATCGAAAGGTGTGCTGTCACGGCCAGTCTGAGACCACTGATCAACCAATCTGGTTCCGTTGGAGTCGGAAAGAGGGAAGTCACCACGCTGCCAGAGGGGCTCGTTGAAGTTGGTGTAGAGAACTTGAAGAAGGCGAGAGTCGACGTAAGTGAAAAGGTACTTCTGAGACCACTCGAGACCGAAGACGTGCTCTTTCATAGCGTAGGTGGAGTGAAGAGCGCTCAACTTGACATTGGTACGCCACCAGGCATCGTTGGCGGTATCCGGACCCCAATGGAGTGCCGAGGAGATAATGTTGTTGCCGCCTTGAGAGTAAGTGTAGTTGTTTCCGCGAGACTCAGCAATATCAATCTCTCCGCTAAGAGGCCATGGCCCATAGGTGTTGTTGACTGGCAACATCCAGATGGCTGGCCAGAGCCAGTCACCCTCGGGCATCTGAGCAGTGATCTCAACACGGCCATATTTGATAGTGGCGCCCTTCTTGGTGTTGATACGACCGGACTTGACTGGCTGGACAATGGTACCGTTGGTGGTATTGGTGCTCGTAACACAGTTGGAGAGAACATCTGAGGAGCACAGTCCAGATGCTGTAAGGTTGATGACGGTGTTTGTTTCGACCAGAGTCTTATCCTGAAGTGTTGGCTTGATTACTAGCTTGCCATCCTCCACGTACACGTTCTCGTCGGTTGTAGTAGTTTCTTCGAATTGACCATTGCTAAAGACATGTTAATAAAATACTTCATATCATAGACTATGGAGTGTACATACCCGAATCCACCAACTTCAGCTTCTTTGGTCCAGATACTGGAATCAAGACCGTTGGAGAAATCATCACTAAGCACTGGACAGTACTTGTGGTGCACTACGGAAGAGATACCATCGTAGACTAAGAAACCAGCAATGGCGAAGCCTGCAAGCAGACCAATCAATGGAATGATTGAAACCCATTTCTCCTTTGGATCCTTCTTAGCCTTCCATGGCTGCTCAACCTCGCCTTTTCTGACCCTTCTCGAGTGAAAATATCTCTGTGGGAGAGCACGGATTGCAGAGGAGGAAGAGCCGAAAGAAGAGCCAGGTCTTGAAGTGAGTGGTGTACCAAATGGATTGGAGTTCACTCTTGGTACTGGAGTGATAAGGTCGCCATCATAAACATTTCTCTCCCCAGAGTCTGGAGTGCCGGCTCTGATGGGTGTGGATGCTGAGCCTCTCAAGTGTGAGTCCATGTTGGTTGATGTGTTGGACACGATGGCCTTTGGAGATATGTTTGAATGAATATATGTAACAGCAATTTGCAATGCTTGAGCTGTGGATGTTGTTATATGTAAGGGAAAATGATTGTGATGTCAAGTGATGATAGTGATCGTCAAACAAGGCAGGGTGTCAACAATATCATATATACCCATGAAGGTATATGCAACAAAAGCAAGAAGCATACAAGATGATAACAGTAATGGTGTGGACTTGATGCAAGAAAGCAGGACCAACAAGACTTGACATGTGGCATGAGTCCAGATGGCCAGAGACTTGAAGTCAGCTCGGAGTGAATGTGTGTCTAGGCTTCAAGTGGATGTGTAGCCAGGAAGTCTTGAGCCATGGACAAGGTTCGAGGACCTGACTATGGATCAATGGTGTATTGTCTGCCATGAGAGTTACTCGATGAAGTGAGCGGGCTGAAGAGAAATTTGTCTTGTTCTTGATAGTGGCTGCACGTTGAGGCCAAGAGAAGCCGAATACGTGAGCTGGCAGTAGGTGTGGAGGCGTTGGTGGACGTCTCATTCCCATAATTATCAGAGCAGGTTGAAAATAGATTGCCCCCATGAGATTTAGCATGGTGACATCTCATGGTAGCATTCATGGAAATCGGACATTAACCTTGAGCCAAGTAAGGTTTTGGATGTCGGATCTCCATTGTGGAGGAGGGTAGCTTGATTTGATGTGCGGCGCTATCCAATAATGCATTGAATAGATACATGGAGAACAGAGAGACGTACATAGTAGAAGAAACAGAGTGGTATCTCTCGGTACTCCGTAGATGTAGCAGGGATGAGTAAGAGTGTCTGGGTAGCAGAGGGAGCTTTGCTAGGCTTGTCTGGTCTTCTTGGGTCAGGTATTGCAGGGAGAGAAGAATGAGGCACTACAATACCGGAGATAAGGTAGCGACATGCCATTTCTTCGTCTTGGTCTTCGGTTTCTTCCTCTTCTTCTTCTTCTTCTCTTTCGTCTACCGTCTAGTCTCTTGCTTTGATCCTGGTAAATCGAGTATACACATTTGGCTCTAAGGATGGGCGCCAGTGTAGGGGTGTGTGCCTGACTATTTTTCTTTTCTTTCTTGGTAGCTGTTGTTGAACGTTCTACCCTGCATCTCTGACTCTTGTGAGAGGAACAAGTACGATGCGCGGTATAGTAAGATAGATGCATGGAGGTTCTATGCGCGCGATTCGCTAGGTCCCATGCAAAGCTCTTTGCATGGGACATAGATATATACGACGTCTGCAGACACAGAACAATGAAGTAATGGATACTAGAGCTGGACAGGGGTATAGGGGTATTTCGATGTATGCTTCGGCAAAGGAAGGTGCTTGTATTAGTTTACATGTAGTTTGGCTTCCGCTTCACCAGCCCAGCCGGCCGTTGACCTTACCTTAGGTTGGATAATACCTAGGTAGCCGGTGAAATAACCTTCCCTTCCCTTCCCTTCCGTGCCTTCGTATCCATATGCACACGTTCAAGGTACCTACTACTGTACTATGTACTAGCAGAAAGGCAGTGCCGGGATTGTTGTCGGACCATCTGGAGCGGCTATGATGTATGATGTTTGATGTGTGAGCATGGCCGCTTTACACACTCGATCCACACGGAGAGTCGAGTAGCGCACGCGATCACGCATTATTGAAAGACCGGGAACTTCTGCTTGGTATTGATGTGAAGGTACTTAGTAGAGTAGAGTACACCAGTATGGTACGGCAACCTGTAGACGAGGCGGAAGGATATTTCTAAAGAGGTCCAAGGTGTAATGGTAACTGGGTCGGTAAGTACTGTAGTGAGTATCTCGGCAATACAACACACGCCGGCGAGTGTTGGTCGTTGTATGTAAGATTTGGCGTGAAGTTGTAGATAGGTAGGTAGGTAGGTAGGTTGCAGGTAGGTAAGGAGTAGTGTAGTTAGTAAGTATTCGTACCTTCTCCGGCACGTGCCTGGCTAGGTATGTACAGTATGTCTTTTCCTCTACTACGTACTTTACTCTACTCTACTCAACTCAACTCAACTCAATTCTATTGATATAAACATACTGTAGGTAC
The DNA here is from genome assembly GCA_022609375.1 of Xenosphaeropsis pyriputrescens. Lineage (NCBI taxonomy): Eukaryota > Fungi > Ascomycota > Leotiomycetes > Phacidiales > Phacidiaceae > Xenosphaeropsis > Xenosphaeropsis pyriputrescens. Next base: position 33,930 of record JAGKQE010000056.1, read on the forward strand.
TATGGCGCCAGATATCTCGTGCCCCTCTACTTGCTTGCATATAGAACTACCTTACTTCACATCCTCTACTTACTATTCTACGTGTCTACCATGTCCACCCTGCTCACGATACTTCGTAGATAAGTCTTCTACCATCGATGACATAGCTTCGCCAATTCCATTGGTGCATGGTACTGGTACTGCTGGTCATCCAAAATCTTCAGAACTTGAACTAATTACCTCTACCTAGGTCCTCTTGCCAATAGACAACACCTAGGCTTCTTTCATAAAATACTAATCATCTCAACTCCCACCAAAACTCACTAAAACTCACCAAAACCCAGCCAAACCCAACAACCATACTTCATACAGCACGGGTTTACTGATCTGCCGGCCATTAGCGGTCGTCTCGCGCACATATATACAAGTAGTAAGGTACCTAATTCATAGCTGTAGATGCTTAAAAAAAACACAGAGAGAAACCATCACAACGACCGAACATCGATAGTCATCGCGGAAACACCACCGAGGAGGGAACTCCGTACAGCAAGAGCACTATTTCTCCATGAAAAACCCCCAGACTTTCAAGAGCTTGTTCTACTCATTCACACACGCTTTAGCTCTGATCAATACCACGGTGGCCGTCCTGGCGATGCCCGCTGCTTCGGCACCTCCAGAGTTGGTACTGTCCATAGTACCTAATCAAAATCCAAGAACCACTTGACTGGAATGCGCCAGCTCTACTATGATTGCCCGAAATACCAAAAATGGCTCTATCGAAGAAGTAGAAGCACCTTGAATCCACCAAGGTTCACTCTTGTAATATCCTCTTGTATTCATCAGTAGCCCTTCGCCATACACATGGAATTGGGACACGCTTCCAACTCCTCACCCGCGGTTCTGGTATTGGTCGGGAAGCGGAAACAGGGGCCCTCTGTTCATCTTTCTTCCTTTCTTCCTTTCTCTTGCATCTGCTGCGCCCCTTTCACTTTGTTAGGTATTCTGACGTCGATGAGGCTAAATGAAAACACACATATTGCATTCATTGCAATGTTATTGAAATAAGAATAGATGTGGCTCGACAACATCCAGCTGAAAAAACGTCCCCTTGAATGGCCTCTGATGCATCGCATTGGCCCATCTCCCCTTAGCTCACCCGCGCGCACCATGGCAGAGGCAGATTGCGTTACTAGGCAGAGTATCTACGATCGCGGCCTTGGCGGGATGGATTGGCTCTCTCGAAACTTTGCTTTGGTGCTTCACAAATGAGAATCTTGATTAGAAAACAAAAACGTTGGACAGACAGGAGAAAGAACAGAGCTCAAGCCAAAACATGAAATAAGATATCATTTGCCCATGACATAAGGTATACGAATTATGAGTTATGAATTATGAATGAGCCGACGATGTTGATCAATGGTTGATGGCCATGGGATTTCTAACTCACGGACATTACCCCGTGCTGTTTCTTGATACACTATGTAGCTATTTATACTTGTAATTACATATTCAGTATCGTACCTACATATCTACCTATCTTGATCGTTACCTGCCTAGGTAAGTAGGGAACTTACGATTTACATTGACGGCCTTGCTTTATCGGCAATTACCTACCACCAAAAGGTACTATTTACTACCTTACCATCCAAAAACCAATAGCCTGCCAACGTCGTCAACAAACATTTACGACGTTGGCAGTCTCAGCCTCAACGGGTAATGAAAAGTCTCTTCCATTGCGTGTTGAATAACCTCTTTGTCATTGTTCCTTTGGCCTCGGCACCTCTTTTGTTGCATTCCATAGCTACTTACCTAGGTCCCGAACTCTCTCCTCGATCAATACTTACCTCTACTCCGGAAAGATACTGACTTGTTTGCGAGCTCTTCACCACTTGCTCGAATACCTTCTCGGCGTTACTCCGCTCTGTTCCTCAACTCTTAGTCTTGTCTACTTGTACCTTGCCATTGCATTGTTAAGGTATTGTTGCAGTGTGTCCGAGCAGACTGGCAAGCTTGAGTCTCGATGCCGACATGGAAGCGCCAGCAAAGACCATTGTCACCCATGTTGTCCGATGATATACCCTATCCTCTTGGTTTTCAGCAAACTTGGTTGAAGCCTTTATTGCTATCCTAGTTGGTATTAGCACTCTACTGTATCTATGTACTGTAGGTACGTGCTTCTTTTTTCGTTTTCGTAGTTATCGCCATCAATCCTCTTTCATCTTGGGGCACAGACAGTCGATTTGGTTTAGTTCTTGCTCCCGATTCTATCTCACTCTTTCGTAGCGGGAAAGCTATCTTGGCCTTCGCCGTCGCCTCATCATCGCTGGCCTCTTCGTACACTTCACCATCCAATCAGTGGCATTTTCCAGAACTCGGGATGTTTTCCCTGGTCTTTCACGCCTTTTTCCAAATGGTCATAGAGGCTATTGAAGTGTTATTATTTCACCACCAAGCCCTCTTTTGGTGGGTTTCGCTCATCTTACTTGCCCGTGTCACTCTCTATATCGCTTCCTTGTCTGCATGTCCTCCCCAGCGGTACACCCATGCAACATGCATAAATACGAATGCTTTCATGTGCAAGAACGGAAAACACCCTGTAGTCAAACCGTATCCCCCTTCTTGCCACTCGAACGGGTGATGGGCATCAACTGCAATCCTTTTTGGTGCCGCAATAAAGCAGAGCCTGCAATACTATCGACAATAATAGTCCTGCCGGCACGATACGAGCTGCTCGTCGCAACTTGAGCTTACCGCCAGCTCAGACATTACTGGATTCGTTGTAGCGTATGAGTGATAGATACCAAATATGTTGTATACGTATCGGGGAGGGATGGAGAGGCTGACCGAACTAGCCGGCTTGTGACCATGAGAATTGACTGATAGCTGGCCTTCAGAGTATCTGTACAATTTGCATCCTTTATCATATGGTCTATATCATCTGCAGAGTTGCGACAGGCACATTAAGCCTTGTTGTTGTAGCCAGCCGTGTGAGGTGCCGTCTGATCCTCAAGAGGTTCATTGTACTTCTTAGTTATGATGTAGAGCATGATCATGACCTCGTCAGGCAAACAGAGTTCCATGTGTTGTGTTTACCTTCCATTGTCTTTATCAAATTTCAATAACCAATCCACGGCAAACTAAGATTGGATGGCTTCCGAAATATGCTCTTACAAGTTAGAAATCTGTTCATGGGTCCCGATATTCAGGGCGGAAACTTGCAGAGCTGCAATGGGAGAATTTTATCCGCAAGATCATCAGGTCAGAGTCCGCTCGAACCTCGTGGTATGAGCGGACCATGTTACAGCTTTGGGGAGTCTTTATAGACAAACAGCAGTATTACTTAGCAGTTCTCAGGGCAGAGAGAATTGGGCCAGGGTGATTACGCAAGTTTCAATATTTGTGTGTATATACATGGAATAAAATAAAAACGACCGGCCGACCCTGTACAGAGCAAGTATCAATAGCCTCTTCACAAAACTAGAGACCTAATTAAGCCTCTAAGACTTAATAGCTATAGAGTTTGAGTGGAATTGTGGTAAAGTGCTAGTAGTATGCCTTGTCCTAGTCTAAGCATACGTATTTTCAAGTGTCATATATCAACCTTCTTGAATATTACTGAGCCAAGCATAAGAAATACTCCCATATACAACCCATCGGTCAAACGAACCTCATGGATAAGTGCTACTTCTCCTTGTCGCCGAGTTCATCGCCGAATTTACATTTGAGAATTTCCCATGGTATCACGGTATGTATATTCCCGATAGCACTTGACTTCATTAACTTGTGACGCGATAATAGTTCCATCAAGTGGCACAAAGACGATTGATGCTAGACTGAATCCAAGGTTGCCATTTTAACATATAAGAAGAGAATTCTATGTAGTGTTTGCAAGATGTATAGCTCGAAGCAATTAATTGTATGGCTTTGAAGAACTTTATATACACATATAAACCAACATACGGTGTCTAAAGTACTGTGCAGCTCCAGACTCCCTTTTAAATTTTAAAACTTATATGGTTCCCAGTTATTGTGAAAATTTGAAGTAAAGATAGGAAATATGAACAAGTGTATCATTGTCCCTTATACAAGTCTAATTGCTCAACTGCTTTAATATTAAACTCTGTTGACAGCCTTTCAAGAGGCAGCGAAACACAATCTTATATGAATTTGTAAACTTAGATAACTTGCCATAGAAGAACTAGGTAAATATCGCGAGATCCTCAAGAGCCTGGGTTGAGTGAAGCCAAGGCCATCGATAGATTTGAGGCTACTCAGGCAGTTCACACTTAAAAGTTTCCTCCACAAAGTAGGAAACGCCCAAAGCGTTATCATCCTGGTCTCCCTTTTACTAAAGTGCTAAACATAAAAGGCTTGGTGAACTCGGAGTTGTTTTCTTAGCTTTTGACAGTTCAGTCTCCCTACCTTTGTTGGCTCTTGAATTTGCCTATATATGACTGCACTGTTATCCAGGACACGAGTCCGATTCTCCTGCCTTTGGAAATCTACATTCTCGACAGTAGTACTATCGGCAGTCATTGATTGGGATCGAACCTTGATGCCATCGTTTGCTCATCAAGTGTCGTGATATATCGAGAGACCTATGGCCATTACAAAATCCTTGTATGCACTCTCAACGCACTTCGATATCTAAGGATTATAGTGCTTGAGTCTCGTATCAAACAAAACACTCAGGTCTTTTCAGAGCGCTTAGCAGAAGATTCTCTTCATATAACTGTTGAGTGTTTCATCATTGAGAGAGTGGAGGATTAATTCCGTGGTTCCCGGGTATCACCGTACGTCATTGTCGGTGTAGTGGTACGTAGCGAGATGTCCAGGATGCTGCATATTACCATGCTACGTCAAAGACCCCTAAAACAAACGGTGTAGACCTGAGACCCCACCGAAGAGTATTCGTAGACTTCGAAATCTCGTCGACATCGAATACTAAAGGTATCTGGATCATTGAGTCCGTCCTAGGTGCCTAGCCATTGAGAACGATACGATCGTCATCCCACATCGCCATTTCGACATTCGACATTCGACATTCGGTACCTGAGATGCGTTTGATGCACTCTTATCACACTTGATCATCATGGCTCGTCGAAACGAAGAAGCTCAGGAGAGCCGTACAGGTCTGCTCAGCAACGATCAACGCGATAATTCAATCCCATTGCGAAAATCTCTTGACGATGCCTACCGCTCATCCTCTGATTCTGACCTCGATGCCACCGAATTCCTCGATACCAATACCCGGAATGAATACGCAGACCGTGCTCCCGGGCATACCGCGACAGCTTACGAAAAGAGTGCATATTTGGCTGGCATGCGTCGACAATTAGCACGGAGGTCGAAATGCTTGCTGATAACTTTGTGTGTATGCATTTTGTTCTGGTCGATACTGGCGGCTGGTGGATTCTGGGTGTACAAGGCCAGCCCTTGGGACGGTCAATCACCACCATGGTACCCCTCTCCGTCGGGCGGAACGGTGTCTTCGTGGACCGAAAGTTATGAGAAGGCCTCGAAGTTGGTGGCTAAGATGACGCTGCCCGAAAAAGTCAACATCACAACGGGCACTGGTTGGATGATGGGTCTGGCTGTGGGAAATACTGGACCAGCAACGAACGTTGGATTTCCCGCTTTGGCTCTGCAGGACGGCCCCTTGGGCTTACGATTTGCGGATAACTCGACAGCATTTCCGGCTGGAATCACCGTAGGTGCGACATGGAACAAGGAATTGATGTATCAGAGAGGGAAGGCCCATGCCCTGGAAGCCAGACTGAAAGGAATCAATGTACTGTTGGGTCCCTGCGTAGGACCTATTGGAAGAATGCCAGCCGGAGGTAGAAATTGGGAAGGGTTCGGTGCCGATCCATACCTACAAGGAATTGCTGCCTCGGAAACAGTGAAAGGAATCCAATCGGAGGGTGTCATGGCTACCATAAAGCATTTTTTGGGTAATGAACAAGAGCATTTCCGCCAAAGCTTTGAATGGGGCCTCCCCAACGCCATGAGCTCCAACATCGGTGATAGAGCTCTGCATGAGATCTATGCATGGCCCTTTGCAGATGCCATCAAGGCTGGCGTTGCAAGTGTGATGTGCAGTTATCAAATGGTCAACAATTCATATGCTTGTGGCAATGCTAAAATTCTTAATGGAATCTTGAAGGACGAAATGGGCTTCCAAGGCTTTGTCCAGAGTGATTGGTTAGCGCAACGCAGCGGTGTTGGAAGTGCATTGGCGGGATTGGATATGAGTATGCCGGGAGATGGCTTGAGATGGATGAATGGAGATTCATTGTGGGGTACTCAGCTCACGAAAGCTGTGCTCAATAGCTCAGTGCCGCTTTCAAGGTTGAACGACATGGTTACCCGAATTGTGGCTGCTTGGTACCAGCTTGGGCAAGATGACAAGAGCAAATTCGATGGAGAAGGCCCAAACTTCTCCTCTTGGACGGATGAAAAAATGGGACTTGTCAATCCCGGAAGTCCAGATGATAAAGATATCAAAGAAGTCAACAAATTTATCAACGTCCAGGGCGAAGGCAAGGATGCACACGCAAAGATTGCAAGAGATGTTGCTGCCGAAGGAACCGTGCTTGTGAAAAACGATGGCAATATCTTACCTCTCAGCCGTGATGGTTGGAACGATAGCTCTAAGCATGAGATGAAATACCGGGTAGGGATATTTGGAGAAGATGCTGGTGAAGGAGATGGTCCAAATTCTTGCCCAGATCGAGGATGCAACCAGGGAACTTTAGGCTCAGGTTGGGGTAGTGGAGCTGTAGAGGTAAGCTTGATGTTTTCTCAGTGTCTGATACCCAGAGCAGCTGAGTACTCTGGGTTTACATATACTGACAATGCCAGTTTCCACACTTGATTACTCCTCTAGCCGCACTCAAGAAGTATGGGTTCAGTGAAGACAAAGCCTATGTCACTTCTTTTCCCACAAACACCCCACCTTTTAAGAAGGCACCTGCAATACTTCAAGACCAAGATGTTTGTATCGTCTTCGCGAATGCGGATTCAGGAGAAGGATATATCGCCTCTGGTGGTATTTCTGGAGATCGGAATGATTTGTTCTTGCAGAAGGGCGGCGAAGCTCTGGTTGCTCAAGTTGCAGGCGGATGCGGCAGCGGTAAAGGCTCAACAATTGTGATAATACATTCTGTTGGCCCAGTTGTTGTTGAGAAATGGGTCGATCTCCCTGGTGTTAAGGCTGTCATCATGGCAAATTTGCCAGGCCAAGAAAGTGGTCTCGCCATTACAGATATCCTCTTTGGAGACGTTAATCCAAGTGGAAAACTTCCGTATACTGTCGGCAGAAGTTTGTCAGACTACGGTGAAGGTGGACAAATTCTCTTCTACCCTAAGAATGTTGTTCCTCAGCAGAACTTCTCAGAAGGACTTTACATTGACTACAGACACTTTGACAAACACAACCTTCAGCCACGTTATGAATTTGGCTTCGGTCTTTCGTACACGACATTTGACTACTCTAATATTACTATTTCACATATCAGGGCAAAGTCTGCTTTTCCATCTGCTCGACCAAAAAACGCACACTCCCCACCAAAGTACGATGAAACGATACCTGATCCCAAGACTGCACTCTACCCCGAGAATTTCAGGAAACTGAAGAACTTCATCTACCCATACATTGAGAAAGTTGGTGATATCAAGACTGGTGCTTATCCATATCCTGATGGCTTTGATATCGAGCAACCCCTCTCTGCTGCAGGCGGCGGCGAAGGTGGAAACCCAAGTCTCTGGGACGTTCACGCCAATGTGACAGTTGAAATTACAAACAGCGGCAAAACTTCTGGCAAGGAAGTCGTACAACTCTATCTCCAGTATCCAGACTCTCAGTCAATAGATGGCATCACGAATGAAGGTGGGCAAACTTCCATCGACTTTCCCATCAAGGTCTTGAGAGGATTTGAGAAGATACACTTGGAGGCTGAGGAGACCAAGGTTGTCGAGATGCAACTCACCCGGCGTGATCTCAGCTTCTGGGATGTTGTTGTTCAGAATTGGAGGATGCCTACGCATGGTACTTTCAAGATCTGGGTTGGTGCCAGTTCAAGAGATCTACGCTTACTTGCAGAATACTAGGTAGATCATAGATCTCCGTAGATTCGATTCAGCATGTCGTCAATGTTCAAGTAGTTTACAGTAGACAATAAAACAATCAAGAAATCATATTCATAGACCTTCTTTCCAGATAGAGGAATTGTGAATACCTTCAAGTGCTAGAAACAGCGTCCCCCTTTAAATTAAGACCTCGCATAGTCTCGAAGCCGTTAGATTCCCTTGGAACATTCGATTGTTCCGGACCATGAGCCTTGTGGACGACTGGGTGAGAAGGCCTGCCTCATTCAGAACCGTAGTAGGGAGGCATTCCCGTCGCAGGGGGCATGACATCGTCGTCGCTGAGCGCCGGTGAGGCTGCGCCCTAAACGTCCACAAAGGGCTTTGTAAATTTGATCATCTGGAAGCTACTCGCTTTCTCTTCTCTTCATTCTTCTTCTCTCTCTCACCGTGCTTTCTTCCATCCACATTCTCCACACAACATCCACCTCGGTCCCACAGCATTCGGGTCGAGATACCATATCACCTGTATTTCTCGCTGTATTCAATAGACAACCTCCCAAGGATACATAAAGGTAGTCAGTTCTCTCATCATACTAGTCGCTGCTCGCGTTTGCTTGTGCTGGTATCGTCGTCGCTAACCCATGTTGTTTCTTCATGTAGATGTTTCGAGGCTTGTCGCTTCGGCGCAAACGCCCTGACAAAGGCCAGGAGGAAGAGACACCATTAATGGCTCCAGGTTTGCCTCCAATGCCAATGCCGATGCCGAATCAAGTCCCCCGTCGTAGTAAGACGGTATCAGCAGCACTGGCTAGATCCCAGGCTTCATTTTTCTCTCGTCGCTCGGAGTCCGCTGCTACTACTCAGGCATTTCAGGCATCACAGGCATCTAAGGCATCAGTAGAGAGCAGCACTAGTGTCCTTAGGGCTAGATCAACCACTTCGCGCCCTTTGCCCAAGCCACCAGCCACAGCTCCACACCCGCACGCGCACGCGCACCCATACCCACACCCACATCCACCAACCACCAAAGCAGCCACTCTTTCTCCGGCAGCTAACCACCAGGGTCTTGCTCAAATCACAATCACCGGATCTGCACGCGAAAAGGCTCTCCCAAGCAAGCCACTCCCTTCAATCCCGGAGAAAGCACAGGCGTCCGGATCGCGTCGTGGCACCGACACTGACACTGACACTGACCCAAGCATGTTCTCGCGTAAGAAGAAACAGCAGCAGCAGAAGAAGCAGCCGCCAAAGCAGCAGGCAATGAGCTCGTATGGACGAATGGCGCAGGCCACCAGTCACGCACGAAGCTCCCAGCTCGCTGCCAAGCAGGCCGAGTTGGAGCGTGAGGCGAGATGGGCTGCCGAGTTCGAGCTCCTTGCAGAAAGCATCGACATGCCAGAGGGCAGAGAGAAGACGGCCGAGGAGCAGGCAGAGTGGCTCGCCGAACACGCAAAGGATGCAAAGGACGCAGAGGATGCGGAGGACTTTGCTGGTTTCGCAGGTGCAGAGGCAGCCGCCAGTAACGTTGCTGACAACAATGATGATGATGATGATGATGACGACGGTGTTGCTTTTATCAACAACTACAATGCCCGCAATGCTCGCGCCGGTATGATCATTGACTCTTCTTCTACGGCCCGTATTCATAGAATCAATGAAGCTTTTGCTGCTGCATCTTTGTCCGCGACCTTGACCTCGGTCCCCGCAGCACTCGCTCAGAAGCAGCAGCCAACCGTCCGTGAGCCAGAGATGCCTTACATGCCTGAGCCCGCAACCACTGCAGGTGAGCCTGACACGGGCACGGCCAAGTTCCGTGATGAGCCTGAGTATGTGCCTGAGGATGTCGCTGATGCACTGCCACGTTTGGGTCGTCCGCGCCGTGAACCCCACCCAAACCGTGCGGCACTCGATCTGGAGCGTCCCATCGGTCCAATTATCTGGCATGGCACAAAGGGCAAGGGAAAGGCAACCGACACGGAGAGCAACGGCCAAGTTTGGGCTTACGGAAACAGAGAGACTCGCGTTGGTTCAATTGCCTACGATATCGAGCTCGGCACTGAGACTGAGGCTCGCGTGAAGCGCATCAATGCTCTCATCGACGGATGGCATGAGATTGTCGTGGACAACAGTCACTTGACCGGCCACCCGGCTCTCCGTGGCGCAGAGTCTAACCGAAGTCAAGCTGAAACCATATCAAAGAAGCGCCTTCAGGCCATCCTCCAAACCATCGGCGAGGTCATTATTCCACGAACTCTCACACATCCGAGAGCCAGCGAAGGCGACGTCTACTCTGCTTTGGAACTCGAGACCTTCTACCAATTTATCATGTCTTACAGCCACCAGGATCGCAAGATCATCATCGCGAACAACAACTCCCTTCGCATCATCAAGAATGTAAGTCTACCTCTCCTTCCATCCTCCTGGCTCCTGGCTCCTGGCTCCTGGCTGACTCTTTAACAGGAACTCGAGTCTCTCCTCGCTCGTGATGCCATCACTGATGCCGAATTTGGTGATGTGATTCTCAAGTTGCCAGCCGAGCAGCCACTCAACGGTGCACCAGCCCAGCGCAACCAGCAACAGGCCGCTCCAACCCCAACCCCTGCCGCTGCCCCCCCATCCTATGCTCAGGCTGCCCCACAGCCAGCTCTTCCTGCTCGTCGTGGTACCGATCCACCAAAGGAGCGTGAGCTTGACGAGGCCACTGCTACATACGACTACAAGGGTGACGCCGGTGACTGTGAGTTCAAAGCTGGCGACATTATCTCCATCCATGAGTACTGCAACGCGGAGTGGTGCAAGGGTCGCAACAAGCGTACCGGCGCAGAAGGCTTGTTCCCTTCCAACTATGTCCAAAAGATGGAGAAGCAGAACTACCAGCCACAGCCTTATGGTCAACCACAATACGGTCAGCCGCAGCCATATGGCGGCCCGTCTTACGCTCCTCCACAGCAGGCGAACCCATACAACGCTCCAGTTCCCCCAATGGCTGTTGCCAATGATACTACCGGCAACAAGGAGGGCAAGGGCGGCGAAATGGGCAAGAAGTTCGGAAAGAAGCTTGGTAATGCTGCCATCTTCGGTGCCGGTGCGACCATTGGTGGCAACATTGTCAACTCAATCTTTTGAGTTAACTTTGTGCTTCTGATGTGCTCATTCATTCTCTCCTCTTAGTCTGATCGGCGTCCGTTCTCTGTTCTGGCAAAGTAGTCTTCTCGCCTCTTTCTGTCACAGGATTGAGCCTTTTAGCTGACGAACTGCTACTCTAATGTTTTCCTTTTCAGCTACGTGGCCCTCTCATCTCTTTCTCTTGTGGATCGAGCTCTCATTGGACGTACAGCTACCTAAATAACTGTTTCCTGTTGTTATCTGACTTTGCAATGATATGGATTCCTCTCGTCATCTTCTGGTCTTGCAGAGTGGCATGATATATCCTGTGTTCCCTTTTCCTGTTGTATAATGGCGGCATCAGCCTTGGCGTTTTACGGAAAGGGTTTACGATATCTGAGGGTTTGGTCTGTTTTAACTGTCTGATGGAGCTGCTGAAGTTCTCTTCTAGAGTCTTAGATAGTGCACCATGAATGATACCAATTGTCTCCTATAATTTGCCATCATTTTGCTTGATGATATCGTGATCATCCTCTCCAGTATTCAAAGCACCTGTGGTGTTCACATCCAACGGTTGCTTCAATAGGTAAGCCGAAGATATGCAATTTCAAAATTAGCCTCGTACCAGTACCAATATGAAAATGTAGAAATCACACCCATCAATTCATTTCATAGACATTGTCGTCCAAATCTATAGGTATTTAGAGCCAGTCTTTATCGAGTCATATTTGTTGGGGCTTCGCAATGGTCAAGGGCTATCGAGTCAACAACTCACCTCACTGTTCTTCGTCTTCTGATAGAGCCACGGTCAGAGAGAAAAGAGGAATATCATAGCAACTTGTTGGTTGGTAACTGTAAGACGAACAGTGCGATAAATTCCACGCCTGCTGTACTATTCGTCTTCGAATCACGATACTTGAGTGCTCTGGCGAAACAGGAACGCGCCGTACCCACTGTCGGCGTGCTTCTCACAGCTGGAGTCTTGATCAAATATCCCCGAGAAGAACGGTGGGTGTTATTGGCCATCTTATTACGTCTGAATGCCGAGAATAGTAAGAACAAGGTATGATGTTTAGGCGATAGATAATTTCCCTGTCGATGATATGTACAAGAGAGGCAAGCCACAAATGCACAATCACCGCATTCACTCAGAATCAGATGACAATACTAATTAAAATCCATCAATTCATATCTTTGGACGTGGTATCGTCATTCTAAGCGCATGAGAATCATGGTTGAAGGCTCAAGCCTGATTGCCAGCCGTAGACACTTACTTACAAGTGTTTGCTGAAGAATCCCAGTGCGGTTTTGTAGCCACGCTCATACTCCTGCTTGTTCTTCTCGTCGTTGAGGTCGGAACGGGCAGCCATCCAGCCGTGGATTTGGTCGCTGAAGGTTTCGACATACTTGTCAACCTTGAGAGCAGCCTCAAACTTCTTGACGTCCTCAGGGTTCTCGTCCTTAGATGCGAGGAGCATGAGGGGAACGGTGACATTCTCGGCCTCAGATGCATCAACCTAGGAGTAGATTAGTTGATGCAAAGCGGGAATGCTTGGGGAAATGCTTACCATGGCTGGGTGGACCTCAACTCCGACCTTGAATGGTGTATCCTTCTGGCAGCTAATCGAGACCAGCTTACCTCCCCAGCAGGACTATCGAAAACAATTAGAATTGTATTTATAGACTCAAGAAACCAGACACGTTACTTACTCCCATAATTCCCCAGCTCTTGATGCTAGGATACTCCTTCTCAGTGTTCTTCAAAATACCATCGATCTTCTTGGCACCCTCGAATGGGCTACCCTTGCTCTGGAACCAGTCACCCAAGGTCTTCTGTTTGGTCTCATCGGTAGGTGGGTACCAGGAGATATCGGCTGGGCTGCCATCAAAGAAATCCGGCATGAAAACCAGGTATTTCTCGTGGTCGTGGGAGGTTGCGAGAATATCGGCGCCCTGGAGTGTCTGGGGGAAGTAGCCAAAGATATCATAGACGAAGATGATGGCCTTGGTGGCATTGGCGGGTCCAGTGACGTCTGATAGGATATTACAATCAGCATTTTTAGTTTTCGAGAGAAGCAAACACTGTCAATTGCGTTTTCACAGATCACATACAGGTCTTCAGGCCACCGATGGTTTTGTATTCGCCCTTCTGCTGGTAGTCTTTGGTGACGATGGGGGGAATGTTGCAGCAAGCTGCAGAGTGGCCGTGTTGAGCTTGCATGGTGAATCGACGTAGGGAGTTATTGGAAGAGGTGTTTATACAATTGGAAATTTGAGATTGAATGGCAAGTCGCTTTGAAGAGGTTAGAGAGAGATGTTTTGGTCTGAGCAGCAATGGCCTCATGGGGATTGGGGATTGGGGATTGGGGATGGTTAGATATATTTATATGGCTGAGGTGAGTTCTCTGAGATAAGTATTTGTACAGGGGAATTGGCAAGGCTTGTTGGGGCACAAGTCGAGGTGGTAACGTCGTAAGGACATCGACGACGTCACCGGAGTTAAGCGACAGATAAGCACTCGAGAAACGGAGTTTGCAGCAACGACATCTCCTTCCAACTCAATTCAACTCAACTCAACTCAACGTCGAGGAAGGACTTTGGGTGGTGAATACCCACACCCATACATACTTCGCATTCAATTCGCAGGCACGAGGGATCGAATCTCTGAGGGTTAAGCAGGCAGGTATGACATTATGCTACACAGACTGCAGTAAGCTGCGTTGAACTGAGCTGCTATGCATCAACAGATAGAACCTGGAGACCCTCACGTACTCCCCGTCACAGTGGCCTCGAAGTACACCATCATGACCCCATTATGAAGAGGTCCGGCTACGGCCTTCAGCTTCTTATGTGCCTCGCATTCCGTATCATAATAGGCCATATCTTCCTTGGTCTTAAAGGTCGTTTGGATGGCAAGATTGTACCCTTGGCTCCGAGCATCTGGGAAGGCCTCGCCGGCTGTGACCGAGAGAATATAGGGCTTTCCATCCTGTGAGAGTTTCAAACGTCAGATCGAGATTTGAAAAGCAGAGGGTAAAAGTCAAAGTGCATCATTCCTCCTGCAAGCACAACTACAGCAGCGCCGCGCAGCGCCGAGCTGCGCTGACAAAGATTTTGGGGTCATTGAAATGTTGAGCTGTTGAGTTATTGAAGCATTTACGACCTGCAACACACCTTTGAATTGGTCGGGATAATCTCCTTAGCCTGGGCCAGCACCTTTCCTTGAGCTTCTGCCGATGGCAACTTGAACAGTGTGATTCTAACGATCGGAGCCATTTTTCGTGTGAGAGGTGCAAATATGCTGACAACAGGAGATTTGCAGGAAGGGCGAATGGCTTGATCGCAAATTCAGAGTCAAGATCAAGATCAAGATCAAGATCAAGAGCTAGAGCTAGATCAAAACAAGAGTGAGGTAGAGATGAGGTGAAGATGAAGATGGAAAGCAAACCGGCGAAGAGTAGAGAATGGCCTACATTTTATTCAACCAGGTGCCGGCAATGCTATCGGGACCAGCGATAATTGTTTTCTGTTTGGTATCTTCGACCCACAGCAAGTACAAATCTGTACAAAGTATCCGCGCCATACAGTATGAATATGATAACGTCGTAAGTCTCGTCGTAAGGCTTGTTCCCCAACTTAGAAATTAAGGTACGCTCGAGTGCCGCTTCGCGCTCCCGTAAATACCCCCCCACCGAAATCCCCACCAGATCCGGGGATCGGGCCCGTATCGAGGTCCGTAATCACACACCACCAATAACGGCAATTAATCATCCATCTACTTTGTTGCTTGTATCTATCTCATGGACTCACCTTGCTTGTACGATACCCATCTGTGTTACTCTTGTATAAGTAAGCTACTTGTAAGTACTTGACAGAAAGCCGGGATCAATCAGTTCGATTGTCCGTATTTCAGCTCCAAACATGGACCGGACATGACCTATCAAACGTCCCTTTTCTCAGGAGATCACCTAACTTTTCTCCCATCCCAGGCAAAGGTTCAACGATGCTCAGACCCTGATCACGCCTGACTGGCTGGCCACTACACCATCCAGTTACTCGAAGACAAGCCCTAACGAAGATCCGAGAACAGAGATGAAGCTCCGTTGATTTCTTTGAGTGCGTGACAGTCAACAAGTCTCTAAATACCCACATGACTATGGGTGGCTATATACCTGTTAGACCTCTTGATAAACATACAGCTCTGGAGAGATTTACACCTTCAAGTAAGCTTATAGATGGCAGGACATCCAAGGCTCTAGATGACTGTACGCATGTTGGTGAATGTGTGGTCTGGGCGAGTACCTACATCGTATTGTGTTATGAGCGATGGACCGTTGGCAAATTTGCAAATTCACATTGTTTATACTAAGTGATCCAAAGTTATATACATCTCCAGACACGGGCAAGCCCTACCAGAGGGCTGAGTGTGGATTTTGAGACAAGAAAAAAGTGACAATACAGCGAGTAAATGCCTTTCCTTCGAAGTGAAAGCCCACCTTCTAGGTAGCTGGAACCGCCGAGTCAGGTAAACACCTGAGACTGTTTGGTTATTTACTTGGTGAGGGGTATTGGACAGCCCAAGTTGGCGAAATCTGCACTCAACTTGGAAGTAGCAAAGGTAAGAGCATCAACTGTTGGAGTGATGATAGCATTGAGAGAGGATGGGACAGATTGAGTAGCCAGTTGGTAGAGGAGACAGAGGATAACAGAAGAGTCAGGAGATGCGACCTTGCCGTCCTTGATACTGCCGCCGAAGTCGATGGCGTCAAACCCGCCATTGCCAGTGTTTCCTCCAAACAAAACTGGGTATTCCAAGTACTGGGCCAAGATTTCAGCAGTGACATCGGTATTTCTATATGGACTAACACGGTTTGTCCAGTTATCTGGGATCTTCTCCTTTCCGTTGAAAGAGTAGCTTCCGTCACTGTTCTTTTCAGCGCCAAAGAATGACGAGATAGTATTATAGTCGGGAGCATATCCGTGAGTCCCACTGGGCATGAGTTCCTGTCAAGATATCAGCATTTCTCGACAAGTCAAAAGGATGGTCGGACTTACATATAAGAAGGAGGATGCCCCAAACAAAAGCAAACTCAACGGACCAAAATAGAAGTTTGGATTGTCTGCTTGGGACTGCTGATATCTCTGATAACGATACAGAGCAAGACCGTCACGGTTATAGTTGCCACCAGTAGTCTCGGTCATCATGCCGAAGAGGGTACCATTAAAGGAAAAGTTGTCACCGTCTCCAAGGAAATAATCGTCGCGAGTGAGCGATGTATCGGCCTCGAACTTATTATGCCCATCCAGTCCTGGCTCGGAGCCTGTCAGCGCTGGTGAGAACGATGTACGTGTTGTAGCGTCACAGCCAATAGAGAGTTTCTCCGTGACAATATCCCCGTCCGTGAGGGTCAAGCCAAGGACGGCGAGGAGACTAGCCAAGTCATAGCCGACATTGTATAAGTTTTGCTGGGCATCAATTAATTCTGAGAATGTAGTAATTCCATCATGCTTGAGAAGTTAGTATATGCCATACTATTGTTTTTGGAGCGGGATATACATACAGCCAAGAAGTTGTGATTGGCAGCAGCGTTCAACCCTGGGCATGGACCTCTGATATCATTTGGTCCTGGAGGAACAAACGCGTGTGCTGCATCTCCATCTGCTGGTACTTTGTATCCACCCTTTCCGTTCCCTCGAAGGCCGTTCTTGGCACCGCTGTATGGGTACTGATCTGTGATTCCGGGTGCAGGAACATGATTCGGATTGTTGGGGCAAGTGGCAGCACTGCCTGGCCCAGAGGCAGGTTGTTGGCGTTTTCTGAAAAGGCTTGAATCAACCCCTGGTAGCTCTGCGACAAATGGGAAAGCAGTCACGAGTTCAACCAATAGAGCTTTTGTTGCAAGTGTGTAATGCATGGTGGATTATGTGAGAAGCTAAAGTGAAGTCCAGAGTATTTTCTTGGTAAGTCTCTTTTGATGAAGAGGCACTTTCAAGCTCCGGATGACAGCTCTCTTTGTTCCTGTGATTGAAGGTATGATAGCTAGGATGATGGGATATATATGATCCTATAGAGAATTTTCTTGAACACCTTTTAATAGCAAGTTGGTCCTCACCTAGAATTAGAAGTCCAAGTGCCGCACTCAAGTGAGGCGGGGCAAGTTGTCTACGCCGAGGTCTTCAACAAGTCATCCAGGCTAATCTCACGATATTTACAATCTCTTCACTCTGCTGGCTGGGACTGTCATTTTGAAAGCAATATGATGAAGATCATATACCAAAGCGGGCATGGAAACGGCTGTAAGAGCTTTACGCCTCCCTTGAGTGAGGGTGCTTAATCCGTGGCTTGGAGCAAGAGCAAAGGCTTAATGTCTCCAATTACAGATCTCCTATTGGAGCGGCTTTGATACATAGTTACTTGTATGCTGATAATAATTTTTTAGAGAGAGACTGAGGAGCTTCCAATCACAATTGATGTGTTGGAAAGCAGAGAAAGATCTAGGCGCCACAAAGATGATCGACTTCATGAAATCGCATCGCTTTTGTTTAGCTTATCGTCCATCATTTTTGAGACAGTACAGCAAGCTTTGGGAGATGTACAAATAGTAGGTAGTATGGTGTGTTCCTGTGAAGCTCGAATGATGTTAAAATTGTCTTGGCTTCAGTGGCGCCTGACCGACTGTGCCAGGATATTTATGTGGCCGAGGTATCAAAAATTGAGCCGGCACTTGCGGAGGGGTCTTGAGTGAGCCAATCCGTTTGGAATTCCAGATTCAAAGAAGCAGGTCGATATGAAAGTATTAAAGATGTAAGCTAGGCAGTTGTAGATACATCAAGGGCCAGATGTTCAATGTGATCTTGCGCACGAAGAATCACACTACGCAGAGTACGTATTCTTAATGCCGTAAGTTTTCGATGGCAGAGGTGGAGGATGTTTGTTATGGGGGAAAAAGGATTTTGCGCTCACTATAACACCTCTTTGTAAATTGTTCAGAGTTTACCTTGCTAGTAATTTTTTACACGTCGCTGATGTGCTAGAATACGCAACCACACAGAAGTTTGATGGTATCCATAGAAAGACTCTCGGGGCCACAACATCTATAAACACTGAGTACTGATAGTACAAAACTGGATTGAGGAAACGTGAAAGATGGATGGTTTCCACACATTGAGTGAGTCGCCTCAGGACTACGTAGTAGTAGAAGCATCCATAGATAGTCAGTACCTGACTTGAGTGTCAGGCTGGCCTCGGCAGTATAAATGATTGACGTACGTAGGTACATAGTACTTAGAGCTGGACATGAAATATTCACATTCCGTGGATTAGTCGAGTACATAGTAAATTGGGCGACGTTGATCGACAGATGCTCGAATCATTCATGTTCAAAGACCGTGACCGTGACCGTGACCCTGGCTGAGACTGAGTAGGTTAAGGTTGTTCGACAAGCAACGTGGGGAATGCGGGGAAGGCCGTGCATACCTAGCTACGGCTGCAAGGAACCGAGGAAGGCTTCACTTGAGCTCCACTTGAGTTCCACTTGGCAAGCAATGTCTTCAGGCATTCCCAATTAATATTGAAGAAGCTTCCTCCCTCGAGTACTTGTATGAGTCCAGCGATGCTGATCTTTCTCTACACACCTCAAGGTTGGTATGGCACCTCACTCAATCATGGGTGTCCTGACTTCAGTACCCGGCAGTATCTTTTCGGAGCACCAAAGTGTGATTTACGACAAGACTCAATATCTGCTACGACGATAGCTTAGAGGTAGTTAGTATCAACCTGCCTCCTTGGAAATATGCACACTGCATTAGTGATTAAATATGGTGGCCACGAGGCAGATATCGCAAGTCCCTCCGCTCCTCACCCCCTCATCCCACGTTCTCATTAACTTCGTCGATCAGAGGTCCTGCCGTATCTCTTAATATGTTGCCGAGAAAGATTTTGTGGTCGAACTCTTTCAACCGCAGCCTCAGCAGTCCTCATCTACTTGTTACATTATACTTGTGGGGAGGGCTAGAAGAGTTCTGATGGCTTCATGACAAACCCGTGTCTGAAAATAGGAAACAGGAAACACGATGGCTGGGTCCGATTCTTCAAAGATATCCCCTGAGGGAACATTGCCACAGTCTCGGTCTGATCTCCCATTGTGGTGGTTGTCATTGTCAGTCAAGCCTGCCTACGAAAGGGAATGATCAGACCTCTTGCTCAGATCTCACACTATCACCTCGTCTCTGAATCCAAAGGACAATCACATCCTTATGTGCCAATCGTTCCAAACTTGAGGCTCAAATTCTAGACTTTGGTTATCAACACTCGGTGATCGAATAGTCTACGTACAGATGTGCGTTGAATGTGTATGTACAAGAACTGTTCCTACCAAATTTCCTCATTGACATCTTGTCACAATTTTGAAGTATACCCGAGATCCAGACTATTTTTCATATATATCTGAGAAGAATCGGCAGGATATTGATGTACGCGATTCCAGAAGACGGTTCCATCGAGAAGATGTAGTCTCCCCACCATGGGCCACCACCCCACCACAACGCGCCCATCCACACATCGTTATTTTCGACCATATATTCGAGCATGCCTTCAATGGCAGTCTCACACACACTGTTAGAGCCCCCAGCAAACTCACCGAGAATGGCCTTCTTGTTGTTCGCAATAAGCCACTCTGTGGCTGCAACTAGGCGATCAGCACCAATCGTTGTGTTCACGCACACATCAGATGTTCCAGAACCATCGGAGTCTATCAGAACAAGTCAGTATCTGCTTCTAGAGTTGAGAGAGAAACAATGTGATGACACAATGTTCCCAAGGACCTTTGAAGCAAGAAGGAGTCGGAGCACTTGTAACATACCTAAATACTGATGCATCTCATAGATGATCTTGTCTTCAGGGTCCGTAAGGTTTCCCATGACATCGGAGTTTCCAGAAGTCGTCCATGTCCAGGCTCCCGTATAACTGGTACCTGTCATCTGTTAGAGACACCGTCTGCAGAGGGAGGATGAGCGTTACCTTCAACGAAAACATATTGAGTAGTTGCACCCGAAGCACGAACACCATTGATACATGCCTGATCCAGCTCCTCAAAAATATCTGTGGTGGGCTCATCGTGGAACTCGTTGTTGCAGTCGAAGATGACCAACGAGTTATCTGCAAACTCGCCAGCAAGGGTGGTCCAGAAGGTTTGGAAGTCTGAAGTACTGGTGATAATGTTTCCATAGTATCGACCGAAATTTTGCGCATCTATGACTGCGTATGCTCCAGCCGCAGTTATATAATCTACAACAGTCGTAAGACCCGAGAGATAGGTTGCATCCACAGTGCCAGTCATCTCCGTTGGGACAATGCGTTCCATCATGATGGGAATGCGAAAGATGTTCATTCCATCGTTGATGAGGATCTGGATCGCCGAGGTGTTGGGCCATGTGTAATCGGTCCCAAGAACGCCTGGTATGTTGGTGTTCCCGAACTCAGCTCCAGATTCATTGACGCCGAACCACTGGAAGTTGGACACACGTTTGGTCTTCTTGCTGGGAGCAGCAAGTGCCAGAGTGGTCAGACTGGCCGCGATGATGGATGACAAGAGGCGCATGACTTGGATTGAAGAATGACTAGGCTGATCAAGAGAGGATAGAAAGGAAGGAAATATGTGGATATCTACCTTCGTATATACAAGCAAGATATAGAGGCGATCCCAAGCCCGGCAAAAGTAAATGTACCTGATGATTATGATACCCCCAAGATGATTACCGATATTGCGGGGTGTGGTGTGATATTTTTTCTCTGTTTATCCTATCTATTTTGGCGACGGCGTTTGGTGTTCCTGGCCAAGAATGAAGCAATACACGACACTTTCATATGTGCGTGCACTGGCCATTCACGTACTTGTGAATATTGCCTAAAGGACTTCGAAAGCTTCCAAGATTCCATTAACTGCCAGAAATGAAGATATGACGAAAAAAGCATCCCATGGAACTTTTGTATACATGGTGTGATGTCTTTTGTTTTTTTTCGGATGAATATCCGTGCAAGTATGGAGTCTCCACGAATCACCTGCACCGCGAATACTTCCCCACTTCATGTTCCTGCCTATCGGACTGTTTATACCTGGGAAGTAGTGAGTGAGGCATCATTTATCATGTTTCAGATCATGAGGCTGAAGTACCGAACATGGATCTGTCCAGGCTGCGGGTAAATGTACCCAGGGGGCAGGGATTCGAGACACATTTCCAAACTTTCCCGCGAATCAAAGAGTCCTAGGGTTTGGACATCGATCTGAGATTGGTTAGTACGATGAAGCATAGTTGTCCTCAAAGGTTGATATCAATTCGGAGATAAAAGAAATCAAGCCTTAATTTCATTTATGATCAGCTGTTGTATGAAGATGTAAAGCCAATGAAAAATAGATTATTCAAGCACCAATGGCGACGACATTGAAATATCCGCGACCATAATGTTTCATTCGCATTCTTGAGAGAAAACACATCCAGTTTTGGAATTAGCATTAACAAATAATCAAAAGGGTACAAAATACACAAGTTGATGACTTTTGCTTTCAACATGTAGGGCAGATGTTGACCCAATCGCCTTTTCTCTCCAAATCGATGTTACTGATCGGTCAAAGTCCAATATGCATCCTCAAGAAACAAAATACAAAAGAAAAACATATTATGCATGCGTAAGTTCTCGACTGGCTCTCATTTAGGCGAAATTTAGTATGAGATGCCGTTGGTAACCTCAACGATTGCTGAACCAGCTGAGACTGTCTCGTCATCGACTCTATCTTCACATCCAGTGAGGACTACATAGGACTGTCCATTGACTTTGATGGGATAGCAGTTAGCAATTGAAAACACTTCGAGCAAAGAAAAGGGGCCGAAGGTGGCTTACCTCCATCTGGAACAACAGTTGTGAAACCACCTGGAACAGCAACAACTGGGCTCTCGATTGGGCCTAGAACAGTGATAAATGCGGCGTAGATTGGAGCCTTGCCATCGGCAGCTTTGACAGTATATCCTGGGGTCAAGAGGGTTATGGTATCTCCAGACTTGATAGTACCATTTGTGGCGAGGGTGAGGGGTGGGAAGGCCATAACTGGGAGAGGTGTGTTGCTGGATGGGCAGGAGATAATGAACTGAGAAGCAAGAGTGTAGACCTCATTGAAGGTCAATGGGACGTCAAATGGCTGTGGGAAAGGAAGCTCGTCGAGAGAAGATCGGATATAGGCATTGTGGCGGGACTCAACCGTCAAGATGGAGCCTGCTTCGGTGAGATAACTCTTGCCAGAGATGTAGGCCGCGGCTCCTAAGTACGCGGAAACCCCAACACCCTCGAGAACAGATGCCAATCCTACGAAAGATGCTAGAGAATCAGATGAGAAGTCGTAGACACACTCTGCAACAGCAGCAGAGCCCCAAAGCTGACGAAAGGAAGGAGACGTGAGTGGTCTCGTCGTAAGAAACCTCCTTTAGATTTTCATAGAATAGGTCAGCAAATCCAGCATCGATAAAATCTTGATGTGTGTAGTTGGCAAGCCCTTCACGGTAGAATATGTCCTCGAGATGCTACAGGGTGAGAGCATAGTTGAGAATATCGATATCGGTGATTGCTGCTCTCTTGGCAATAATTGGGCTGGCAGACACAAATGAGGCAGTAGCTGCAAGGGCAACGATAGTAATTTGGTGTTTCATGTTCGTGAAAGAACGAGAGTGAACGACTGAAATGACTGTAACAAGTTGGGTTATTTCTGAACTGAGAATTGCGTAAGGAAAGAAGACAACATCCCAGCTTGAGAAACAGAGCGTATTATACCGCAAATTCTAAGATGAAAGCATATCACAAACCAACATATTCATTTCTAGACATAGAGATCAAGCTCTGGAATGAGGGACAAGCCAGATATTTGGATGTCAGCAGACATTTGACTTGATCTCTTGGAGACTGAGACGCTGTACCAAAACGCAAGCAGGTCCAATCATAAAGTAAATTCGAAGAAACTGTAGGTTCCTCAGCACGTTGCAAGTCCACGACTTGAAGTAAAGCGATATTTTGTAGCCTTTCTCGTGCCTAAAATTTATTTTGTTGGCATATGAAATGGGCTTCAATTTGGGCTTGCAGGTGGAGAATGCGCCGTGCCAGTAAACAATCTCAGTAGACGAATTTTCGTGGATGCTGGCGCCGGGCCCAGACAAAGGGGTCTGTTTGAACTCGTATCTCAACATTCGCCTGCTTTCGAAGAATGCTTGGGTATTTCTTTTGATTGGCATTCTGAATCGAAATTTGCGCAATTGAGAGGCTTTTCGGGGAATGGGCATGCTGTAAGAGTGTATGTTACGACATGCTGTGCGACTACAACATGGTGTCGGACGATTTTGCAATGTCATACAGGTCCTTGGCGTCTATCTCGCGCCGTTTGCATGCTCATCGCTTGCGCCCATCTTCTCTCATCCTCCATTTGACTTCGAAATCGATGCACTTGAATCATGATGCCGAATGTGCAACACAGAGCATTTGTTGGGCGGACGGAATGGACTGAACATCATACCAGAGTAGAGTCGCCTGAAGGTGAAGCTTGACAGCCGAAATCATGCACACAGTCTCTTGCCCAAGCAATGGCGTTGAGGAACACCTTATTGTCAAATAGATGGATGAGGATGTGGACTTCTACCGTCTTGTTTATTCATAGGCTCAAGATGTGGAAAATCGTGGTGCATTTGAATGTCAATATTGGTGTTCTGAGGTGGTGCATCCATCTCCATTACCCCACGGACATTCGAGTGCTCGCCCAATGGGTCTTCGGGCTGGCAGTCAGTCGGTGCGGCCATTGGTCGTTCATCGTCAAGCGAGCAGCACTATCGTCAACTTATTGCCTCTGGCCACTCTGCGAGTCCAGGAACTTACGGACGTCCGGTATCACATGTCCTGAGATGTCCTAGGACGTCCTTAGGAACTGCAACAACTTCCACATCTCCTGGCCGTTCCCTTGGACTTCCGTTCTATACACATGGGATCATAGCGGAAAGCAATTATTGATATCGTCGGTCTACGGATAACGCATCGAGATGATATCGGACCATGGAGTCCATGGTGGATTCATGGACTCACATGCTGCATTGCTGCATTCAAGAGATCAGTATATAGATGAAGGTGAAGTATGCTACAAGTGTTCTCTATCCTTCAATACAAGCCATTATCATCATCATCTTCTTCTTCTTCTTCTTCTTCTGCCTTTGCTTCTGCTTCTTTAATTGATTCCAATTCCAAGTCAAATTTACTACACTACCTTCGCAATGGCACCATCAGCAACCGACCCAGTTGAGACACCAGTTGGTGTTGCAACTGTCACTGGACCTCTTGGTATCGAGAGCGCCAGCCTTCGCGGCAAGGTAGCTTTGGTGACTGGTTCAGGTATGTTTCGATTGGAGTGTTTTCGTATTTTGTGCAATACTGATTTATGCCTCAAGGACGTGGTATCGGTAGAGAAATGGCCCTTGAGCTCGGTCGTCGTGGAGCCAAAGTTGTTGTGAACTACGCCAATAGCTCCGAGGCTGCCGAAGAAGTCGTTTCTGCAATCAAGAAGTCCGGCAGTGAAGCCGTTGCCATCAAGGCCAATGTCTCCATTGTTAGCGAGATCATCTCCCTTTTCGACCAAGCTGTCGCCCACTTCGGAGAGCTCAACATCGTTGCCTCCAACTCTGGTGTTGTAACCTTCGGTCACGTCAAGGATGTCACTGAGGAGGAGTACGACCGTGTGATGAACATCAACACCCGCGGACAGTTCTTCGTCGCCCGTGAAGCCTACAAGCACCTGTCCATCGGCGGCCGTTTGATCATGATGGGCAGCATCACAGGTCAAGCTAAGGGAGTTCCAAAGCACACTGTCTACTCTGGTAGCAAGGGTGCCATCGAGACCTTCGTTCGTTGTATGGCTATTGACATGGGTGATAAGAAGATTACCGTCAACTGCATCGCTCCGGGTGGTATCAAGACAGATATGTACCACAAGGTGTGCAGAGAGTATATTCCCAACGGAGAGAACCTCAGCGATGACGAGGTTGACGAGTATGCTGCCACATGGAGTCCACTCCACCGTGTTGGCCTGCCAATCGATATTGCCCGGGTTGTTTGCTTCCTTGCGAGTCAAGATGGCGAGTGGGTCAATGGCAAGGTCATCGGCATTGACGGTGCTGCTTGCATGTAAAGGGCACATGAGTACGTTTGGGCATTTGATCTAGGTTGCGCACGAATAGAGGTTGAAGGGTAGTTAACAATACAATTTATATCGTTAATGACAACAATAATGAGAACTCCGATTAACTATTCTTAAATTTGCATGCAACTGCGAGTTGGACTGTTATTACTCATAACTAATTTGAGTCATGCCGCTTCATTAGATTTAGATCATGAATTCATCCTGAGTGAGGCGGATAAATAACTTGATAGCAGGCTCAACGCACGTTATGCAACGGAACAAAATATGCGTGAAATTATATTGGCATGAATGTCGCTCATGATGTCTTGCTAATTGATATGCAACGCCAAAAGAAAATCATCCGAACACTACAAACACCAAAAACACCGGCCAATCCAGCATCCCTGTTGATAGCATACACACAAAAAACCCAAAATACAATTCCGTATCATTCGCCATCCATCATTTCCTACCACGAGCCAGAAGTTTCTGCGATAAATCATCTACAGCAGTATCCCAACTGCATTGGTCAGCGTCGCCTTTATCAACAATACAACTGCCAACTCTACTAAGCATATACTCCTTCATCTTGGGCTCATTGAAGCTTTGTCCATATACAACATGGGCAGATGGTTCAAGAAGGATATCAATGCCACTGCTAGTGCTGTGCATGTTGAGATCGAAGACCATTTCTACCTTAGTAGCCAGGGACTTGAGGAGCATTCCAGATTTTACCACAATACTGCTATCAGAAGTCTTTGTAGTCTCTGTTGGATAGTTGAGCTTCAGAGAGCAGATATCGTTGACAACAACGCTAGCTCTGTTCCAGGCGTCGCTAACAGAATTGAGCAGGACTTTGATGGGGGTCTGCGCTTGTGGTAGCCCGCGGATGTGATCGCGAATGTTTTGAAGGAAGAAATCCTTCTCGGGACTCAAAGGCTGAGGGTCCACATCGCGGCTGGAAGCAATGTACCAAAGGTCGATGCGTGAGTTCTCTATAGCCTCCGTCGGCTTCCTTGACCCGTTGGCCATGAAGGTGGATGCATCAAACACCAGTTCTATTTCTCGATGGTACGTCATGGACGTTGTCGTACCAGATATACCAGTTATAGTCCAGCCGTATTCGGACTCGAGGGTGTCAACCTTGGCTGTGGCCTCGTTAGTAATGACTCATCATACAGCTACAAAAATCCCACGACTTACATTTCAACAGAGATATCTCTTTTACTGTCCATCCACGGCATTCTTCTCGAACCTTCTCGGCCTCCTTGATATCCTGTTGGAAGTCCTGTCTCTGGGTGATGGCTGTTTCGATACCGAGCTCCACCTCCTGAAGCTGTACCCGAAGCTCAGCAAGGAGTCGTTGCTTCGAGTCAACTTCTGCATCTAGATCTACCAATGCTCGCCGGCTCTCGGCTAAAGCAGCTTGATCGCAGCTGGCGAGTTCTTCGGTTGCAGCATGCAAATCAGCTTCGATCTGCTCTAAGTCACCGTTCTGCTGTACCAGATCAGGCAACACAGAGTCCAGAAGCTCTTGGCGTGTCTGCAACACCTCGTAATCGGCTGCCATTTCGTCACTGATTTTGTCAAGTCCATCTCTGAGGCCATCAAGAAGTTTCATGCGCCACTCATACCACATTCCCTTACTGAGTAGCCTTGCGTGTGTCTTGACATTCTTGAACTGATTGTCCATATATACCTTCAGGTCAGGTGTTGCCGAGATATACTCGCGAAACAGAGGCGGGTTTTCTTCAAACGTCTCCGTTTCGATCTCGCGGACAACCCTGCGACCCTCGGATATGTATTTCTTGAGCTCGCGGCAGGAGTGCTGGTATAACTCTAACATTGGTACCGTGCACACGCCTGCTACAACGCAACTTTCGAGACCGCTATCTTCGTCTGCATTCGCGGTGGTGGCATCAGTACCGTTCTTAAATGCATTTGGCGCCACGGTATGTCGACGCTTGGTTGTCGTAAGTTCCATGAAGCGAATACTGGTCATATTCAAGAAATCCTGAAGCTGGACACGATCATCTTCGTCATTAACATCCATATCTTGAATTTCGTTTGTAGCCTTTGGCTCGAAAGGAATCATGCTTTGTTGGTTGGCATTAGATTCCGCATCTCTGAAGCGACCCCGACCATGCAGAGTGGTGTTAAGGGTGGCCTTCGACGGCGAAGTTCCAGTAACTGGGGTGACATTAGATTCACTCGCTTCTTCAAGCTTATGGTTTGCCGCTCTCGCGCTACGCCCAGTAGTCTCAGCTTTAGACGGTGGGCCTTGGAGTCTAACATTCTTGACTGGGCTTCCTTGATGTCCCTTCAGCCGCTTGATCCCATCCTCTTCGTCGTCGTCTTCAATGTCCAACTCAGATGGTCGCTTACCAAGTATACCTTTAGCAGCCCCAACGTGTAGACTCTTACGACCTTTCAATGGTTTTTTCTTGGGTGAGAGACTCTCGATCATCTCTTTGAGGTTGACTGTTGCATCATTCTCATCTTGTGTCTGATCAGCCTCACGCTCTAGAATCTTTCGCCCATTCTCACGGCTTTCTTCCTCACTCCGCTCTTTGTCAACCTCGACCTCTAAAATGCGAGGGTCCTCAAAACGGACCGCGTGCACTTCGTCGGGCTGACTAGTGGCAAAAGTCTCAGCAATATCTCCAATAGACGCACGCCTATCTAACAGAGCAGCAACTCGAGGGGATCCAAGCCCGGCCTTGTCAATCCCAAGACCTGAGATGCGGCGTCGCTGTGGGGTTAGGACAATGCTTGGAGTAGTGATTCCAGTTCGAACGTCCTTTCTGAATATCTTGTTTGAGGAAGAGGTAGTGTTTGGAGTGACTGGCTTTGGAGTTGAGGATGAGGATGAGGCTGCGAGCTCCTGGGCAAAAAGACGCCTAGGAGAGGCACTACGCATCATCACATTCTTAGATGGTGGTGTCTTGCCGGGTGTTGTAGGACGCAGCGGTTGAGGGGTTAGTTGCTTTGATGGTGTTGCTGGCTTCTTCAAAGGTGTTCCCATCTTTACTGGTGACTTCGGAAGAGATGAGGACCTCGTGCCACCACTGCGACGTAGAGTTTTGCCGCGAAAAGCTGCCATACTGGGGCTACCAATCTCATTTTCTGAAGCCTTTGGGCCAGAAGGTGTATTGAATAATTTTGGTGGAGAGCTTCGAGGTGTGGAGCCCCGGAATGGGGAGCTGCCCAAATCTGGTGCATCACCTTCCATCTCCATCAATTGTCTCGCCTGGTTACGAGATTGACTGTTGAGTTCGCTGGGTAGTATTTGGCCAATCGCAGTAGTGATGTCCATTCCAGTTGTCTGATCCTCGCCGGCAGAAACCTCAACTTCATTCACCCTACGCGCTGGTAAGATGCTACCGACAGCAAGGGTGATATCCATTTCCTCGTCTCCAGTCTCCGATTCAATGCTATCTCGGCGGGAAGTTGACGCGGGAACCCGACTTGTTTTTGTGTGATATTGATGATTCATACCTGATGGCAAAACTCCACCAATGACAGAGGTGAACTCCATGGTCATATCCTCATGCTCTTCTGGATTCTCATCGACAGCTCCTGAGGGCATGCCAGAATGATTTATACCACCCATTGCTATCGTGAAATCCATAGTTTCATCTCCAAGATTGGCACCTGCCCCAGATGAACGACGGCGAGTACTGTAGCGACGGCCTGCTGCCTGCTTGGCTGAAGTATTAGGCAGAATAGCACCAATAGCTTGGGTCATATCCATTGTCACATCTTCGCTATCAATATGTTCCGAAGAAACAATACCTCCGATTGCCTTCGTCATCTCCATGGTGACCTCATCCTCCTGAGAGTCTTCTGTGGAGTGTCCGTTGAACCCTCCAGCCTTGAAGGCAGGAGAAAATGGATTAAGATTTTCTTGATCATGCTGGGCGTTAAGCTGTTGAAGCGATAGACCCTTCTTTGCCCAAGGCTGGAAGGAAGCAACAACCTCTTCATCTTTATCCATGTCTACGGTCCCTCTGTTGTCATTCTGACTAGCCGCGAGGCGAAGGTTATTCTCCAAACGTGCACTTGATCCCGTGCCCATATCATCTGATTGCACACTAGCCAAAGACATGTTCGTCGTCTCACCATCGTCAATGTCCATCATAGTTCCTTCATCATCCGAGTTACCATTGGACTCAGAATCCTCGACGTCCTCAGCGAATTCTTGATTGCCATCATCTTCATCGGCGACCGAACTGCCACTATAGGGACTTGAGGAAAACCCTTCAACATCATCTGGGTTGTTGAAGTTCATGGGTGGTATACCAGAACTCCTTCGTCTTTTTTTCTGGTGCAAGTCACGCTGATGAGCTGGTGATGCGAACGATACATCTTCTTCGATTTGTTCGGGAGGGGTTGATGGAGGTTCAGAGGGGTCTGAACTCGTATTTCCTGAGCGACTTTGATCTCCTGTCGCATTAGAAGCATATGAAGTTCTCCGTGTCAGATCTGTAGCAGCAGATGATGTTGTTGAATCTTGGTTGTATTCGACCACATCCCAAGTATGTAAAGTAGCCTCAGGAGCAAATGAAACCCTTCTATTCGCAAGCGATTTTCGTCTGGCTTCTCGACGTGCCTTAAGTTCCTTCTCTGTTTCGCATTTCTCTTTCTGTTCGCGCTCTCTGACTGCGGCTTGTTGTTCCTCTTCGGTTCTCAGAAGCACTCTCATCTCATTTGGCGATGTCTTTCCGTTGACATGGAATGGATTTGGCAGATGATCAGCACCAGTGATAGCGGTGCCTGGCTTGTTAGGCGACTTATCGGTCAAATTGAAATCTATGAGAACTTGAGGCTGTTGAGTAGGAGGTGTTGGAGGAATTGACGTCGGCCTGGTAGTCTTTTTGGGTGTACTAGTTGATGAGCCTCGAGCTGGGATCTCTTGCAAAGGCGCAATAGTTGGCTTCAAAATTGATCTCGGCGCTGATGCAGCGACTATAGACTATCATAGAGGTCAGTCATTTGCCTTCCAAGTGTAGTGAACATGATCTCGGACCTGTCGTCTGTTTCCAGAACTCTCCTTGAGAGAATCCAATCCTCCAGGCCCAATGCTTTTGCTTCTGGATTTCCTAGCTGGTCGTGCACCTTTAATAACATCTCTCTTTCCTGCCGTCAAAGATCCTAAGTCCGCAGTCATGTTCTCCTTATCCAGGACATTGTCGTCTGCTGATGGTGTATGCGCAATCGATTTGCGAGACTTTGGACGACGAATTGCAGGCAGAGTGACCTCATCACGGGAAGACATGTTGTCGGAAAAGGACTCGAAGATCCCTTGATCAATTTGGCGAATTCTGGAAGCTCATGTGTTGGTTGAAGTATTGAAATGTGATGTCGTGAAGCTGTAATTGGGTGGAAAGTGACGTTGTTGCTATGCGGCACGCGGTAAACAAACAACACCAGATTTCTTGGGCGCGTTCCTCTCGCTTAACAATGGGGGGGCCTGGCGCGGACCACCAGATCACCTGACCTTTTGACAGGCTTTTGGCGCGACCACCCAAATCGGCTAATGTAGTAGGGCTCACAAATCCAATTTTCGGCAATACCAATTCGATCATTCAGCGCCAATCTCGAATTCGACCATCGACACCTTCACGACAATCCCAGGACTTTGCGACAACAACATCCGCAAAAATGGCCACCGAACTTACCGTCCAGTCGGAGCGCGCCTTCCAGAAGCAACCTCACATCTTCCTTAACGCCAAGTCGAAGACCAAGTCCAGCAGAGTTGGAAAGGGTGGCCGTAGATGGTATAAGGACGTTGGTCTTGGTTTCAGAACCCCAAAGACCGCCATTGAGGGTACCTACATTGGTATGTGGATTTTGCAACTTCGAGGAAACGGTAGAACAGGCAATTGAAGCAGAGGAAATCGACGGCCATATCTCGTTTGAGTGCCGAGGACTGGTTTTCCGCAAATATCAGAGATGGATGGTTATGTTGGTGCGTAAAAGATGCTGACTTTTTTTTTTACCTCTACAGATAAGAAGTGCCCATTCACTGGTCTCGTCTCCATCCGTGGTCGTATCTTGACCGGTACCGTTGTATCCACCAAGATGCACCGCACCCTCATCATCCGTCGTGAATACCTTCACTTCATTCCAAAGTACGCCAGATACGAGAAGAGACACAAGAACCTTGCCGCACACGTCTCTCCAGCTTTCCGTGTTGAGGAGGGTGACCAGGTTACCGTCGGACAGTGCCGACCATTGAGCAAGACCGTACGTCTATCTTGAAAGCAATGAGAACTACACGTAGAACAAAATTCTACATGCTCAGCTTGTTTTGCAAAAATTACATTGGGCTAACAATCATTACAGGTCCGTTTCAACGTTCTCCGTGTGCTCCCAAGAACTGGCAAGGCTGTCAAGCAGTTCAACAAGTTCTAAGCATGTTTCTCTGGGATTTCTTCGAAATGGCTGTACGGGGTTTGTCGGTTGCGGGTCAGAAGGAAGGCATGCGAATATGAAACTTCATTAGCTGTATGGACCAAGGGGGCATTTAGCTGAAGAAAGAACTAAAAATGAAGCACCCATTCCATCTGTTCAGCAGGTCTTGGAAGAAAGAAAACATTGTGAACGAGCAGTGTGAGACTAAACTAATGTACAGGTTCGACGACCACAAATATCTTTCGATCGATCAACTCCTGGACCTCGAGACATACATACGCTACCGAATTCTGGAATAACTATTTTCATTTGGGGTTTTGTGGACGACTGCAGAACATATTGGTGCATATTTCGACGATGGCCTAAAAGAGCCTCCGATTTGGGAGCCATGTGAAGGTCCAGCGATACAGCGTGAGAGAGACGTGGTCTATGGTCGCATCCTTTTCTGGTACGCACAACAAGAACATCTGCTTGGGCTCCTGTCAGTAAGTAGCTAGAGTCAGTCAGTGACCCATTTTGGTGCCTTGTTCACTCTGCTATACAGTACCCGGCTACCTTTAATGCCACATATGACAATGATATCGGGATACTCGACAACGAGACCGTGGGAACTCCCTACGTATGTCTATTCAACAAGCCACTTTCATTTTATCCATTGGAAATTCGGAGTCATGTGTTGAGCGTTGTTACAGCATATCCTTGATTTGTGAGCACCGTTACGATCAAATTATCCATTGGATATTCGCACGGCTATTTGCGCACATTCACGATAACGATCGCAGAGTAATAAGCAACTACTGCTAGTCATTACCTAGGTGCTCACTTTATGCACAATCTTTTTTTCTGAGCTATAGACAGAGCCTACGCTAGCCAACTTAGGATTTTGATGACAACCTTGTTCTCTCTTTCCGGGTTAGTATACCCACATCAATTGTTATGTGCGATTACTGTGAAAGGCTCGAGAAGCTCAAATCCATCGACAGTAGATTTACTCATCAATTCTACAGCATCTTCCACACACTTTACCGCGCCGTCGAACCATACCTTGGAGATATCTTCCTGAAGCGACTGGAACTGACAGAGAAACTCAGTGCCATTCTGTTGGCTGTGAATTCTAAGGCACCTCTTCCATGTGTAGCGGCTGCAATTAAAGAAACAGAGCATGAGCTGGCATATTTGAAGGAGAAATTATCCACACATCCACCTACCAGCGACACAAGAAAGTTGAAGAAGCTGAAGGCCCAGATTCAATCCAGGGAATCGGCAAGCAGACAAGGTATGACGGTGTCAAACAAATCAAGGGACGGAAATCCAACATCTGCTATTTTCCTCCATAAAAATCAAGCTCTAGATGAAAAGCAGGCAATTAAGAGCACGAGGTCCTGGTTAGATATGACAAGTCCACATCCTTCGGCGATGAAGAGAACTCGTTCAGGGGGTCAAGTTGAAGAACGGCTTGACACAGTCGAGGTCTACGATCGGGATTTTGATCATAGACCTGCCTGGCCACCGTCATCAAGTCCAGCTGGTAGCACAAAGCGCAGTAAGATCTTTTCAACAAGTCAACAACTGAGAAACCAGGATCATCAAGTACAACCCACCCACTCCGAGCAGATTCAACATAGACACGCTAGACATGGAAAGCTGGAATTCCAACCAAAACTTTGCGCGACTGAAAAGCGCATCCCAAGGGCGTGCCACCAGACAGCACTCGAGATTAAGCCCCAGTCTTCCGGGCAAGGTATACATGCTCTGGAAGAGTCAAACAAACGAAGACGAATTGTTGCATCTGATCACCACCCCTCTTCCACTTCCAGCCTCCGGACGATGAGCAGCAGAAGTTCTGCAACTAACATGGGAAGCATAATAAGGCAACATATCCACAGAACTCCTTCCCACGACAAACACGCTACTCAGCAGCGAAGAGTCAGATTCACAGATGAAGTAAGCTATTTCGCATATCCTCAGCCTACGTCAGACAAGATACATCAGGACCAACAAACCTCCCGAGATCAGCCAATCTCGAACAAAAACAACAGCACTGCCAAGGCATATTCCTCCTCATCTTTGAACCGCAAGGATCGTTCTGAGAAGGCCGATGCAAGTCATGATGATTATTTAAGACGGACTGAAGGGAGGAAGGGTAAGCATGATGATTCTCGAAGGCTACAAACCGACTCAGATCGAGACAGTTGTCAGCGGGAAGAGAAGGCCGATACAAGTCATAGTGATTATTCAGGACGGGCCGAAGGGAGGGAGGGTAGGCATGATGATTCTCGA
Organism: Xenosphaeropsis pyriputrescens; assembly: GCA_022609375.1. NCBI lineage: Eukaryota > Fungi > Ascomycota > Leotiomycetes > Phacidiales > Phacidiaceae > Xenosphaeropsis > Xenosphaeropsis pyriputrescens. The sequence continues at coordinate 68,000 of JAGKQE010000056.1, forward strand.
AGGCTGCAAACCGACTCGGATCGAAACAGTTATCGGGAAGAAAGAAAACGTTTTTGGGGCGGACATCCTCGGAGCTGATGAAAACTGGTCAACCACAAACCTTGATATCTTATCCAACATTGTATTATGGCACGATGATTCGAACTTTCGCAGTTGTGACCCTAAAATTGCGTTCAGTTTATATGGCTCACAAACATTCGTTCAACCTATCTTCTGTCAACGGCGAAGTTGGAACTAGATCATATTATCTTCTAGGTGTGCAGACGACTTACGGTGGAAGTCGGGTTTTCTTCGTCGTTGGTTTCTCTAAGAATTCAAGAGTAAAATAACGCAAAGGAAAATTAAAAATTAAAAATGACCCGTCTTCCCACAATTGAATAGCTGGTATATGCAAGACAAAAAATCACTTCAACAATACGATAGCTAGGTATGATATGTTTCTGTCCACTGCCAAGCTTACAAGGTCATGGGACGCGACCCTCTACATATGATTATTTTGATGCACCAGAATTTCTCAGTCCTTATTCGATCCCACAGTATGCCGTTGTAATAAAAAAGTTGAGTGCATTCGCATAAGTTATGAACCTCGACATTCTTAAGCTGTGGTAAATGCTCCGATCTGATAATTATTGATACTTTGAAGTTCCTATATCTTGAGTCTAACGATTGAGGTTCGTTCTGAGATATTATGCTACCTTAAAGTTAATCTACGCGAAGCGCGTTCTTAAGTCACGCATCAGACGCGTCGTCGATTACTTATGTGCCGAGATAATACCACTTTCACTGAACAACATCAATGGACTGATCAAAGGTGCTGATTTTCAACCAAGCTGTCCTCTTTAGTATATTCACCATGGCCAGAGACAATAGTGCAAATGTCACACCCGCTCGCCCACCGCCGGCCTTAAAGAAGCAGAGCTCTTCTGCAAAGAATCAATCATCTATCCTCGGCTTCTTCTCAAAGGGACCATCGAGCAGTGGATCAGCAACGAAGACTATCAAAGACGCTCTTCCTACCAATAGTAAATCAGAAGCTCAGGAAGCACCATCAACAAAGCAACCGGCCTTTAAAAAATCGGTCGCGAGAAACTTGACGCCGTTGCCAAGCAGTGATGCTGCAGCTCCAAGCTCGCCGGAAAACGCTGCAACAGACGAGGTAAAAGAAACTGGTCTACCATCACCAGGTACACCTGCTAAGAATGACGGAAAGCAGGATAATAACGGAGTTACGTTCAGCAGTCCATCGCGAAAGGTCAGTCACCGTGGCTTCCGTTATATATTTGTTGATGCTAATACGTTAAAAGGCCAAGAAGGTCGTTAATTATGCCGAATCTGCCGACGAAGACGATGAAAACGACATCGTTCCAGCCAAGAAGTCGAACAGAAAGGGTCCCAGCCGTCGCCACCTTGTAGTTGAGAGTGACGAGGACGATTTTGCACAAGGGCTGGATGGTTTAATGGAAGAAGATCTTGATGGTGAGTATCCGAAGCTCTTTTGTATATATGTATTTGCGTTTACTGATGCTACGTGGCAGAACTTATGAACGATTTTGTTGTCGATGACGATGATGATTCTGATGCCCCAGTTCAGTCAAAGAAACGAAAACGTCCCGCGGCCGCGGCGAGTTCGTCACGAAAGCACTCTCGTGTCTCTCCGCCGCCTCCCCCAACTTTTGATGAGGACGACATTGAGGTTGCAGAAAGATCAACAGCTCAGCAATGGAAATATGATGCCAACGACACTCGACCGCTTCAGCCGCGTTCATCCAATGTCGTAAAACCCCCAGCACGCCCTGGACACAAGTTTAAAGAGAAGCCTCGCGACAGTGCACCAGAAAAGCGTTACACTTGGCTTGCAAATGAATTAGATTATGACCGCAACCCGCCGGGCCATCCGGACTACGACAAGCGAACATTGTACATACCCCCGGTAGCCTTCGCTAACTTTTCGGCCTTTGAGAAACAGTACTGGGAGATCAAGCAAAAATGGTGGGACACCATTGTGTTCTTCAAGAAAGGGAAATTCTACGAACTTTATGAGAAGGATGCTGTGATTGGTCATCAGCTGTTTGATCTCAAACTTACAGATCGGGTCAACATGTCAATGGTTGGGGTTCCAGAAGCGTCACTTGATCACTGGGCAAATCAATTTGTTGCAAAGGGGTACAAAATTGCGAGGGTCGATCAGATGGAATCTGCTCTCGGCAAAGAGATGAGAGAGCGAGAAGACAGTGCTGGTTTATCAAAAGGAGGCAAGGGAAAACCGGATAAAATTATTCGGCGAGAGCTTGCTTGTGTGCTTACAAGAGGCACCCTAGTTGAAGGTAGCATGCTCCAAGACGACATGTCTACTTACTGCGTAGCCATCAAAGAAGGCATCGTTAATGACTTGCCAACGTTTGGCATCGCGTTTGTTGATACGGCTACCGGTCACTTCTACCTCTCAGAGTTTGTAGATGATGTCGACCTTACTAAATTTGAGACGCTTGTGGCTCAGTGCAGGCCAGAAGAACTGCTGCTTGAAAAGTCTTGCATCTCTGTCAAGGCGCTTCGCATCCTAAAGAACAACACCTCTCCGACTACGATTTGGAACTCTCTGAAGCCAGGAAAAGAGTTCTGGGATGCCGATGTCACAGTCCGCGAGGTCGAGTGCAGTGGCTATTTTCTGTCGACTGACTTGGGCGGAAAGGAGGTATGGCCCGAAGCACTTGCTTCAGCCCGCGAGAAACCACTTTTGATGTCGGCATTTGGTGCTTTGGTACAATACCTCAGGACGTTAAAGTTGGAACGCACTCTCCTCTCTCAAGGAAACTTCTCACAGTATGATCCGATCCAAAAAGCAACGACTCTAGTGCTCGATGGCCAAACCCTCATCAACCTCGAGGTCTTTGCGAACACATTCGATGGTGGATCAGAAGGCACGCTCTTTACCCTCCTGAATAGATGCATAACGCCATTTGGTAAACGCATGTTCCGACAATGGGTATGTCATCCACTGGCTGACGCCACTCGCATCAATCAGCGATTAGATGCTGTTGATACACTCAACCAGGACAAGAGTTTGAAGGATCAATTCGTATCCTCGATGACGAGAATGCCGGACTTGGAGAGATTGATATCTAGGATCCATGCCAAAGTGTGCAAAGTGGAAGATTTCGTTCGTGTTCTTGAAGGCTTCGAACAGATCGAGTACACAATGAGCTTACTTGGAGCCTTTTCGGGAGGCGGCGGGTTGATAGATCAGCTCATATCTGCCATGCCTGACCTATCGAAGCCTCTTTTTTTCTGGAAAACGGCCTTTGATAGAAAAAAGGCGAGAGCTGAGAAACCCCTGTTGATACCCGAAGTTGGAGTTGAAGAAGAGTTTGATAACAGCCAGGAGCGGGTGGAGGGAATATTGAAAGACCTTCAGTCTTTGTTGAGTAAGTATCAGTCAAAGCTCGGGTCCAACGTATGTTTCCGAGATGTGGGCAAAGAAATCTATCAGCTCGAAGTTCCCATCGGTAAGACAAAGACAATTCCGAAGAACTGGAGACAGGTCTCCGCGACCAAAGCTGTAAAGCGATATTACTTCGACGAACTTACAGCGCTTGTACGTGAGCTTCAAGAAGCCCAAGAATCTCACGGTCAGGTTGTCAAGGAGGTTGCCGGCCGGTTCTTTGGAAGGTTCGATGAGGACTACAAGATTTGGCTTGCTGCTATCAATATCGTGTCCCAACTTGACTGTCTTATCAGTCTAGCGGAAGCTTCATCTTCATTGGGCCAGCCCAGCTGTCGGCCAACATTTGTCGATAGCGAGCGCAGTGTCCTGGAGTTCGAGGAACTCCGTCATCCGTGCATGCTCCCAAATGTGACAGATTTTATCCCCAACGACGTTATGCTCGGTGGAACAGCAGCAAATATCAATCTGCTTACAGGAGCCAACGCAGCCGGAAAATCAACAATCTTACGAATGGTCAGTACTTCTCCACCTTTATGTGATATTGCTAACTTTTCCAGACCTGTGTTGCTGTGATTATGGCCCAGATCGGTTGTTATGTACCTTGTACTTCGGCTAGCATGACACCCGTAGATCGCATCATGTCCCGGCTCGGTGCCAACGACAACATATTTGCCGCCCAATCCACCTTCTTTGTTGAGCTTTCTGAGACCAAGAAGATTTTGTCCGAGGCTACGCCCCGCTCTCTGGTTATCCTCGACGAGCTTGGAAGAGGTACATCATCCTACGATGGGGTTGCAGTTGCACAGGCTGTTCTACACCACATTGCAACGCACATCGGATGTGTTGGATTCTTTGCGACACATTACCACAGCTTGGCCACGGAGTTTGAAAACCATCCCGAGATTGGGCCAAAGAGAATGCAAATCTATGTCGATGACGAGAACCGTAAAATCACATTCCTGTACAAGCTAGAGGATGGTGTTGCAGAGGGAAGTTTTGGTATGCATTGCGCATCTATGTGCGGAATTCCTAAGAAGGTTGTGGACCGGGCCGAGCAAGCTGCTAAGGACTGGGAGCATACTAGCCGGTTGAAGGAGAGTCTGGAAAAAGCGAAGAGTGCTTGCTACATGCCGTTGGGCGTACAGAGCGATGTGGCGTGGCTTCTCAGAGATGGACTGAGTGTCAGCGGTGGAGTCGAAGAGAGGGGTATGAAGGTCTTGATGGAAGCTATCAAATCGCTATGATATGTATCAAATGCTGTTGTTGCTTTTAGAGGCTAGTGCCAAGGATTTCAGCTGGGCTGTTGAGAGCATGTACTGTATGTGCGAGTCGCAGAGCTTGTGCTGTATGATACCATGAGCTCAAGTCATACTATCAATATCCCTATTTCTGTCAAGTCTGTTTCACAGTGAGCACATAGTCAAAGAGATCATGCATGCTATTGCACGGATGAGTATCACTGGGTTCTGTCTCATTATGCTTGGACGACTACCTTGATTTTGATAGGTCATACGAGATATGGTTGTCGCTGCTCCATTCTTCCACAAAATGCCCATCTATTCTATGCTGAGTAATTCAGCCCTAGACGACCCCTGAAATGGGATGCTTAGCCTACTTGTCGTACATATGCTTGCAATCCTGGGCTTCTTGCGAGCCGTCAAATGTGCTCGAAACCACATCTCACTGTCAGTCTCACCACCTTCGCTGGGCGGGCGAGAGTAGCATGATAAAGTCAGCTGCTTCAAGGGCGATGTCGCAAACGGGGTCTTAAAATATGCAAGATGTTGAAACAGAGACGCCGTAAGTTGCAATGCAATTCTTTACATAACAGCTGCTCAATGGCACATATCTAGGTAGTCTACAGGAGTAATGCCAGGTACACACAATCGTGGCGTAGAAGGCTGACGAGAGACTGCACACACGAGAAAGAGGTATGAATGAGGAGATACGTGCAGCCTCATTCGAATGCCCATTGAGTGCACATACCGAGGCGTGCGTAAACTCTATATCTGATCATTCCTGCGCGTGCCCGGCGGGAATATTAATATTGCCTTTGTGTGGAGTTGGATAATTGCTGATACTTATGTACAAGCTTTGCGGGAAGCAGAAGATGACATGTATTAGCCGGGCGTAAATCGATCAATCAACCTCTTCCCGTCTCAGTCCCATGTGTTATACAGATCTAGTATTCCGAGGTATAAACCACATAGTACAATTCAAGTAGGTGGGTAAAGACGTGCGTACTACAATACATACATACAATGCTCAGCATTTCCTACATTGCAGCCATCTCCTCATTCATCACCGCACGTTTTGCAAACTCTCAATGCATCGAAGCATGCACGCCTATTTTCTCTCATCTTCCCCAAGGTGACAGACGAGACGAGATTAATATGCGCTCAATGCCAGTCACCGAGTACAATCCACCATTCCTTCGGTCATACCTAAGTATGGCGATGGAGTACATACACGTTGATGACAATCAATCACTTCATCCATTCCAGACCCCCCTCGACGGCTCAACGTATGTATGTACATATGTACTGTACGTACATGCTTCGTATTCCTCTCACCACGTCCCGTGCTATGGTGAGATCTCCTCTCTTGCCTCATCTTGCGTCGATGGTCCTGAGTGGCACCAAACTCCACCAGACTCTATCCCGAGATGCTATCGCCTGCGAGTGGCTGGCTGGCAGGGCCGCACGGGGGGCGTTCGAAGCATATCGTGATATATTGTGGATAACCGGTGCAAAGCGCTCCTTATCATCATATCATCAAATGGAGGCCGAAGAAGGGAGTTCTGTTCAGGGCTACATGCAATGCCCGATGACCTGTCATACAGTAGCAGTCGCTAGCCGCCATCGACGACATCATGTGCATGAAACCCATCAGCAGAATGGCAGGAATCAATCACCATGAGGTACTTTGGGTATGTATGGAATAGGCTTATATGCACTCTGAGAGCAATAGGTCAGGTAATATCAGCAGCCGCTTTCGCCGCAGCAGGTGCCACAAAGCGGTATCAGTGACAGCAGCATCGTTGTCGTCGTCACCACCCCCATCACCGTCACCAGCATCACCAACATCACCAGCATCGGCTTCTCTGATCTACTGTATGCCGGCATTAGACAGCCCCGTCGACTGGCGAGGTTGTTGTCAGGACGCTTTGAGACAGCCCTGCATGTTCCTCACATCTAGGGGCACATACATACTATACTGTACGACCATCCAGCGAATGTCACGACCGGGTCCACAATAGTCGAGAACTTCGTGCTCGAGCTCACGGGAAGCTGCATCAACTGTATCTCCACGGCGTACATCGTTACGTGCCTTTTCCTCAGCCATTCTTATGCTAAGTACTACATACCATACTTACCTTACCGTTACCACATAGAGAATCTTCACGCCAATATCAAATGAGGCTCCACGGGAATCGAATCCGTCCTGCTGCATACTTGGCAATGCCTCTTGAGGACCTTCCATAAAAACCTCCATTCGCAACCCCTGTCTGTTCCCCCACTCAGATGGCTGAGCTGCCCTGAACATGCCTTGCATCTTCCCCCCCATCTATGCCCTTGTCTCAACCACCAACTTTCGCCCAAGTACACCTATGCTTCCTTTGAGATGCATTATTGGGGATCCACTGCATGCTCAAACGCCTGGTGCAGTACAGAAAATATGTTACGAATGACGGTTCGCTTCAGGTTCTTTGCCTCCAGCCATTTCCCCCTTGGATCGGCAAAATCACTATTGGCGACATCTCTTGCATTGTGCTCTCAGTGTAAGAGTGGGGGCCGTCCCAGTCGTCCCAAGGGTCTCACTCTACTCCTCAATGTCTGATTTGGCCGAGGCCTCCAGCAGGTGTTATCTCCGCTTGTGATACATAAGTTTAATCCGTGTGTTCAATATCGCAAGACGGCGGTACGCGTTGAATCCTTCTCAGCTCACCTTGTCGTAGATGATCCGGTCTCATTCGCATGTTGTTTGTCCTGACCGTGGGGCGGGCGAATCAGTTCTTGATATCATTGCATGGCAAAGCATATATAAGGATGCCATGTCCCTCACCTTTGTCGCAAAGCCTAAACATCAATCACCATCTCGAAGCACTCTAGATATTGTATGTTTCAACTCTGAAGCCCAACGCGACAACTTAAACACGTGATTTATATCTACATCCGTCCGTCAAGAACAAAACAAGAACAATACAACATGTGCTTCTCACACACACACTCTTCCTCCTCCATCGTCAACACTGCCACTGCTCCTTCCACCTCATCAGTGGCAGTGGTGGCATACAACGGTTGTACGTAGCAAAGCCTTCCCATCAATCCGTTGCCAGCTCCGGACATCGACTGACAAAGAGCTTTGCTACAGATAAATGCGCCAGTCGGTCAGGATGCTCAGGTTCGTATTCACCAGGAGCCCCAGTATTTGGGCCTGCAACTCACCCTTCAAAGCCGTTGCCCTCGACGATTCACAGTATTGCTATCAACGTAAGGCGTCCCCTCCCACACTGCACCCCGCCACGCAGACAAGGTCCAGGTCTTTGTGGCGCAATAGGCTGACAAGGCAACCTCCAGATGACCCCAGGTACTGAGGGGAATTGGCAATGGGAAACGGACGGGTATATGGTCTTTGCAGGAAGCATGACGGATAACGAAATAATGACAGCTCGAAATATGAAATCTGAAATATGAAATCTGAATACGAAGGAGAGAAGCCCGTACTTGCCAGCCTACACCGTGAAGCTTGCTTGGTGCTGTAACGTGGTGTCCGGCTACTCGGACCCGGAGGGAACGTGCGGTTGAGGAGAAAGGTTGCGACTCCGCTCGTTGATGATGATTGGATTTCATCGTAGGCGATCGAGACCCCCTTGAGAAATTTAGGTTTCTGTTCGGGTGCCGAGACCAGTGAATGGATGAAGTGCGTTGGCCGTCCATCACCAGTGACGTCGGGAGTCAAGTTTGTTCGCCGGCAGCCTCGCACATATGCTGTCCCACTCGTCTTCAAATCAACCCCTCGTCGATCGTAGCCCTGTGGTAGCCTCGTACGAGATCTGCATCCGATTTGAATCACGATAGGTCACACGTTGGAGATCAGTAACACTAGAGTACATTTCTATTCCGCATTCTTACACTTTAGGTGGTAGACCTTGTTCTACTCCGGTGGCTCACGAAATGAAACCTCCAATCACTCAACACGAAGACTTTGGAGTCTGGCTTCCGTAGCAATAACCTTTAAGGAATTAGCATAATCGCATGATCATATTGGGGAACATGGAGACTCACGTCAAGGGCCTGCTGCACTTCCAACACCTTTCTAACCTCACCCAACCAATCCCGACTCAAAGTCTTCGCCCATCCGTTCAAACCGTTCATCTCACGCGCTGCACCATCCAAGTCACCCTCCTCAAGATAGGTCTCAGTTCTAGTCAAGATGCTCTCAACATCATCACCAGTTGCAAGTCCCTTCTTCTTGAACAAGAGCTTGCTCAAAACGTAGCTGCTAGCGTGACTGGCAACACCTGCCTCTTCCGGCAAAAGAGATGCCTTTCGGACTTCACCTGCAACTCTACGGAAACGGTCGATAAGCTGTGCGGAAGTTGGGATACCACGCTGGTAAGCAGTTGGGTTGATAGAACCGATGGCTGCGTTGACGACTGGGTCATCCGCAGCGATTTCCTTAAGGGCAGCAAGTTCGCGAGTGAATGGCTTTGGCATCTGAGCCTTGTCGAGGTTGGCACGAACAGCCTCAACAGCAACGTGAAGATGTTGAGTCTTGAGGTTAGCATCGACAACAGAGTTCCACTCGGTAGTAAGCTTCTCGAGGTCGCCAACAGTATTGGACAAGTCAGAAAGCTTGCCAAGTCTGGACTCGCGTTCCTGCTCTACGCGGTCCTTGACTTCACCTGTGAATTGTCGTCTCAACTCAACAGCTTGTTGAAGAAGTTCGTTTTGAAGGCGATGCTCGTTAAGCTCCTTAGCACGCTCAATCTCGGATCTAAGCTTCGACTCGTAGTTTTTCTGAATCTTCTGACGCTCCTGTTCGTATTCCTCCTTCCAGCGAGCCTCCTGATCCTGCATCTCAGCCTCAAGACGACGGACCAATTCCTTTGCAGCACGATCGAAGTCCTCGTGGGAGCTTCTGACCTTGTCATCCGCATCCTTTGTAGCAAATGCCTTCATATCCTCAATCTTTGCGCCGACCTTGGACAATTCGGATTTGGCCTTGGCGATGGTCGCAGAGAACCTGTTGTTTGCATTGTCGGCATTTACAACAGTAATGATGTCGTTGACAATGTGCACCAAGTCTTGTACCAATGGCTCAGTTGCATGTTCGATATTGATAGGGTCGATTCTCGTAACTTCATCTGGGAATCTGGATGGCTCGTTGACCTCGGGGTTTCTTCTGCCAGAAGAAGAAGCAGCAGCAGCAGCAGGAGCAGCGTTCGAGACAGGCTCTGGAGCTTTGGGGGCTGCGGCCTTCACGACTGGCCTTGCTGGGGCAGGACTGTCCTTTTTAGCTAGCTCGACGGCCTTTACCTTCTCGGAACCCTTGGCTTCGCTAGGAGTCTGCAAAGCCTCGCCGACCTTAGGAACACCCTGCTTCTTGTCCTCCTCTGCAACCTTCCATGATACACCGCTCTGGCTTGGGATTGTGACCCTGTTGCCTGTGTCTCGTGACTGTGTGGTGCGGCTAGAAATGGATGGGAACTTTCGCTTGAACTCTCTCTCCTCAAAGAAAAGAACAGCCTCCTCTCCGAATGGGACAAACTCGGTGAAGAAATCGTGGAATCTATCGTTGGTTCGAGCGAGGTAGACACTACCGCCAAAGCCGAGCGCGGAGAGGATAATGAGGGTGGAGAAGAACTTGCGGAAGAAGCGTCTCTTGGGTGGTGGTGAAGGAGGAGCACTTGGAGGCGGAGGAGGAGTCAACGGTACGTTCGACGCTGGGATGGTAGATGATGCTGGGGAACCTGGAGTCAAATCTGTCGCAATCGAGGAGGAGGGTGTCTCTGCTACACGTCCGGGAGGGAGAGGTTCATTAGTAGCTTCGCTGGCAGAACCAGGAAGGACAGGCAGCTTCGAATCAGCAATGCTTGGCTTGTCTGCCAGGAATCTCTATAGAATCCAATTAGCAATCGTCACGGTTGACTCCCAAATTGTGCCCAGTAGAAGGTGAATCCGTACTCTGCCAGTGGATAACGCGCCGCCGACCTGCGCGGCGTGCCATTGACGGCCGGCTCTGGCTGCAATCGCACCAGAGGTGGCGGCCCTCGAAGACAAAAGAGAAACTCGCAGCATGACGGGCTGCGTATGGATGCGGAGGGAGTTTGTTGTGGTTGACGGTTGAATGTCCTGCGGTCTCGGAAAAGCTTCAGTCGGTGGTTTCTGGGTGCGAGCTGGAAGGTACCGTCGCTAAAAGCAGCAGCACGATGACGCCAAATTTGAGATTATCTAGAGAAGAATACAACTCAGGAGATACGCACTTTGGCATAAAATTTTAGAGGACATCAATTTGTTTTTCAAAGGATCAGGCACATTTCTGAAAAGTTTGTCTATTACGTATCATACATCTCAGATGCTGCAAATCGATAGGGCATAAAAAACAAGAACTCACGCCTCGCAACAGAAAACCAGCAATTCCATTCCCACCGCAAACAACAAGGAAAACTATGGTTCTTTCAAAGGTATTAAGACTGCCATCCATCGAGGCAGATAGGGTGCTGCGTATCCCTAATCCCTACCCCGATGAATCATCGCAGTGACATGCGCAGATGTAATTTCGATAAGCATAACTCCAGAGAAACGACGGCCCCAGGTCGTTTATCTGCTTTAAACGCATGGTATTGTTTCGTTCTCATCACTCTCCTCTACTGCACTGATACGTCTAACAGCCACAACCTGGACCTTGAGTTCCCGGCGCTTCCTGTCTCAGATCAACCCCTCCACGTGGTGCCTGTCTTGGATTTCTTGGGCCAGCCTGATCCAACGGGAGTTTCTTTGCGATAGCTGTAAACAGCTCCTTGACATTCTCCGAAGTCTTTGCAGACGTTTCGAAGAATAACAGCTTGGCTTCATTTGCGTACGCCTCGGCCTCAGCGGTGCTGACAGCACGCTTGTCAGGTTGTTCAGTGACGAGATCGAGCTTGTTTCCGGCGAGAGCAATGATGATGTTCTCGTTTGCTTGTCTTTGTAATTCCTTCACCCATGCCTTGGCCTTATCAAGGGAAGCCTGTTGTACATAACGGTTAGCATGATATCACTCACACGTTCCATTCCCACGATCACGTACAGCTTGTGTGATATCGTACACTACAACAGCACAGTTGGCATTTCTGTAGTACATAGGAGCAAGAGACTTATATCTCTCCTGTCCTGCGGTATCCCAGATCTCGAACTTCACCGTGGTTGTATCGTCGAGGGAGATTGTTTGTGTAAGGAAAGCCGCACCAATCGTCGACTCACGGTAATCATCGAATTGATCCTACATGACTATTAACCACCATCTAATATATCCTAATAGGAACCATACCTTGACGAATCGAAGCACAAGAGAACTCTGTTGTGATGGTCAGTGCTGCCTAATTCTCATGACAGCGGTCTGCATACCTTTCCAACGGCAGATTCTCCTACAGCAGCGTCAGTAATCACATTTCGAGGCGCGGTAAGGGAGGTAGAAGAAGTCTTCACTCACCTAAAAGTACCAATTTGAACTGCGCAAAGCGCGAGTTACCGGCACGGGAGCCTGCTGGAGCTCTTGACGCCATGTTGAGTATGTGTGTTTAAATGAGGACGAATTATTTGTGTGTTTTGATCGTGAGCCGCGGTAAAGTCGCAATGATTAAATACGGCAAGTCGTTCAATGTGAGCGGATCGCTTTGTCGTCGTTAGGATATTGTTGAATGGGGATCGAAGGGTGACGACGGTCAGTAGTTACTTGGTAAATCGGGTCCAAACTGGCCGGTCAACTGTGGCGGTCAAAGTCACATGATCCTTATCAGCCACGTCCTGCGTAATCGAAGGGAGAGCTCGGGATGCATGTGAAGCTTAAGGGAGTAGAGGACAGCTTCTCAGTCAAGTAGCAACAAAATTCCAACATTCATTCACTTTCAAGAATCCTCTCACAAACACACCAAAACTTGCGGTTTTCTTTGGGCTTCCGTAGCCATTCGTTTGGCTCTATCATCATGGCTAGCCTTTTGCCATTCAGGGACATCAATGTCCACGCATCCGCGTCGCATTATGCATTTACTTCCCCTTCGTCTCCTTCAGCTCCCACACTGGTAGTTGATCGTCCGACTGGCGATATCAGATTAAACGATGGCTCTCTTTTGGGAGGAAAACGAGTGTCGAGTATTGCTGGTATCCTGGGTATCATCAAGTTGCGTCTAGGTAAACTTACTCCTAAGTAACGATACCATAAATGCTAATTAGGGTGGTAAGACAAATATATTATTGTAGTCACCAAGGTCCAACTTATGGGGAGACTTAAGGGACACATGGTCTATAAAGTCGTTGCCACAGAATTCCTACCTCTGCGCGAACGACCTCTGCACGACCCTGACGAGGACAACTATCTCTCTTTACTGAAATCGTTCATCAAAAGCAGCCCGCTGTACTTCTCCTATTCGTTCGATCTTACAAACACTTTCCAGCGCCAGGCTCAACTCGATCTTTCTCAACCCCTTTGGAAGAGAGCTGATGACCGGTTTTTCTGGAACAAGTTCTTGCAATCCGACTTGATCGACTTTAGAACATCGGGTACGAGACAGCATTATGGACAACAGCCAGGCATTGATGCTTTCATTTTACCTGTGATTTTTGGAATGATGCGGATCACAACAACCCAAATCAAGTCGACTCCCCTGACGATTGTGCTCATCACACGACGATCGAGACACCGCGCTGGAACGAGATACTTTTCACGAGGAATCGATGAACAAGGTCATGTGTCGAACTTCAACGAAACGGAGCAGATAATTCTCTTGAACGAAGACGCCAGTGGCATGAGTGGATTCGCTGGTGGGGGAGGCATGCAAAATGGGAAGATCGGAGGCTCTCAAGGCCGTGAAGTACAGATTATGTCATACGTGCAGACCAGAGGTAGTGTGCCAGTCTATTGGGCGGAGGTGAACACTCTGCATTACACTCCTAAGTTGCAGATCCGCGGTGTCGAAACCGCTCTCAGCGCAGCCAAGCTTCATTTCGACGAACAGATCAGACTTTATGGCGACAACTATCTCGTAAACCTTGTTAATCAGAAGGGTCGTGAACAGCGAGTAAAGGAGGCCTATGAGCAAGTAGTGAAACTACTACAATCGTCAACAGCAGAGCATAAGGAGCAAGATGCCATCACAGACGAGAAGTTCCGCACCCTGGAACCAACCACACGCCAGAGAGAGTTTGATCAACTTCACTATGTCTACTTCGATTTCCATAATGAAACCAAGGGCCTTAAATGGCATCGTGCTCAGCTGCTACTCGATCAACTTCATGATGCTCTGCAAAAACAGCAGTACTTCCGTGGAGTTGATATGCCAGCTGACACCGAGGGACGGCTTGAGACTCGCAACTTACAGAGCAGTGTCGTACGAACTAACTGCATGGACTGCCTCGACCGTACCAATGTTGTGCAGAGCATGATGGCTCGCCAGGCATTGAACCGTATGCTCACCGACGTGGGCATCTTGCAGCCAGGAGAGACATTCTCTGACGATTCAGACTTCGAATCGCTCTTCCGCAATCTCTGGGCAGACAACGCGGATGTGGTGTCGAAGTCCTACTCTGGAACTGGTGCTCTGAAGACTGATTTCACTAGGACTGGAACTCGAACTAAAGCCGGTGCTTTGCAAGACTTACAGAACTCCATCACACGATACGCCAGGAACAACTTCCTCGACGGGCCGAAGCAGGATGCCTTTGATCTTTTCCTCGGCTCATACCTTCCATCAACCTCTCATATCGGCAGCGCATTTGTCTTTCAAGATACCCGACCTCTTCTCATTCAGGCCATTCCATATGTTTTGGCCTTTAGCATTTTCTTCCTTCTTGTCAGCCTGTTTACGCGTCGCCTTCCTGACGCCGCTGTTCTTCCGTTGCGTCTTTTTATGTTGTACTGGTTTGTCGTAGGCGCATGGTGCTTCCAATTCATCTTCAGCCATGGCATGCTATACGTGAGTGTCCCATTTCGCGAGCCTACACTTTGAAGACTTGCTAACGCCGACGGGTAGGTCAACTGGCCCAAGTTGATCCCAAGGCCATGGGCTACAGAGGGCTACCAAGAAGCCATCAACAATCTGCGCAAGGATAAGGTCATGGGACCACTTGTGGCTAGACATGAGCGTGGATTGAGCACGGCACGTTTCATGAATGCAGAGGAGGGCAAGAAGCGCATTGAGTGAGCAGTTTTTTCCCCTCCGTCTTCACTTTCTCCTTATTTCCCGTCATTTTTTGTGTGTGTGTGCAACGAACTTATATAGCTCTGTTAGACGTAAACGCGAGTAGAGCGCTGAGCGCACACCAAGCTTGATCAAGGTTCACCTTTTTTTTTCTTTGCTTTCGTTTCGAAAGAGAAATGGCCTTAGTACCTTGATGCTCCTTCCCTTTCGATGTGGTAATCAGCATGGTCTGTGGTGAAGTGGTGCAGCAGTGTAAGATAAGAGATTGGAGTGGAGAGTGTTTGACCTCGAAGTTTGTGGTGGTCTTGAGGGTGTGAGGTGATGAAGTATGTGTGTTGTATGGTGTTTCCGAAGTTTAGATTGATAATAATAGGGCTTGGTTTGAGGGGTTTGGGAAAGTTCGGGAAGATGAAGTCAAAATTTACCTTATTCTTATCGTATTCATACCTACCGCCGTGAGCTTACTGGATTTGTCCTAAATCAAACTCTACGTAGTAAGTACATAGGTAAGCGTTGGCCGGTCTTGGAGGAAGAGGGAAAGTATGGTCATCATGTTGTGCTTCAATATTTGCCAGTGTTATTTTTGTTTTTGTTTTTATTTCTATTCTACTCCACTTCAGTTCCAATAAATCAAGTATCCTCAACTCTTATGAGATATATAGTGTATTGGGTATAGTCTTTTCATTTTTTGCCTTTCTCAAAAGCCACAAGTCGGTAGGTATTGGCACGCTGGTGACATTGATTCGATTTCTGCTTGGTGAATCAAGTGTCGCAATCGATTGCCAAGGGTGAAGTTATTCATAGCACAGATCTCATCTCATGTTCAGCGGGTGGGCACGTGGGGTTCAGGTTCATGATCGGCTTAGAGCGCCTTCTCCCTCCCGGGTCTGCTGTCTCAGGCGTGTGGCTGTCGTTGTTCCGTCATAAATGCATTTTATTGCCTATTTAGGCAAGGTGAGGCTAGATACATACTTAATCCGTGATCCTTCTCTTCTCCCTTCCTTCACTTTACATTAGGAGGTATAAGTTGTGGACTATGAGTAGGCACGACTACTCCTCTTTCACTTCTCCATTATTCATACACATTCATATACATTCATACATATAATTCATCCCAACAATAACTACAAATCAAGAACAGACAAAAGGCCAACCAACAAATTACCCCATTTAATCCCCTCCCCAAGGATAAATATTAAATAATAGATTAAATAATACCACAGTCTCACAGCCACCATCACCATCACCATCACAATCACAATCACCCGCTTATTCACATTCAACACTCTCCTCTCCTCCAACTTATCTCTTCATTTATTCATTCACCCTTTCTCTCCTCACATTTCCTTTCCTTTCCTTTCTCCTCTCGCCTCCCTTGCGCCTCGTTATGTCTACTACTATATCCCAGACATCCTCGTTCGTCAACATAATAATCTAAAGCTTCCATGCTCGAACCATGAGCGACTCGAAGCTGGCAGCCTCGATCACAAGCAAAGATGTCTCGAACAACTCCCACCACCACCCGCCCGACGCCCACGACAATTCCGCCAAGTCCACGAAATCTGCGCGCAGTAAATTCAGCATCACAAGCACCGAGACCGGCGAATCCAGCAGGACTGGAAGTACCATGAACAGCGTGTCGCAAGATGGCGACCTGCACGACCTGCACGACCTGCACGACCGAGAGACTGGGAGCTCTTTGACTGGGAAACATAGACCTGATGAGGATGATACAGCCAAACCTACGGAACCAGAATCTCGAACCGGTCACTCTGGTCGAAGAAATATACGCAGTGGGGGGTTTCTGTTGTCAGATTCAGGCTTTGGCGCTTCTGCAGGCCTACCAAAGATATTGAAGTCGCATAGAAAATCAAAGGAGGATGGGAAAGCGGCAGCGGAGGAGTCGTCGCGCGATTTCAAGGGGAAGAGAAAGTCCAGTGGCCATGACAAGACACCAAGGAGGCGGAGGGATACTGGGTCAAGCATTGGTAGCAGTCCCCTGGCGGCAGTCATAAATGCTACGTCCGATGCAGAAATAGAAAAACCAACATCAAGCCATGCAGTTGGAGAAGCTCATGTCGCGAAAGCGCCCCATACGCTCGACGCAGAATCTGCCCAAATTGTGAATCTTGCGTTAAATCTCAGCGAGAGTCGCCGAATTGCTTCCCGACGGAACGTTTCTGTTTCTATGCCACCACAAACCACATTGACGGGCGAGGGACCTATTGCGGTTGGAGGTAGTTTACGGCAGCATATGCAGCAGTCACAACAACGAAGGTCATCGCGGAATTTATCACCCAAATCAGATCGCGCTGTATTGAAGAACGTTGACAGTCAGCGCGCTGGAAGCCCATTGCAAGCACATCCCGATGGCGGCTACGAATACCATCTCTCAGCATCTACACTTGCTAGAGCTGAGAAAGCGAAGAAGGCTATCGAACTTGCGGCTCAGTACCGGCGGCTCCTACAGTATGTTCCGCCTCTCAAGCCTCAGCAAATGACGAGAACGTCCACGATCAGTCCATCTGGAACTGCTCCAAGCTCACCATCGACATCAAATACCCCCTTGTCCCGTACGGCCTCAGCTACGAAACCTATACGAACGTTAGGCCGTCCTTACAACCCATTGCAATATATTAGGAATCGAAAAGTACGTTTACGTGAACGAAGGGCTCTCGATGGTGTAAGCCTCGGCTTTGATGATGTTGCAAAGGTCAAGTTCTGGGTTGATCAGGTTTCCTCAGAATCGGCGGACGAACAATATCAAACAAATGACTGTGTAGTTCTACCACCTTTTACAACGGCGTCAGATCTGAATACAGGCATAACCCCTTTATCTGCGTCTGTGGGGAAAGCAGCCATTTCAAACTTTAAGGCTAAAAGACCACGCATGGACTGGACTATAGATCCGGAAGATATGATTGCGGAAGTAATTTGGCTCGAAGAAGATGACAACAAGAAACTCATAGAAGACAGTGAAGGCCGAAAGATCTTTCCTGCTTACGCGGAGCTCAAACGCCCAATGTCACGCGAAAGTGTGGAACTACCGCAGCGTGTTTCTATTGAAGTGGACAGAAGAGCCTCTGAGTCAGACCGTGGCTATCGATCTGAAGGTATGCTGCCTCATTTCCAAACGATCCAGGAGAAGCCGGAACAGGAGTCGGAAAGCTCTCGAGGAAGAGCACGACGGAAGTTGCATGATAGGTTCCGCGTACAACACGGTCATAATGGTAGCAACGATCATGACCACCATTTCTGGCGTTCGCATAGCAGATCGTCGAGCTCGAGCTCCTCGAGTAGTTCTGATTCGTCCAAGTCGAGAAAACGCGATAGTCTGGATGTCAGAGATCCAGCAAGAGATATTCTAGAAAAGCAGATGGTCGAGCTTCTGGCAGCAGAAGCCAGAAACAGTGACTCTGGTATTCCTGGCGAGTTGATAGACCCCAAGGGCCAAGCAATCATCGCATCCATCGAGGCTCAGAAGACTGCTTTGAAGGATGAGGTCCGAGGCACAGAAACCCGCCCTGATGCAAATGGCAGGTCCGGCTCAAAGATTACCAACGACGACACTCCTAGTAAGAGCACAAATCCTTCATTATATAGTCCTTCTCCAAGGGCTAGTCTGGATGTAGACCTCGGACGCGGACGTTCATCATTCGAGATATACACGGCTCCAAGCTCCCCATCAATCCATGTGTGGGGTGCAGAGGAAGAGCTCTTTCCAGCGATTGCCGAGGAGGCAATTCCATCCACTGAAAGGCAAAAGTCACCAAACAGAAATCCAATCGAGAAGGCAAGATCTAAAATCAACGAATTTGTTCGTGATCGCAGCCATGACCGTGGGAGAGCATCTCTAGATGTAGAGCGCGAACCCCGTCAAAGATCATCAAGTACCACTCGTCTTTCTGAGAGTCCAGAGCCTCCACGAAGCCGCTCTATCAGTCCAGCTAAGAAGCTTCTGCCTCGGAAGAAAGACGACGAGCCCAAGATCCCTAAAAGACTCGAGAGCACACGAAAGAGAAATGATGACGAGCCAGCATCTGGACTGCGTGGCCTTTTCAAAAGCTCGAGATTGGACGATATGGTACGAGGCCCTGTCTCTCGTGTCAGCGATATGATCTGGAAGAAAGAGAGCGGCTCTGCTGTCCAGACAGACTCTTCTAGTGATGGATCAGATATAGAGTCGGATGTTAGTCGATCGAAGAGGCCGCGATTTGGAAAATTGAGCAAATCATCAACGTATGACGATGAAGGCACCGGTAAACACCTCACCGAGCCGAAGTCATTTGTGGACGCAATGCCAACTTTTACATCTCCCTTTGATACTCGCGGTCGATCATTTAAGCTCAAGGATGATTCTCCGACAACACCAAGTGGTCTTCACCACGTCCGCACTGACTCATCACGACAAGGCGAGAAATTTGAACGCTTGAAGCCTCCTCGTATAGATATATCAGCGGCTACTCCCTCACCATCTCCTCGATTCGAGGCTGTGGATCGCAGAGAATCCAACTATTCTGACCTCGGCTCACTCCAAAACGGGCAAGGGGCAGATGAGCGCATCAATGCAATCATCGGTCTTCCAGGTACTGCAGGACGCGGTGACCGTGGCCCCATGATGACGGGCCTTGCAAACCTTGAATCCGGCTCCCCACAGATGTCCCGCAAGGAAAAGCTCTCACCGGGCCACTCCAAGCCCCGCCAATGGTCGATTTCAGACCGCGAGCCCTCCGTGCATCGTGGCGCCGTCAATCGCCGCGAGATCGCGCGCGTTCGTGCTCTCCTCCTCTCATCCGGTATCAAAGCCAAAGAAATTTCCCGCCGCGCAGAATACGTGAGTGATCTTCGTCAAGCCGGTAATCTAGGCCCCGGCGACCCTGACAAGGTATACACGGGCGTCGCTGGATTTGTCAAGGATGATACGCAGTTGAAAGGCATCCCCAAGAGCCAGCAGCACATCCTCGCCACGCGCATCTTGTCGCAGGACATCCAGGCGTCGTCGATGATGTGGCAGAAATCGGCGAATGCGTTTACAAACTCAGCCATTCCGGACCTGCTGCATCGCATCGACGAGATGAAGGCCAAGGTGCGCGACGGCTGTATGGAGCGGGTGCGCGTCGCCGGCGACGAGGCCGATGGCGTCGGCATGGAGATTGTGGGCGAGTGGACCATGAGTGTCAAGAGGCTGAGCGATACGATGGAGAGCATGCTGCGCCGGCGCAGGAGGCGCTTCAGGTGGGTGCGGCGCGGTGGCTGGATGGTGCTGGAGTGGGTGCTTGTTGGTGTCATGTGGTGGCTTTGGTTGATTGTTGTCGTGTGCAAGATCCTCAAGGGGACCGTGGCTGGAGTTCTTGCTGGTGTTCGCTGGTTGTTTTGGTTGTGATGATACCAGTTCCCAATATCAACTTTTTCAATTCTTTTTTTCTTATTAATTCCCAGCTTCTAAATCCAAAATTCTCACGCGCTCGTTATCTGTTCCCTTTTTCTTCTTTTGTTTCTGTTTCTGTTTCTGTTTCTGTTTGGGTTTGGGTTGGTTGGCGGGTTGTATGGGAGGCCAGAAGGCCAGCTACGAAGCTACTTAAGTCATAATGAACAAACAAACATGGATAGGGAGTTCCAAGGCGAGTGCTAGGTCAGTACTGGTGAAACAACAAATAGACAGTATCACGGTACATGGTATGTGCAGACACATGAATTTCAAAGTGAATGCATTCATCGCCCTAGATAGAAAAAGTACACACCCAGCCCTTTTCAACGCCGAACAGAGGAGACAAAAGGAAGGGAGAAGAAGAAATAAGGAAGAGTTGCGAGCATCTAAGCAGCGTCCTTCTTCTTCTCGATCTTCCGTCTCTTGGCCCGCAGGCCCTCGGCCTCGGCATCCTTCTTCTTATTACTGTACACCATCTTCTCCAAGATCTTCCTCTTCTTCCGGCTCATCATCATCTTCGCCCGCTCCATCTCCTCGTCCTCCTCCTTCTTCGTCTTTGCCGCCTTCTTGCGCGCATCCGCCTTGGCCTTCGCCTTAGGATCCACCTTCTTCTCCTCGAGCGTTGCGCCCGTCAGCTCGGCCTCCAGCTCGCGCTGTCTCTGGAGCGCAGCCGCAGCCGCCTCGTCCTCATCCTCCGACTCCTCTTCGGCCTCGGAGAAGGCCCCGTTGAATGTCTCGTCGCCCACTTCTTCCTCGTCCGACTCCGCATCCGACTCCGAGTCCGAGCCCGCAACGTCCATGCCGGCCGCGCTGGCGTCTACGTCGGCGGAGAGCGCTGGTGCGTCAATGGCCATTTCCTCGTCCTCATCCTCGAGGTCTTCCGCGTCGTCGCTATCAGCTTCTAGCTCCTCACCGTCACGCTCCTGTTCCGCGAGCGGTGCAGATGGATCGTACTGGCCGCGGACCTTCTTGACGAAGGGCGAGAGATGCGGTGGGAGCTGGGCGCCGGGCGCATACTCGTTCACGGCCTTGAGCTCCTCGTCGTTGACGCAGTCCCAGATCCACTGTGGCTGAATATAGATTCTGCCTGGAACGCGGGATCCCGATTGGAGCTTCTGTGCATTCTGGTTGTCTCCGGCCTCGGCGGCACCTTCGGACTGCTGGATTGGGGGACGATCAACGACTTGGTGTGTGATGGCTGGGTCCAGCTCGTTGTGCGTGAATGCACCTTCACCGAGAACGGCATCCCATCCAATGCGCTTGCAGCCAAAGGCACGGAGAATAAATTCAAGTGGCTGGCGTGGGGTCTCACGGGAAAGGTAGAATGTGAAGTTGGAGAACAGGGTGGATGGGTCGGTAGCAGAGTAAGATGGTTGTGGGAGGATATCACCACCTGGCGCGGCAGGCTCAAACTTATCAATGGTGTCTGTTGGCTGTTCTTCCTCGTCCTCAGCTTCTGTAATCTTTGCTGGCTCTTGGTTCATGGAAAGCATGAGCTTGTCGATTTCAGCCTGAAGCTTTGGGTCTGGTGTCGTATTTGACTTGTCGTGAATAGCAAATTTTGGCTGCGCAACTGGACCGATGCTGTTACCCTCAAGAGTAAAAGCGCCGAGCTCAGCTCCTTGGTCATCGCTGGCTGCATCGAATTTTGGTGGATAGACAAGTCCAATAGATGTGTAGAGACGGAAGTTGACGAATCCAAGAAGAGTCTGATAGAACTCAACGAATGTGCCCATGATTCTGAAATCGACATCTCCAGTGACTCTCTGGTTGAACTTGTATGGAACCAACCACATAATATCCTGGCCCTGGATTGTAGCCTGGTAGTAGATTCCCTTGATGGACAAGAAGGACTTTCGCAAGCTGTGAGAAACAATCAAATAATGTTCAAACTCGAGGCAGAGTCTCTCGCATCTAGCAATCATCTTGGCTGGAACTGTGTCGGTAGATGGCAAGTTGGCGAACAAGAAAAGCATGGAAAGACAATCATCGAGATCTCGGAGCGCATCGACGAAGGTAGGGTATCGCTCGCGGATGACATGATCGAGAGTGTATTTGGTCTTTCCCGACTTCTCTGGTCTGTTGGCACCGCGCTCGAGTCGCTGTGCATCGTGCGCATCTCCTCGACCAAGAGCCTTGGAGATCTTCTTCTCGAGAGCCTTCTGATCACGGAATTTCGCGAGGAGAGGCTCATGAAGCAGGTACTGGATATCTTTGGTATAGTAGAATGTAGTTGAGGCGTTGGATGTTGCAGAAGCCTTCTTCTTGTTGCGCGGCTCTCGGGGATAAATTCCTTTCCAGATGCAAAGTTTTCTGAAATCTGGAAGACTGATCTGAAGTTTGCGCACCGCTTGGGTTCTGGTGATGAAGTTCTTGGCCTGTCCGGCGGTACCTTTACACAATTATGATTAGATGGAATTCCTTGTCTGAATTTGCAGTTAAATCTGTACATACCCTTCTTCTTGATTCTTCCCATTGTTGCGGTTGTATATGGTGATAAATCTGTGTAGAAATTATCCTCTTGAGTCTTGGGTCAGTCAGGATAAGAAGCGATTTCATTTCGACTTTTGAAGAAATGGAATTTCAACTTATTCTCGGCCGCTAGTTGATTCTCATTGGTTGAAGCGCTCACCGCCCGGCACAGACCAACGCGATATGTCGATATGGATTCCACTGTGATGCCGGCTTCTTCAGACGCCTGAGGACGAGTCGAGCAGCTGTCAGATACAAAGATATTCAAGAAGCTCCCTCTCGGCCTCTTCGCCACTCCTTTGCTCCTCAATTGCAATGCGTCCGTCAATTCCTTGAACAGAAAGCGCAAAGACAATATACACTATACTATATATCGCCATGATTGTCGATCGTCGAAAAGCTGCTCTGTTTGGCGCAGCAGCGGCCTTGCGACTCCTGCTGTCCGTGTCGTTCCCAGGACTACCAGATCTACTTACTGGACGTGTTGAAGTGTCTACGCCCGTCACAAGCTTCAAAAGATGTAAGCACCAGGCCTTGGAAGCAATTCAGGAGTTGGGTCAAGACTAATGTATCTCAACCATTCAGTACAAGAAGGTCTCTTCCTCTACACCCACAATGTATCCCCTTATGATGGGGGAGTCTATCACCAAGCACCACTCCTCCTCCCCCTCTTCTCATTACTCCCAGACTCGACAGCCTATCCGATCTTCACATATCTCGTGTACATAATTGTCGATCTCTTGAGCGCCAATGCGCTCATGGATATTGCTGGATCCGGCGAATCTGCATTGTCGAAATTATATTCATCGCCTAGGAAGGGCAGGAGATACAGTAGTTTAGCAATAGGCGCAGCGTAAGAAGCAGACCCCATTGCGCATTGGTTCACGTCCCAGGCTCACAATAGATGGCACAGTTTCCTTTTCAACCCATTCACAATCGCATCATGCATTGGGCGGCCTACGAGTGTGTTGACCAATTGCGCCATTCTTCACGCAATCTCCCATGCTATTCTCGATCGCGGCGTTACCTCTCTACTGGCCATCGCAATGGCATCGTACCTCTCCATGTACCCAATCCTACTCCTTCCACCGCTTATACTGCTCAACTTTGATCGGAAGCGTCCGCAGAGGATCGAGCCAGGTCTGACAGGTTATATACTCGGACACCTCGTAGCAGTGGGTTCCTTGATCTACACTCTATTACAGGTCTCGAGTTGGATTACTGGATCATGGGAGTTTCTTGAGTCTACGTATGGGGTTCAATTGTTACTACCTGATCTGACGCCGAACGTCGGACTGTGGTGGTATTTCTTCATCGAGATGTTTGACTCCTTCCGATCTTTCTTCCTAGGTGTATTCTGGCTACATATTACGTCCTATGTCGTGCCGCTATGCATACGTATCCGAAGACAGCCCCTTTTCATCATAACCACCATGCTTGGGCTCTTAGCCGTTTTCAAGCCATACCCCTCGATATCCGACGTCTCGTTGTATATGGGATTCCTGCCACTGTATCGGCACATCTTTCCACTCTTGCGATACCCTTTTGTAACCGGAGCCACTGTGGGATATGCGACTGTGCTAGGACCGGCTTTCTGGTACTTGTGGATCTATGCAGGAAGTGGAAATGCCAATTTCTTCTATGCCATCACTCTAGTGTGGTCTCTAGGCTTTGGCCTCATAGTTGCCGATTTCGTCTTTGCCGTTCTACGTGACGAGTGGGAAGTTGAGAGGCCGGAGATGAAAGGCAAAGAAGTTAGACAGATATAAGAGCATTAGGATTATAATTTTAGTATTTTGAAGGCATTGCGGAGACCAACGTCGTTAATCATGAACGGCTTCTATTAGTACTGCGAGGAGAAGTCACTTCCCCAGGAGAAGTCTCAGTTTTTTGCCGCGCTCTTGTCGAGAACTTCGAGAAACCCACCGATAAGGTAGAGGCTGCCTGTGACTAGAATCTTCACATGGGGCTGGCCCTTTGCAAGTTGCCTTGCATGAACCACGGCTTCTTCGATGCTGCCAAACACAGCGGCTTCTGCCTTCTCATCTATACTCGTGTAGGCCTTGGCTAGACTGTTTTGCAAGGTCAAGTCCGGCGCAGCTGACCGCTTTTGAACACTGTTTGTACAGAACAAGACTTCAGAGAAGACAAGGGGATTTTTGGTATCGCGGCTGATAGTGGTATGCAAAATCTTCAACAGATTAGCTGCATCTCTTTCCTGGGCAGCTTGATTAAAGAGCAGGATGATTTTCGATGGTTGTTCGTCTTGGATCTTGGATGCGAACCATTCTCCCGCGACTTCCATGCTGTCAGCAGTATGCCCACCATCAATACACCACTCAATATTTCCCTCGGCCCGCGCTTCGCAACGCCCAGCCCATCGCGCAGTCTCAAGGGCGCTCTTGAATGTCTTCGGTAACGGGTTTGCTATCAGGTCCTGATGCTGGGGTATAGATGGCTTCTTTAGGTTTCGAAGATGTGCAGCAGCTATTGCAGCAGCTAGACTGGCATTATCTTTCTGAAAGTCTCCCTGAAGACTAAGTTTGATAGTGCCATTCACAAAATCTGGATGCCTCTGAACAGTTCGGACCGAAACCTTCTTTTCCGAGGCACGTTTGGTTAACGCTAGCTCAGCTTCTGGAAGCTGCGGTACTGAGTAGCAATCAACCCCTTCTCGCATGATACCAGCTTTGTTCCATGCAATATCTCCCAATGTATTGCCCAACATTCCAACGTGATCTATACCCAATCTTGTGATCGCACACGTACTCGTGACTTTGGCTGGTAATATGTTTGTGCTATCATATTCTCCTCCAATACCGCATTCCAGAATTGCCGTCTCTACGCCCTCTTGTAGGAATACATGGAGAGCCATAATGGTCAGGTAGCGGAAGTAGAGTGGCTTTGTTTCGGGTGATTCAGGAGCAAGGTGCCCTTCAGAAGCCGCTGCATCTGAGAACCGCTCCCAGATCTCAAAGAAGTACTTAGTGAAGAGTTCTTCAGAGATCGGCTGTCCATCTATGCAGATTCGCTCTTGCACAGAGAGTAGATGTGGACTTGTATACAAGCCAACCTTTCCAATAAAGGCACTCCTCCCAGCTGATTTGCTTGTGGTCGCATCCGATCTTGATATGATTGAGCCTGTGATCCGCGACTGGCCTCTGTATTGTCCAAGTATCGAAGCCGTCATCGCAGAGACACTGCCTTTGCCCTTTGTTCCTGCAACATGGATGACTTTCAGTCCATCGAAATCTCTCCCCACATCATATCCCGCTCGGCGGACCCATTCCATCATTTCTGGAATAGCCACATCGTTGAATGACGCTGCCGAGTCGGCATTTGCAATTGCTAGTCGTATCGAGTTGTTGGATTGTAATGAGTTCAACAGCCTGATCGCATCACCATATGAGCGCTTGAAATTAGACATCGTCGTAAGGCTTCTGTGCCGTGAAACTGGGAGACGTGAAATGAGTGAGCGTGATTGAATAGCCAAACAATTGAGTCTGACCCAAAAAGGATTCAGGTAAGACATGAAATATCGATCAACAGCAAACAACGCATAAACATGTGAATCATTGAGCCTGCGTTGGCAGCCTCGAGCTAAAATCAACATGACAACGAGGCTGGCGCATAGCCTTGCGATGAAGTTCGGGCTAAACTGCGCTTGGTCATATATTCCTCAAAGTCCACTCATTGTGCGACATCGCATAATGGACTTTATTATTCAACAGAAATGCGCTGTGCGCCTTCACGTTTGTTGTCGGTGAATAGGAGATCTTTCCTGAACATACACTCAATTCCTTCCCTGCAGCGAAGGGCTCTGGCTTCGAAAATGGCCCAAAGAACTTATAATGCAAGCCACGTGACTTGTTCACTCTGAGGGCGAAGCTGACGATAATACAGGATGCAGTGGACGCATTAAATACGCTACAGACAAGTTTCAAAGTCATCCAGGAACGTCAGCGCCAGAATGTTAAGCAAAATGAGAATTGTCTCGAGGAAATGCGGAACTGGCTAGGCAGACTTGGATATCAGGTATTATAGCCAGTGAGTATATTTTTCTACGGGATATATAGACTAATATTCCAAGGTTTCTGACCTCAATGAACTAAACATTGTCCACGTGGCTGGCACCAAGGGGAAAGGTTCAACGTGCGCGTACGTCGATTCCATTCTCAACTGCTACCGCAAATCTAAGGCTGTTCCTTCGAAAGTTGGTCTATTCACTTCGCCACACTTGCTGGCTGTGCGTGAGCGCATCCGTATCGATTCAGAGCCTATTTCAGAAGAGTTGTTTGCAAAGTACTTTTTTGAGGTTTGGGACGCTTTGGAGGCTTCTGCTGCAGCATCGGGCGAAGACCCACAGCACAAACCTGTCTATTTCCGTTATTTGACGCTTGTGTCGTATCATGCTTTCCTGCAAGAAAAGGTACATGCGGCGATATACGAGGTTGGTGTTGGTGGCGCTTTTGATGGAACGAATCTGGTGGAACAACCTGCAGTTACTGGAATCACGACTCTCGGTATTGATCACACGTACAGCTTGGGTAATACTATTGAGGAGATCACATGGCACAAGGCTGGGATTATGAAGATCAGTGCTCTAGGGTTCACAGTACCCCAAGTTCCGGCGGCGATGGAAGTGCTGAAAGACCAGGCAAAGAAGAAGGGGGTTCTGCTCAAGACCGTGGAGATTGATCCGCGAATTAAAGACGTCAAGATCCTCCCTGACGCACCGTTCCAGAAGATGAATGCATCGATGGCTGTAAAACTCGCCTCAACCACATTGAGGCAATTGGATCAGGCTTTTGGGTTGCGAGAGGAGTACCTACCACAAGAATTTATTGATGGTCTGGAACAAGTTGTCTGGCGTGGCAGATGTGAAATCAAGCCTGAGGGTAATATTACATGGTATCTTGACGGCGCTCATACAAAAGACAGTCTGAAGGTTGCGGCTCAGTGGTATGATAGCCAAAGCTCTACTAAGTATGAATCCCACAGCCTGTCCGGAACACCAAAAACAGATCATCACTGATGCTTTTTATAATAGGTCTGGAACTCGCGTCTTGATATTCAACCAACAAGGCCGACCTGAAGCCGTTGAACTTCTTGCAGGGCTCTTCAGCTCCCTACGTGCTGGAGGCCACATTCACTTTGACCATGTAGTTTTCTGCACAAACATCACGTCCGCAACAACTGGCTACAAAAAGGGTACAAGACCCATCCCTAAAGATGTGTTCATATTTTCTAATGATAAGCAGATTTCGTCAATCACGGCTACGATCCTGAGGCTATTGCAAAGCTTACAGTGCAAAACGCATTTGCTGCAAAATGGTCTGAACTCGATCCTGAGACCAACGTTGTGGTAATGGCGAGTATCGAAGAATCCATTGATTATGTTCGGGCACTGGATGACTCAAAGCCCGTGTCTGCTTTTATCACGGGCAGTTTGCATCTTATTGGAGGGGCATTGAGTCTCTTGGAAGATGCAAAGGCTTTCTAGGTATACTGTGCGTTGCGGGAACTCCTTGACGGTTGAAATGCCACGAACTTTGCTGCTTGATTCCCCTCATAGCTCTGGATTTAAAGTTGGATTTGCATTTAATTTTCAGATACTCCAGATTAGAAAATAATGAATGGAACGGGACGGATGTACGTACCTAGGTACTGACCATCTTGGCATACTCAGAGTACATCAACTCATGAGATTCAGCAACTTCTCGTGCCGTCACTCATTTCTTCATACCGACAACCAAGGAGAGGCTTTTTCACTCCACGACAGAGGTGAACTCTAATACAGCGACAAGTGAAGTTGCGATAATAAATGAAGCTTTAAAGCGTTACCCCACAAAGTATAGCTTCCCAGCAGTCTGCGCGCCCAAACGTCAAAAGCGATACGCCGCCGATGCACCACACAATCCCACCACACAGCATGGACATCCTTATCTTGCAGCACTCGAATCCTCCGAATACCCTATGGTGCTATGAGCAGAGTATGAATATGCACGATTTATTCTCCTACAGTTCATTCGAAGCTGTGCGTCATTTACGCCATAATCCGGGGGGAAACAGCATGAGATGTAAGAGGTTGATGTATGGACAAACGAAATTGACGTCACATGAAGAACATATGCTTTCCACTGAACTCCTATCTCCTGCATTCTCAGGATTCTGACGGTCAGATCTTACAGGACAAGTGTGATTTAGAACTTGATTTGTGGGTCGGAGACACGGCAAATGAGGATACAAGCTAATATCTGTTTGTCCGTTTGATTCCCGTCCATATGCATGTGTTCAGTGTCTGTGTCTGCCAAAATCCTCTCATGGAAAAGTTCTCCGGAGCACTTTCGATGATGCGTTTACGCTTTTAAGGTATTGAGTCAAGAAAGCAAGTGCTCTTCTTCATCCATAACAGTAGGCCATCCTCTCTTCTCTTCTTACTCTTAATTTTGCACTCTTACTATCTTTTCTTCCTCCCTGGCTTGTCAGGAAGATCTGCTTTCTCGTATCTACCTATATTCTCTCTTATAACAGTCATTGGAAAGCTCCACACCGACATAACGATCTAGATGCAAATTGAGGTAATATGGACGCCTTTACACCACAACAGACCGTTGAGCTGGTCAGTCGCATAGGAACCAAAAAAGCACATATGCGACTGGACAAGCTCTTCGTCAACTCCCTCCTGACAGGCCCGTTACTTGGATTCGGGTGCGTCCCTTCACCCCAGCTCCCCTTCCTCACTAACAAGCCCAGCTGCGCGGTCCTTGTCTCAACGGACACGGCCCCATGGTATCAAGAAAACGCACCGGGTCTAATCCGCACAATCGCCGCCCTCACCTTCCCCATCGGCCTCGTGATGATCATCCTAACAGGCTCGGACCTCTTCACGTCCAACGCTATGTTCATGACAGTGGCCTTCCTGCACCGGCGCGTCTCGGCCCTCGACGTCCTGAAATCCTGGGTCGTGTCCTTCCTCGGCAACCTGGCCGGCATGCTGTCCTTCATGGCCCTGATCATCGGCTACTGCGGCGTGCTCTCCGACATCCCCGCCTACAGGCAACAGTCTGTGGCTTTCGCTGTGCAGAAAGCGGCGCTGCCCGGCTGGCACCAGATTTTCTTGCGCGGCATAGGCGCCAACTGGCTGGTCTGTCTGGCGGTATTCTTGAGCATCGGTGCAAGGGAGATCAGTGGTAAGATATTGGCTATCAGCTATCCGTGCTCCACGTTTGTGGCCTTGGAGCTGGATCATTCCATAGCCAACATGTTCTTCGTTGTAAGCAGACGGGCTGATGGAAATATCCAGTGAAGATTGCTGACGTTTCTAGCCCATGGGCATCTGGAACGGGGCGCCGTTCGGCTTCGGCTATTACATCTGGAAGTCGTTGATCCCAACCACGCTCGGCAACTTGATAGGCGGTGGACTATTCGTTGGCGCTGCGTACTGGTACCTCTACCCTACGGGCGAGGGTGACGTTGGTGTCTCGTTCAAAACCGGACCACTTGCATCGGCGATGGAGGCGGGTGGGCCAATGGGCGAGATTGTCACGGAACGATACTGTCATTGAGGGGATTCCGAGCTGTCAGCATTGCTGTGGGAGAAATGGGGGTAATAGGGGGATGATGCTTGGAGATGAGAAGAGAGATAAGCCGATTGCGTCGCCACAGAAGGGAGGGGATATTGCAGGACATCACTTGCCGCATAGTGGGAGTCCACAGAATAGTGGAATTGCGAAGGAGTTGAGTGCGGAGAAGTATGGTAAGCGCAAGGGGAGTGATGAATCTGACAATACTGCTGTTTGAAGAGTTCTGCATAATATTCTTGGATCTTGTAATACTGTAATGATGATTGTTATTTTGAGGCCGTTTGTTTCTGGACATGGCTATTATTAAGCCACAAATGAAGACGTAACTGGGAATGGATTTTGTATGCATGCACCGTCACAGGATATACCTATCATCTGGCAGACAGTAGCTCAAAAACACAATGACGAGTCAATGCAGAATAAATGTGGTCATAAACTTCATATAATAAGACTGGTCTATAGCACTCCCTCATCCGCACTATATACAAAATGTAAGTCACGGTATTCACATGGGGTATTAATAATAACATCAACGACTGGCACGCTGGAAACTCACAGCTCAGTCTTCCTCTCCTTGAGGCGCCCCTTGTTCCTCAAACTCTCCTGCCTCGCCTCCGCCTGCGCCAGCAATGGGAAATAGCCTTCAAGATCCATGTATTCTCCAATAAACGCCGTGACAAGCTTCGCCCAGTCCTCGACAGTCGGCCCGTCCAAGTGGTCGGCATCATCATCCAACTGATGCCATACACGCGGGAACGGTGCGGGGATGATATGCAGCACCTCGACACCGCGCGCCATGAACGGTATGTGGTCATCCTGCACCATGCTGCCAAACTGGACTCGTTCCGTATCGCCGAGAAAAAGACCCGTGGGATTGACGTTTGTCTTTTTAGGCGTGGAGCCAAGCAACGACAGTGCGCGGCTGCGGCTTTCGAGCATGCTGAAGGCGCGGTAGGCCCAGTGCGTGGTCTTGAAGAAGGAGGGGACGCGTGGTTCCGGGGCGCCGAGGAGGTCGAGGAGCAGGAAGAGCGAGATGGAGGAAAGGGGCGTGTGGTATGTCGACAGAGCTGGATATGCACTTGCTTCCCACTCGCTTGCGAGCGCTCTGGTACATTATCAGTAAAGGCCCAGTTACGCAATCCGGTTGATCTACTCACCGAGCACCGTACAACGAATCGCTATCCGTCCA
Organism: Xenosphaeropsis pyriputrescens; assembly: GCA_022609375.1. Lineage (NCBI taxonomy): Eukaryota > Fungi > Ascomycota > Leotiomycetes > Phacidiales > Phacidiaceae > Xenosphaeropsis > Xenosphaeropsis pyriputrescens. The sequence continues at coordinate 99,518 of JAGKQE010000056.1, forward strand.
CGTCTCAAATGCCTCCTCACCATCCAGAAACAAGATCTGAAGACCCTCACTCTCATCCAATAGATCGGCTGCGCCATCCGCAGCCATAGCATCCCATTTCGCCGTCAGCGCTTCGTCGACGCTGCGCGCAGCATGCAAGAGCATCGCACATGGCGCTGCACTGTCCGTGGCGCCAATGAATCCCTGCGGATTGATCTTGCTATCGTAGTGAGCGACGAGGGTCAACCTGCTCGTTTCGCCGGGCTGGGCCCACGGCGGATCACGCGATGCGATGAGGTTGCGAAAAGGGATCTTTCGGTCGCCAGTCATGGGCGTCGTCGATGTCGAGTTCTGCCATTCCAGCTTCCACTTGGGGAGTTGCGTGCGGAAGAAATGCACAAAGTGCGATTGCACGCTCTCGATGCCCGGCGTGCCTGGTACACGCGGGACGAGGATAGGCGCCAGGAGACCGCCGGAGTGGACATTGAAATCTTCACCGGCTGCGGGGATGCTGCGAAGGGTGAGGTCTGATATGGGCGTGTATGCGGCGACGTGGGAGATGAGGAGGCAGAGGCAGAGGAGGGTGATCAATGGCCGAGTAAGTTGCAGAGTGGGCATTGCCATTGCCATTGCCGTTGCCCTTGCCGTTGCCCTTGCCATTACAATAAGATTGTATCAAAGGATCCGCAATCCTTGATGACTTTATACAATCGCCCGCGGTATCATTGTCTGTGAAGCTGGAACGAGCCGTAGGTCGAAGGTCGACAGTCGCACTTGGTGCCAAGTGGAGTCGGGGGTCGGGAGTCGGGGGTGCAAGGTAAGGTGTTAAGGTGCGGCTGTGATACGGGTACGGGGTACGGGGCGGCCGCACCGCACGGCGCTTACTGGGGACATCAACGCCGGGTACCATACCCGGGATCCACCTCAAGAGCAAGCCGCTAGGTCACATGTTCCACGAGCAACGATTCTCTGCATCACCTCCCGCTGTGGCGAAGGACGACTGTAACATACCAAAGGGGTTGAAAGAAGTCATGATAATCTGAGCCTGTTCAATTTCAGTCATATCATATCAATGTTTCCCCTCCGTCTCGCAACCTCTTTGCGGCCCTCCCGCCAGATCGCAGCGTGCATCCGCCATGCCAGTCTCCAAGCGCAATGGAGACCCTCGCTCTTGAAACCCACAGCCATCACTGCACACCTACGAAGCATCAGCAGTGTTCGGAGTGCAAAGAATGGACCGGCTACCACTCCTCCCAAACCGCAGAATTCCGAGAGGAAATCCCGTTAGTTATTCGAGCTCTATTTATTGATTTCAAGAGCAGGAACTGATTCAAGACAGCCTTGTACCCCGAGCAACTCCTCATCTACCACGCAGGGACTGGACGCATAGTATTCATCGGATGTCTGAAAGTCACCACGCTCTTCGTATTCGCTTTCTTCGCACTGGTCGTGACGCCAACATATATGTCGGCACCAGATGCGCCATACTGGATGGTACCAGTAGGTGAGTTCTCCACTTAACGTCCTTCAATTTTCAGCTACACCAACCTCCCCATCCCCATCACCTGTATCCCTCCCTCCATCCCTCGCCCCCATCCCCCATCCACCCCCCCACAAAACCCAAACTCTAACTCCCCCCCCCCCCCCCAGTCCTCTTAACGGGCACAATCCCCCTGCTCTTCGTAACCCACACAACGCGCCCCTTCGTAACCTACATGCACCTGCACCTCCCCCCATCCGCCCGGCACTCACGCGCCGCCCTGGCACGCTACACGACCAGCGTGCCCGCCACGGCCGTGCTGGACATCACGACGATGACGGCGCTGGGCCGGCCGCGCGTCAGCCGCATGCGCGTGGGCGAGCTGCAGCGGGCGCGGCTGGGCATGGCGAACTACGCGCGCGACACGGCGGGCGCAGACAGCGGGCGCGCGTGGTATGCCGCGCGTGCTCTCGGGCAGTTTGGGATTCATGGGGGGAGGGGGATGAGGGGGAGGAGGGGCGCGGGTGGGGTTGGCGGGGCCAGGGAGGGGGGCGTTTGGGAGGCGATTGAGAAGGCGAAGATGGGTGAGGGGGAGAAGTGAGTGGGGTTTGGGTGCGTTGTGGTTGGAGTAGGGGGTGTGTTGTGAATGGGATATGGGTGTAGAACGTCGAGATGGAGGGGTTTGGATCAATCATGGGAGGTCACCGTGATAACGAGGAGCAGAGAAGAAAGAAAGAAACATGCATTTTATATACTCGCACAGAACCAATTCTATCAACACAGGCGCTGAAAATGTAGTGAGAAACGTGATGGGAAAAACGCCATCATCTAATTTAGTGCATGACGCCGGAAAGGATCATCTCCTTCAACTTCTCCTTTTCACCGCTCTCGCCCACCATATTGGCGAAGATACCACCGAGCTCGAGGAGCTCGCGCGGCGTGCCGAACTCGCCGACCTTGCCGTCATCCATAACGAGGATCTTATCGAAGTCACCGATTGTGCTGAGACGATGGGCGATGACGATCAATGTGCCTGCGGATGTTAGGTACGTTCGTGGGGCGCGAATGGGACGGGTGGGGGAAGGGGAGCTTACTGTCTGTGAACTCCTCGCGGATACTGCGCTGGATGAGGGCATCGGTGCCCATGTCGACGGCGCTGGTGGCTTCGTCGAGCACCATGATCTTGGGGCGGGAGACGATGGCACGAGCCAGGCAGAGGAGTTGGCGCTGGCCTTGACTCAGGTTCAAGCCTCCTTCGGCGATAGTACTTGTCAAGTGCTGGAAGATGTTGAGGTTATCGTTCTTCACTGCTGGATCTTCCTCTGCGAGAGCGGAGGTCGAGGCGGCAGAGGAGTGGGGAGACGAGATCAAGTGCACACGAGACAGCGCATCGCGGAGTTCCGTGTCGGTATGTTCGTCAAAGGCATCAAGGTTGCTGCGCACGGTTCCGGAAAAGAGGACGGGGTCTTGAGGAATAATTGCGAGACGGCTTCGGAGCTCGTGAAGCTTGATCTTGGAGATGTCAAGCCCGTCAATGTAAACGCTCCCTTGTCTAGCTTCTAAGAAACGGAACAGTGCGAGAGTCAGCGAGGACTTTCCAGCCCCAGTTCGTCCGACTACACCAATACGCTCGTTGCGTGCGACGCTGAAAGTAAGGCCCTTTAAGACCGGTGGGAGCTCTGGTGAGTAACCAGCAACGAGGTCATTGACTTCAAGGCGACCCTCGGATGGCCAGGCAGCTGGTGGAATAGTACCCTCGAGCGATTCGGTCTTCAATTCCGAGTACTCGATGATACGCTCGGCTGCGTTCATATCGAGCTCCATGTTGGCGTAATATCTAATACTCCAGATAAGACTACCGGTGAATTCGAGACTGAAAGCCAAAGCGAAACCGGCGAGCGAAGCATCAATGCCCTGAACCGTGATAATGAAAGCGGCAACAACGGTGGCGAAGAAAGCGCCAACCATAGACATACGGTATCCCATCCATCTGTTGAAGAGCCACAAGTACCAGAAAGTCGTAGAGTGGTCGTCGATCTTCTTATACATGCGATCGATATAAATCGCAGACTTGTCGAAGGCTCGAATTGTACCCACACCTGTAAGAGCGCTACCAAATTGTTCAAAGACCGGCGACTTCGTAGTACTTTCGAGACGTTTGACTTCACGAGCACCAGCCAGATAGCGACGAGCGATATCGAGACAGATTGCGAGAAGTACGAGGGCGAGAATGATGATAAATGGCGAAACGAGTAATCCAGCAACCACCACTCCAGCGAGCTGAATGGCACTGCTGGCACCAAAACCTATATCGTGAGCAAGACGAGAATCAACAACGTTGAAATCAGCAGTGAATCTGTTCAGAATTCTTCCCAGAGGAACAGTATCAACCCATCGGAGAGGGGTTCTGAGAACAGTGAAGCTCAACTTTTCAAATAGTTGTTTCGAAGCTCGAATTGACCCACTGAAAATCCAGTAAAATCTGAGTGTACTGACGAAGCATCCTGCCACCGACAGAGCTACATAGATACCGAGATAGTAAGTGAGATCTGGGTTAGACTGCGATGGGTGGATGCCAGTTACCGAAGACACACCCACTGGCACTTGAAGATGAGAGCCGGCTGAAAATTGTTCTGTAGGAAGCGAATGATTGAAAGATCTTTGCCAAAGCATGTTGGTGAAAAAATCACTGTGAAGCTCATGCTCGTAGCTTCCAGTCCAGACACGCAACCACCAAGTACGGCCAAGAGTCAGAACTTGCTGACCAAGGAAGATGATGATAGCCAATACCCAGAATGACCATCCACCAGTAGATCTCAAATATCCGAAGTAAATATCCTTCTTCACGGATCCCTTTTCTCTTGCTTCATCCTCGACGAACTTAGCTACTGCGGCCTTGGAGTCGATCTTCTTAAGTGGTGCTCCTGTACTCTCCGCATCGCTAGATTCCTCCGAGTTGACAGCAGTGGCGTCCTCGTCTTCTTTCAAGACCTCAGCATCCTCATGGCTCAAGATCTTCTGCATAAGGCCATCCTCTTCGAGCTCCGAGACCAGACCAGAGTTTTCAATAGTGCCCTCGCCAAGCTCAACAATGTACTTGGTCTTGGACTGGACAAGACCAACGTGATGGGTCACAAGGATTCGTGTTCTGCCAGCACCAAGCGGACCACATAGAGCCTTTTCGAAGAGGAATCGTCCAGTAGTTGCGTCTACGGCACTGAAAATATCATCAAGGACCAATATTCCGGCACGAGAATAAAGAGCGCGGGCAAAAGTGACTCTCCATCGCTGACCACCACTGAGATTGATACCATTTGCTCCGATTTCCGTGCTTTCACCATCGGTAAGCATTTCGAGATCCTTTTTGAGCGCGCAAACTTCGATGGTCTTTTTATAACGAGCCTCGACGAAGGGAAGGCCGAAGATGATATTGTCTTTGATGCTGGCATTCTCAATCCATGGGATTTGTGCAACGAAAGCTACGGAAGCGGGAATAATCCAGTTGTCGGCATTCGCTTTGTCATCGTGACGATCGTAAATAGAGGGCGGCTTTGGAACGTTGATCTTTCCAGCTAGTACGTCGACTTCGCCAAGAATTGAAGCCAGCAGCAAACTCTTACCAGTTCCAGTTTTGCCGGAGATGACGGAGAGTTCCTTGTCGGGGAAGGAAACGTTGATGTCTCGCAAGACATAACGTTGATCGCCATCTTCCTTCTCCTCATCGGATGGCCATGCAATAGAGGCACTTTCGAAAGAGACGTTTGGCGCATCGGAGGTGTTTACTGAAACTTCTGGTGAGTTGAGGTACTTCTCAATACGCAATATCGAAACCCATGCGTCAATGAGATCAGTAGTAAGTTCAGGGATGACCGAGAGAGTCACTTCCAACTGTCTAAATACACCAATGGATGTAAAGGCCACGGAAGGCGTAAGTTCACCGTGCAACAATGCATACACAGCCAGAGATGTAGCCGCAAGCATGATGGGGCTGGTAACCCAACAGAAAAGAAGCATTGTATCGGAAGCGAAAACTCTCCATTGCTCAGCCAATTCCCTAGCTCGGACCTTTCCAATCTTTCCTTGCCACTGATCTTCCAATGCGGAGAATTTGATCTGACGGATACCCTGTAAGGCCTCAGTAACCACACCCATCTTGACATCCCGAATTTTCATCAGGCGGTCCTGAGCTGCAGCATATTTCTTAGAAAAGTAAACATTGACTGGGGTCACCAGTCCCATCACGACAAAACCAGCCAACAGCGGTCTCCATCCAATGAGAGTCAGCAAGAATGCGAAGGAGACAATCAACTTGAAAAGACTGCCAGGGAAGAGGTTGTTGAAAGAGCAGAAGTCGGAAATTCGCTTGCAATCCACACCGATCAAGTTGACAGTACCCTGCTTGGACTTCTGACCATCGTCCTCTTCTTCTCCTTCTTCTTTCTCCTCCTCCTTCTTAACTGCGGTGGTCTCGCCGGCGGGGCCAGATTCTGGATTGATACGAGGAGCGTCTCCATCTTTGAGTTCTGCCTTCTTCGCAGTCTTCCCCTTCACATCCTTGCGGCGCATGGATTTCTGGAAAATGAGTGTTGACAGTTGGGCTCTCACTGGGATGGCGAGACCAGACCAGGAAATCCAGAAGAGCCAGGCTTCGATCCAAGAGGCAGAGATCGTAACTAGACCTAGAGCGGCGACCCAGATCCATGCTTCAGAGCTGACAACCTGCCCGTTTGACCTCTTTTCTAAGATCCTGAGAATCTGAAGGACTGCCCATTGGGGACCGAAAATTCCGAAAGCTTGAAGGAGCGTCAGTATCCATTGAGTAGCAAGAGTCGGCCAATGAGCCATTGTGACTTGGATCCAGAGACGGCCGGATGGCTTTCTGGCAAGCCATGCGGTCGTGACGTCCTTGGATCGGGTGTAATGATTAGGTCTTGGAAGATCTTCGAGATCGAAACTCTTTTTCTCACGTGCCAATTTGAGGAGACTACCGCACCAAGCTATGATTATCAGCAAGAATTATTCAAAGGGTCAGCGTCGATTCTTACAGAAAGTGTAGCGCCCAAAAGCCGATGATGAATACATTGCATCGATAGGTTTATCGTTGATGAAGACATCTGGACGTCTTGGTAAAGAAGCAAATGCAATACCTGCGCCTATCGAAAGCCCCAACTGCGCCATAGTGAGTGAAAAGAACAGCACGGCATCTCGAGGAGCACGTTGCTGTGATAGGATGCCATCTTGAACGAGCAGGACCACAAAGTGCAAGACTGAAGAAATAATACCGTAGATCCCAAGGCCATACGCGTGTACCGAGCGATTTTCCAAGGCAATGCTCAAAGATTGAAGGAGGAGTAGATACCACGCGCCGGCATTTAACCAATTGTCGATGAAGCCGACTTTCGAGCCATGTAAAGTGGTTAATACCGCGGAAGTTGTAGACACGGCAGTACCCGCAACAACAAAGAATGCAATGATGAACTTGGGAAGTGTCGTTGAGAATGCAGCAGTCACCTCCTCCGTGCTGACACCGTCCTTGTCACGATAGACTCCGGTTGCTGTCTTTCCACGTTTCTTGCCGTGGATGAGATTTGATGCCAGACTGAAAACCGAGGGGGCCGTTGACAAAGCTACGAGACCCAGACCTGTGGCACCGGCAGCCAATGAGATGGAGATATTAGACATGGTGGCGGATTTCGAATCGTCCAATCATCCGGGTGCAGCCCTGATTTCCCTCTTCTCAACTCGAAAGGCAAGTCGATGGCGATGGAGCAAAGAGATGCAGAAACAAAGCAAGGAGTGAAGAATTTCAGTGGACTTTTGCGTAAATCCAGAAGGGCGTAAGGTTTTATTTGGCCGCTTTCTATTGCATAGTCTATGATGAAGGCGCAAGGATTGAAGTCATAAAGATTGGTGTTTGGTTTGTTCGATATGGCTCCGCTTTTACACGAGGACTGGGATGTTCTTGACGGGAAGCGCTTCTGGTGGGTCGGCGATAAGAGAAGGAAGTTGGAGGTAGGTGAGTAAGTGAGCAAGTGAGTAGGTGAGTAGGTAAGCTGAAAAGCCAAGTACCAAGAGAATTGAGGGGAGATGCGTCGTCTTATAAAGTCTATGGCGTAGTTTGGTTTTGTAAAAGATGGGGGGCGACGCGTCGTCGATTTGAAAGATGGAGGTGAAGGTAGCTGTGTAAGAGTGTGAGTAAGAAGAGTGAGTCGTAGACACAAGCCTTTTCCACAACTTTGGTCTGTGCGAAAGAGTGGAGGAGGTTGAGGAGGTTGTGGATGTTCAGGATGTATATGATGATTGAGAGGTTGGTCGACGAGGAGGAAAAAGAAGCAGAAGCAGAAGCAGAAGAGGAAGATGAAGATGAAGATGAAGATCATTGACTACCCACCTTTATGTACTTTGAATCTTTCGAAACAATAGAGTGAGTGAAAGAAAGAAAGCAAGACAACGACAATCATTGATACATGAAGTTGAATGTATATCCCGATTTATTCGGATTTAATTTGATTTATTTTGATTTATTTTGATGTGTTTATTTATATGGTACTTCTTGATTTATTCCTTCTCTTTTCTTCCTCACCTAGTCCAATCAACGACAAGGCTATTACACCTTGATTATGTGATTATCAAGCTCGTCGTCGTTTAATCTCGGGCGCTACTCATGTTCCACTTTGTAATACATGAGTGCGTGATGCTTGCGCCCATCGATTGCCCGCGCGCCCAGGGAAGAGAAGTGACAGGCGCTCCATCTCAAATCTTTCTTCTTCTCTTTTACAGCCACCATCAATCATGGCCATGGTCATGGTCATGGTCATGGTCATGGTGCCATGACTCCAACAGTATGACTCCCACGATGACTCGAACCTCAGGGTATCATCCGTCTCGGGCGAAGCATGTCAGATATGGAAGATGAATGCGGAATGCGCACGACTTCAGCATAAGGTACATAGTACACTTTTGATCACCTCCACTTGATTCTGATTTGCCTCGCCTTGAGGCCGCCTTGCCTCATCTTTGCCTCGTTCTGCCTCGCTTGGACCTTGGATTGGAAGGGAATCTGACACCAAGAAGAAACAGGCAGGTCGATGGGCATTTATTCTACCTAATATCCTAGGTAAGTCCCTTAGGTACATATGCTGCTTATGTAGTCGTCAAGTGTGCTTGTGCCTCACCTATTCATCCTACACACATACATATAATATGTAGGTAGAATATAGAATATAGAATATAGAATATAGAATATAGAATATAGAATACAGAATACAGAATACCTTGAAGCAAAATTAGTCGTGCGCGTGCGCATGCGCATATGCAGACTTTGGCGCGATGTTCAATTCAAGCACAGTACAACTTGACTGATAGTGATGAGGTAAACATCAACCCAACCCGCAGTGATATGATACATGTATGTACATGTAATATGCAAGTGTGTCTATGTAAATATTACATTAACCCCACGCACTTCCCACGAAGCGCCAAATCGGCAAAGCCGTATTGTGTTCACCGCCCAGGAGGTAGGCAACAGCACAAGAGAACGAGTTGCTTTTGCATATCAAGCATATAAAGACCGGGGCTATTCTACCAGCAGGGGGCAACACAAAAGTCGGGCATGGAGAGGGGGCAAGAGACCGGGGAGAGGGGAGAGAGGAGAAACAAGGCCGTGGTAGATATCATTGTACAGTACTGGGAGGGAGATCATTGTGGTCAGCAACAAATGAAATGTCAGCATAGGGCGAGCAGTGATGCGAACCTCTCCTCTCTTCTCCAATGTTGGGATGGATGGATGGATTGTGCAGGCGGTCATGCAGTCATGCTCGCACATTGACATATGATACTTGTACTTTTATATGTATATGTGCACGACTGCGTGACTCAGACTGCAGAGGAGAAGCATGGAGAGAAGTTGATATCGGGAGAGATGTGAGGATGTGAGGATGTGAGGATGTGAGGATGTGAGGATGTGAAGATGTGAGGAGGGGAGCGGGTGAACGAGGAGAAGGAGGAGGGAGAATGAACGATGAGTGGTAGAAGGATGTCTGTACTGCATCATTCATACTACTGTACGGTATGAAGTGCTAGTATGAAGGATTCGATAGAAATGAATCCGATAGCCGACTTTGTTTATTTGGGTAAGGTATCGATTGTTTGATAACTCAAGAGAGGGAGGAGGAGAGGAGAGGAGAGAAAAGAAGATAAGATAAGAGTGGAAGAGATGTTACTCATACTATGTAGATGGTCAAGAGTCGACTACAAAGTACGATGATGATTGCCAGGTTGGTGAATTATCTTAAACGACTAGACTACCATAATCTCATCTGACCCATCGGATCTGCAGCTGATGAGGATGAGGATGAGGATGAGGATGAGGATGAGGGTCACGTGTGAATATTAGAGAAAGCATGAGTATTAATGTTTCTCTCTCCTCTCCCAGATGTGAGCAGAGAATGATATATATATATATACATATATATCATGAAAGGACCTGATAAGCACCTCTTGCCCTTATATTTATCCTCTCTTGCACTCATATTCACACTCATACGCCTCACTGCACATGACTAGCTGCCTTGATATGCCTTAGTTACTTTACTCTCCTTTAAGCAGTATTAAATATTAAATATTCAATATTCAATATCAAATATCAAACATCAAACATTAAATAATGAATGATAAATTAAATATAAATATAAACATAAATATAAACTGAAACATAATAATGACTGCATAATATTCCTACATTCTCAAGCACTCTCCACGCAATAGTAGCGTGGAATCATACAACAACAAACAACCCATCAAAGATTGTATTGCTATTATTGGTTGATATTCTCCTACTGAAGCAAGACCAATCTGGCGCACGTTTGAAGCAGAAGCAGAAGCAGAAGCAGAAGCAGAAGTAGAAGCAGAAGTAGAAGCAGACAAGACTTGATTGGTCAAGGCCGTTTCAACAAATGAACGTTGCCAGAGAGTGGTACCTGCCTCTGCCTGTGCCCTTGTGCCTCTTAACGACTGACCTCTGACCTCTAACTGTGTCAATAATCATAATCATAATCATAATCATAATCATAATCATAATCATAAGCCTTATCCCATGCCTGTAAAGCATGCATCTTTTGATTGGGAAATCATGCTCTCTTGATCCCGAATGTCCTCTTCCAACCCTCATTCTTTACATTTGTTGATATCTGTATTTGTAGAATAATCCTTAGAATTCATTCACAAGCATTGCTTCATTATCCAAGGGAAACTAAAGGTCTTGATCCATACAAAACAAGCAAAAGGCCTCTAACGCTCCAATACAATAGCTGCCCGCATCTGCCACAACAGAAGTCAGAGAGGGCCTCTCTCCTCACAACCGACTACCTGGCAGCCTCATCACAACCGACCTCGAACCTTCTTCCTCTTCCTCATCTTCATCTTCATCTTCATCGTTGTCAATCCCCAAGACTGTCATTCACTCATTCTCTCTTACGTTCCCAAAACAATATCCTACCCTACCATACCATATCATTCAGTCCTTTGGAAATCCCCACAAGAATCTTCTCAATCGAAGTGTTTCCTCATTCTGTCCCGGCTCAGCTGTGGGAACGCTGGAGGCCATTGAATCCTGTCCAGGAACACCCGTATACCACGACACCAACAACAACAACAACAGCAACTACTACTACTACTACTACTATCACCACTTCCACTCACCATGAAAAGCACCTCTCTGATTGTGAATTGGCATAATGAGAATGCCCCCATCTACTCAGCCCATTTTCAGCATGGAGATTCCGGCAGGTTTGCTACAGCAGCAGGAGACACCAACGTCCGCGTACGTCAGATCATCCCAGCCATGGAATCCAACAAGCTGACCCCCAGAAGTTATGGCGACTCGAAATGAATGGTGAAGAACGCAGTGTGGAGTATCTGTCAACACTGGCAAGACACACACAAGCTGTCAATGTGGTTCGCTTTGCTCCTAAGGGTATGTTTGACATTGCTGCTGCGCCAGTACTGTAAGTGAGGAGGGCATGGGCTGATCAGAATAGGTGATATGCTTGCATCAGCTGGCGACGATGGCAACATCATCCTCTGGATCCCCTCGGAAACACACTCTTCCACTCCCGCTATGGGATCAGATGGACTCGAAGATAAGGAAACTTGGCGAATCAAGCATATGGCTAGATCGAGTGGTGCAGAGATCTATGATCTTGCTTGGTCCCCAGATGGCGTTTACTTCATCATCGGTAGCATGGACAACGTTGCGAGGATTTACAATGCTCATACTGGTAGGCTGCCCTCCTCATTCCCCTCCTCACCGAATATACAGCAGAGTTCTAACTCGACCTAGGCCAGATGATCCGACACATTGCCGAGCACAATCATTTCGTACAAGGAGTTGCCTGGGATCCGATGAACGAGTATGTCGCTACACAATCCTCCGACCGTGTGGTTCATGTATACTCTCTCAAGACCAAGGATGGAAGATACACCCTCGATTCTGCTTCGGTGCCTCCAGATCAGAACACCACCAACCGAATTGGAACCCATATCAAGATGGATTTGCCGGCCAGGAGGATATCCTCCCATAGTCCAGCACCACCCGATATGTCTGCTCTCCGAGCACAAGCAGCTGCAGATAATGCGCCTTTGGCTATTGGCTCTCCTGCGCCGTCCGCTCCAGGCACACCACAGTCATTTGCTCTACCAATGAACCCCCCAAGTGTTATCTCGCACAGCAGGAAATCCTCTTTTGGCTCATCCCCATCGATGAGAAGATCAGCTTCTCCTGCACCATCAATGCCATTACCAGCAGTCAAACCCATGGAAGCTTCACCGAAGCCATACAGCATTCTTGGAGCCAAGAACTCTCATCTGTACGCCAATGAGACACTCACATCCTTCTTCCGTCGATTGACCTTTACCCCGGATGGTAGCTTGCTCCTGACCCCCGCTGGTCAATTTACTCAAGCGCACGCCATAAATGATGGCAAACCAATCTACGAAGTCCTCAACACAGTGTACATATACACTCGGGCAGGTCTGAGCAAGGACCCCTTGTGTCATCTCCCAGGCTTGAAGAAACCTTCTGTGGTGATCAGATGTTCCCCAATCATATACACCGTCAGAAAATCATCACAGGTAACAAAGCACATCACCATTGATACCTCTTCACGTGACGAAGCAATTCCATCATTGCCAGAGCCTGTGCTCTCCACGGAGTCATCACCAACGACGGCTGTCATGGATCCACCGCCGCTCGTTCATCAACCATCTGGTGGTGACACATCTGCTCCGACTTCCACGCCAAGAAAATTGGAAGTGGAGACCAATACTACCACAGCTGACGATCAAGGTCCACCAATCATGTTTGCATTGCCATATCGCATGGTGTATGCTGTTGGCACACAAGACGCCGTACTACTCTATGACACACAACAGCAGACTCCTTTGTGTATTGTCAGCAATCTTCATTGTGCTACCTTTACTGATCTCAGTTGGTAAGTCTTGTCACGTCAACAATCATTTTTCTTCATCTAATGTTGCGATAGGTCGCCTGATGGTCAGACACTTTTGGTCACGTCTTCAGATGGTTTCTGTTCCACACTCACATTCTCACCGGGTGAGCTGGGCCAGGTCTACACTGGAGAGTTCCCAACACCAAAGAATCCAGCCGCATCGACCTCAGCACCCTCAGCACCCTCAGCACCCTCAGCAACCTCGACAGCCTCAGCATCAACCACCCCAGCACCAACTCCAACATCTGGAATCGCACCACCATCACCATTCCCACCCTCCCATCAAAGAACCCCCTCCTACCCATCCATTGCCTCTCCACAGCCTCACATCTACGCACCACAACCAATGCGCGCGGGCTCCACCCCCTACTCGGCCCGCCCCTGTTCCCCCACGCGCTCAAACTCGGCCTCCTCCGTCGCCACACAGGCCTCCTACGCGACCCCCGCCCCCGGAACCGTCATCTCAAACCCCTCCCTCATCACCGGCACCGTGCCCGGCATCACGGCCGCGAATTCTTCCAGCCTGCCGCTCACCACGCCCCCGCAAACCCCGCACAGTGCCGCGAGCAGCGTTGTTGGCTCCAAGAGGAATGCCGAGGGCGCCAGTGAGAGCGAGGGTGATAGGGAGGTTGTTGGTGGCGAGAAGAAGAGGAGGAGGATTGCGCCTACTTTGGTTAGTCAGACGAAGGAATCATGATTATGGCTTTATGAGGATTTTTTTATGATGTGGATAAGTTTTTCTTCTTCTTTGTTTCTGTCTCTTTTGCTTGGGAATGGGGATGGGTTTGGATTTGAATTTGGGGTGTTGGATGGTAATGGGGGTAGGGATCTGGAGGGAGGGGTATTTTTTGGAACTTTGAGACTTTGGGGCGTTTTTGTGCTTGCATGGTGGGTTGTGTGGTGGAGTTAGGGTGAGGATGGGGAATAGGGAATAAAGAATGGTAGACTGGAGAACGAGGGGATGAGGGAATGGGGAATGGAAGGCTTGTTTGATTGGCATTGTTTTAGGTAAATACCAATTTGATTCGATTTATTTATGTTGTCTTTTTTTGTTTTGTTTCTGGGATGGTGATTGCTTTGCTTTGCTTTATGGGAGGTGGATGTGAGATGGTGAGATGGTGAGGTGGTGAGGTGGTGAGGTGAGGTGCTTATGGGTGTAGGGTTTGTATGTATTCATCAATGTATTCATATATGTTTATCGCTAATTGACGCTGTAGACTCGAGGACTTGGTCTCGAACTGTCTGCTAGGTTTTAACACTTGGTCTTAGGTTTGAGGTCTTAGGCCTGAAGTCTGAGATCTTAGGTCTAAGGTTCAAGATCTGGGGTCTTAGGACTGAGGTCATAGATCACGAAGAAACGCAATGACAATACATGTACATTTTCGAATTGGTATGATCCATGAGGTGTATACGACACCATCTCCACGCCCGACTCTACGGCTACCCAGATCAGATCTGGGTGTGAGCGCTGGATTTTAGGGTTTTTGCTTGGATATGGATAAGGAGTTACTGGGTTACTGGATACTGGATTTCACATTTACGGGTTGGGTTCTAAATTCTAGGTTCCAGATTCCAGATTCCAGGTCTCAGATCCCAAATGCCAGATTTCAAATACTGTCTCAGATACTGCCTCAGATATCAAACACGAAACACCAAGCTGCAAAATAGAATGCCTCTGAGAGGCTTGTTTTTCTTCTCTTTGTATATATATACAGGTAGGTTCAAGAGCTCGACAATAAACAGAGATACCGAGGTATGATAACATGTCCACCTATCCCTCTCAAACCCCAGCTGATTAACGAGATATCGCGCAGGTCAGGCCTTTGGGAACTTTCGCTCGCTTTTGTTTGCTTGTCGATATCGGTTGATGTTCTTATGCTTCAATATCCTCTTGCACCTTCTGCACCTCCTGCATCTTTGGTATCTTCATGCCCCTCATGCCTCTCATGCCCTCATGCACCACATGCTTCGGTGGTCGCGGCGGCACAAATTCCCCCACGGGCACGTAGTGGATCTCGGGTTCCGGGAAGCCAAAGGCGTTGAGGCGCTGTGTGCCGTCGGGCTTGCCGTCGGAGTTGGAGTCGAAGTTGGGGTCGGCTAGTGAGGCTGGGAAGTTGAGGAAGGCGGGGGGGATTAGGGGGGCTGAGGAGGGGTGAACGTGTGGGTTGTGGGGGTTGTGAGGGTGAGGAGGATGAGGATGAGGATGGTGAGGATGGTGAGGATGATGGGAATGGTTTCTAGGCATGGGGCCCGTAAAATTGGCCGACTTGCCCACGACGTCATCCCCATCAGCCGCAACAGAGCTGGCATTCACAGCCGCCTCATCACGCTTCCAGCCATCCAGCTCATTCGGGTCGCCATAGGGCGTGGGCGCCACCTGGCCCTTACCATGGGGGTTGCCGGGGGTACCGTAGACGGGAATGGCGGGGTAGACAAAGCCGCGGGGCGGACACAGGCCACGACAGTAGTAGTGGCCGTTGGTGCCGGTGTGGTCGTCGTTGCCAAACAGCGGCGCCATGTTACGCACCATGTCGATCTTCAGCACGGCGCGGCTGCCCGCCTCGTCCGGGAACAGCGGCACGCGCCCGCAGCCCTGGCACTTGTGCGCGGAGATCTCCAGCGTCTTGCGCATGATCAGCTCGCCGTTTACCGGCCGCGGCGAGTCCTCGATGAACATGCACACCCAGTCCGCGTACGCGAAGCCCGGCACGCACGTCTCGCACGTGATGTGCTCGCCGTTCGTGTAGTTGCGGTTGCCGTCGATCTTCTTGATGTCCTTGAAGATTAGGTCGAAGGTGTGGTAGCAGGCGTCGTTGCAGTAGGAGGTTTTGGCCGGGTGGCATGTGATGCCTATTGGTTTGAGCTTCTTGGTCTTTTTGGCTTTGTGTTTCTTGGGTTCTGCTATGGGTTGGGCATTGGCTTCTGCGAGGGCATCGGGGCGTGGTCGAGGGGCTGCGAGGGTTAGGAGTGGGAAGAGGGCGAAGAGAGCGAAGAGAAGAGGGAGAAGGAGTGAGGGACGCATTGTGGCTGGTGTTGGTGTTGGTGTTGGCGTTGCGTTGGTGATTGGGATGGGATGGATGGACTTGGAGGGGATGCAGGGATTTATACGATTTGGTTATGTTTGATACTAGGAGATTTCCTGTCATCTTTCTGCCATTTCTTATCCTATTCTTTCTATGCTATGTTTCTATTGGGATTATCTTGTCATGTATATTGACTGTCTTGAATCTAGAGCTGCGCTTAGTGGCTCTTGAACTGGCACGAAGGGTTCATAAATTGGTAGCGAGCTCGACGGACGTCACGCCAGTTCGTTCTGAGCGAATCGAGTCTATAAGGATCAACCAAAAATGTAGAAAGAAGATTTCTACTACATCTTGTCGACTTCTAGATTGGGACAAATAAAGACAATACAGATAAGGAAGTCATGTCAGTTTAAGATTTTAATATGAGATTTCTCTATAGAATAAAAAGTGGGTACCTATTCGTCCATTTGATAATGGATCTTTAGCCACTAGACTGTATTTATCAAATCCATTCAATGACCCGCTAATATTTGATTAGAAGAAAGGCTGGATTATGCTGATGATAGATATTTATGTAAGTCGAGTAAAATGAGAGTAGAAAAAGAGGAAACCATGAGGATGTCGATAAAGTAACAGACGAAAATTTGAAAATAGGGCCACATCGAAATTACAAATTCGATGAGTATGCAAGAATCTTTCGGTTCTAAATTGATAGAGTATAAGAGATCATGCTTAATTCGAATCACGCATCGCCTATCATGATCGAGCCAACGAGCCTTGAAAAATGATTCAAGATTCAAGAACGTGCTTCACAAAGATTTCATCTCAGGGTCTATTAACCTAGTCGATCCCTTAACTGGATTCAAGAATTGATTTATGATTATGCTCTCCCCATTTCCATATCAGTTTGACCGACTCAGGCGCAGTACTCACAATGGTTTGATTGGTAAGATATTTGAAAATTGTAGGCAGGCTTTCAGTGGGCAAGAAGGCAGGAAATTGAGTGGTGATGAAGAGAAGAGATGCACGAAAAGGAGAAAAGGAGTATGAGGGGGGGGGGGTGGGGGATATAACGTGGTTTATTGATGATAAATGAGCAAAGTAGATGTTGCAGGGGTTGTGAGTAAAGTGGCAGCGATATGGAGTATGATATCAAAATGATGCAGTCAATTTCTTGGACGGAAAAATCAGATCGGAATGCGACGGATTGTATGTGAGAGAAGGCCCTAAGAGACCATACGCGTACTCAGATGATACGACATGTGGCTACGATGAGGCGGCTTTTCAATAGGCTGCTGCGAGAATGTACAATGCAACAAATTCTTGGAGCTTTTGACGATCTTTTGCGCACTTGCTTGATTGTAATTAAAGAGCGAATACTAAAAGAAATCGTAGAACATAATCATTTCTCTCATTTCGCTCATCCCGTGATAACAAAAGATCCTTCGTCAGTACACTCCGTACTTACATACTCTCGACGCTGTATCTACCCAGAGATACCAAAACGTCATTAATCGAAGTAGCTTGTAACATATTCGATATAGAGATGTAAGCTTTGTCATTCATGGATTTGTTTAATTCGTCTGGGTCTCGCCAGATGTGAAAGAAGCTGAGTCAACTTCCTTCATATCCTGCTTGGCAGCTGCTTCGGCATGTTTCTTAGCAGCACGCTTGCGGAGCATGAATGCAATCAAAGAGGCCAAGGAGATACTGCCGACAATAACACCCACAGCAATACCGGCCTTTGCACCGACCGACAATCCACTGTGGGACTTAGTTGATGAAGTGGATGAGCTAGTGGATGAGGCCGAGGATGAGGATGAGGATGAGCTGGAGGTGAAGGCATTCGCAGATGCTCCAGTCACGGAAGCGTTGAAGCAGGATACTTCGGTGGTGAAGGCACTGGCTTCTACGAAGGTCTGTAGAGGATCAGTTTGTGATACTATAGGGAACAGGAAGCATAAAAAGTTTGATCGAAGTGAATAAACATACAATATCGGCGCAAGCATAGAAGATCTCGTAGGCGCTGCCATTGTACTGAGCCGTGTACTCAAGCTGAAGAGTAGCGTTTGTGCCGGCAGCAATAGAGGATGTAGAGTCAGGAACGTTATAGCATTGATGTCCAGCCTCAACGTCACTGACAGTGACAAGCTCGGAGGTGAAGTTTGCTTGAGAGGTCGGATCTATCAAATTCAGTATTCATTGCAACACACTTGAAATACATCGACAAGGCTACTGACCATCCATATACGCGATGCGGAGAGCAACACTGTAGGAATTCGAGGCTATGGTAAAAGATACCAGCGCATCCTCTGAAAGAGAACATCAGTTAAAATCCAACATTTACCGATGCACAAGATGGAAATTTACCAAGAGGAAAGTCGGTTCTGCTGGAGACGGATGCATTCGTGCCGCATGGTGAGTTGGTTTGATATTCAGAGTACCATGGTCTTTCCTCCGGCCACATGAAGTCAATAGGAGCGGTGACGGACTCGGTAGAAGTTGCGGAAGCCGTATATGGAGCGGCGACGGCTACTTCATAGAAGACCAGCCCGGCGACCAGCGTGCGGAACGTTCTTGGAAGCATCGTTAAGATGAAAAGCAACTGGTGATGAAGCTGTGTTTTTTCTTTCTGGAACGCAAGGTGAGACTCTTTCTTGTGTTGATGCGATACCAGGTTCAATTTATGTTGGAGGCTGATCAAGAGGCTGATCTAGTAGCGTGGAAAGTGATCCAGGACATACCGACATGGACCGCCTTGCCTTTTCGAAGTGGGCTGTTCTGCTTTGCATATCATTGCAGAATTCTCTCTGGCGGACTTTCGGCCACCAAACTTTCCTTCAGTAGTCCATCTTGTTTTTCCCTTCCTACAGGTATTCTTCTTCTTTTCCCTCTTATCGAACAACATCAGGTGTCGTACGCGGCTAGGTAGTAAGCCAAGAAGTTGGAGAAGAAACTTTCTCATTCTTCCAGGGAGCGGATGTTATCCTTAAGCGGCTACTCCCTACTCCAAGCATGCTCTTTGACCATACAAAATTGATGGCATCGGCTGATCTTAACAATGATCAAGGTCATGGAATAGCCTTCTCACATGTCAATCTGCGTGGTCAAAGACTCCAAGCAGGCTCACGCACGTTCTGGCAACGTTCAAGGGTCTTGATGATGATATGACAAGATAGACAACTTGCAAGTCAAGTCAGAGACAGAAAACTAATCTAATCAGATCGAGTCCGATTTGAGTGGGCAACTTCTTTACCTAGTTGGGCTACCTTACGCTTGCCCAGACTGCGCAAATCCACAACGAAGGACACAGAACCGATGACTGAGTGCTCTCATTCGTGGACATGCTCTGTGAGGGTCACATGGTGTCAGTCCTTTGGGCCGTCGTTTGCTCGGCGAGGGTGAGAAGCATATGGACTCACAGGCAGGGTTTGTCGGTCAAGGAAGCGAGAGTCAGAGGCGATGAGTTGAAAACAAAGTGAAGGGAGGGAACTTAACGTGACGATGCGACTGGTGGGACTGCTCTACCAAGGTAGTAGGCATGGCGATAATCTAATCAGATCCGAGTGTCACTGGCGCTAGTTGATGATTATTGTGGACTTCTCGGACGACATGTCAATTGCACTCCGATTCGTTATAGAGGACTTTGGGGTCTCTACAGTATCGGTGTATGTGTGTATTATTCAGTCCTTACTTATCATTATGTTGACTTGGCACTCTTGGCTTTAGTAAAAGACATTCTCTTTTTTCGATCAGATACCGTGGATACGTACTCTCTCGGTATGGATTTCATGACAGTATTCGGAACTTGAAGTCAATGACGGCCCGAAATCCCAGACTTATACGAGTTACGAAGAAAATGTTCCGTGCTCTTTCTAGCCTCTGGGCAACCAGATATGAAATTGA
This sequence comes from Xenosphaeropsis pyriputrescens, assembly GCA_022609375.1. NCBI lineage: Eukaryota > Fungi > Ascomycota > Leotiomycetes > Phacidiales > Phacidiaceae > Xenosphaeropsis > Xenosphaeropsis pyriputrescens. The sequence goes on from JAGKQE010000056.1 coordinate 119,413, forward strand.
CTTTGTCCATATGCTCGCGTAGGCTCACATATTCAGATCTTGGTACTACGTACATAGATCGAGAAGGACCTTCAAACTGCGGCAATTGAAAAGCTCCCCATCTTCCGACATCGGGTAATCTCATCCGTGCTGTACCGATTATCTACGGCATCTTCTGTGAGTCCTGACCATGCCCACGTATGCCTCGACAATCTGTGAGGGCCTGGTCTCTGTTTCCCGGCGTTGTGGCATGACATCTAACTTGAAAAACTTAAGTCGCTGCTCTGTATCGTGATCTACAGTGTTGGACTATGTAGATATCCCTGCATCTCGCAGGTATTGCCAAGTGGTGCTCAACATCGGTCTCACCGGTATCTTCCATTGCTCAGCTGTTCTACATGGATAGCATGAACAAAAATGCGAGATCTATAGATCATTAGTACCACAGCAGAAGCATATCTGCATGTTCTGTGGTTCTTATAAGAAGGCAGAAGGACCCCGACAATACATGTAGATCTTTCCTTGATATCTATCATCAGCAGCCTCATCATCATCATTCAGCACTCTCCAAACTCCTCACATATCAACTGTTTGACTTACCATACTCTCAACCAAACCCTCATCCAAAATGGTTTCCGGAATGTCCTTCACTCTTGGAGCAGTTGCTCTTGGAAGCTTCTTTGTAGCAACCGTATCCGCCGACAGAACGTTGCAGCTCCAGCTCCGCGCCTCAACCAACGAGTCCGATGCCGTTGGCACTAACCTTTACAACTGCCACGACAACTGCGGTAAGCTGCTATATTACCATATCCCATTCATAGAACTTCACTGATCCCCTCTCACAGGCGAGGCTATCCTCGAAGAAGAAGTCGATGGCTACTGCAACAGCACCATTTTCTCCACCGACTACGCCGCCTGCTTGCAATGCTCCGGCCCAGACAACGAGGATATCTGGCAGTACTATGGCCCATACCTGACCGAGGGTGCCGTAGCCTGCGGCTCCAGCACTGCGCCTCTTGACGGCACCCAGTCTGATGTTGCCACTGCCCTTGTGGCCCAGAGCGCCGCAACTGGAGCATCTGCCGCCGCGACTGGCTCGTCTACTGCTACTGGAAGTGCCGCTTCGGCTTCAAGCACTGCTACAAGCTCTGCGTCTGCTGGTTCCACTGCTTCTGGCACTAGTGCTTCTAGCACTGGTACTGCAAGCACTGCTAGCTCGACCGTAAGTAATATCCGCCAGAGACTGTAATTCATTGCTGACTATTTTTCCAGTCTACCTCTGGTGCTTCGCAAGTTGGATCCAATGGCTTGATGGTCGTCTTCGCTTCTGCACTTTTCGCTGCAGGCTTCTTGGCTTAAATGCTTTTGAACATCGAAAGTCCATCGAACTGATCACATTATTAGCTTTGGTCTGAAAAAGTGACGTTGAGATATCGAGAGGTTAGAAAAGATAGATGACGAGGGGATGAAAAAAACTAATGGGGAATCATGTTTGTATAAATAATAAATCTAATCAAGTCAACTTCGGTACAATTTTTGAGAGTTTTGAGAGTTTTGAGAACGTTTATGAGCGTTTATATTTAACAAGGTGATGCAAATACAGGAGAACCCTTTTCGTGCGGCTGGATGATTTAGGGATAAGCTCTTTGAGGAGATGTCACGCAGCATGTATTCAAGGAATCGTGAATGGGTCAACTGAAAAGGGGAGGGATGTATGTGATGCAAGGACGGTGTAGGTGCGGGCGTGAAATTGATTGAATTGAAATATGACTAAAACATCTGTATGTATCAAGCCTGTTAGTTGATGTGTTAGTATTTATGCTTCAAAAGAAAACAGTAACAGAAGAAAGAGGCCACATATAAGCATTAATATTTTTAGTTATATATAACATGCTTCTACACTTACGCTCTATCTAAATTCAAATAGACCGCTAAAATAACTGATCAAAAATCTATCGCGTATCAGGTGTGCTATAACATGATGAGATCAACAGGTAGAAACTCACTCGTGAGAGAATGGCTGTCCTACCGCATCCAGAAAAACACCATGAGAAGTCTTTATGCCAACATGTAGCATTCTCATCGTGTGGGAATCAATAAAAAGAAGAAAATAGGAAAGACAATCCTAAGATCTCGACGATCATTGAACTCAACGCCAGTTGTCTGCAGTTAAGGCTAAGAAGTGAGAAGAAAGCGTATAATGAAAATGAAGGATAAAAAAGCTGTGTTAGTTAGGGAACACATTTTTGAAAAATTGACTATGAGATAATAAGGATTTATTTACTTGGATTATAGGGTCCTGTTGCTATAGTTAATATTTACTACAACTCCAGTAATCTTTCTTGTCGATGTACCTACACAACAGAACTAGATATCTTGAGACTCAAGAGATATTAGAGGAAGAGGGGACGAATTACATCAGTCAACATGAGACTTGATTTTTGATATATAACTCCCTTAGTTCTCAAATCCAAGCACTCCTGTGTCGCCTTTTCCCTTCTCTTCTCTTCTCCTCCCCTTCCCCTAACATACTTATCCCCCTAGGAACAATGATTTGTGAAGTTGGAGTTGGAGTTGTGCCCCGGGCTAAATTTATAGGTCTGGGCCTACCCGGCTCTTGAGATCTGTCATCGTAATTGGTGCACCGGTTTGCTTTGGCTGCAGACAGCCGCTATGGCATGTGTGAGGATTGAGACTGGTTACAAAACTCTAGTCAACAGTGAATTTGAATTCGTGATCGAGGGTGAATTCTATATTGAGGTCGACAGATAGGTCTTAAAAGTATCTTTCCGGGGTGCCTTGTTTCTAGATTGGAGGCTTATTTGCCATAAGTATTGCCCGGAATTTAGTTTGTATGGGTGTAAGCAAAAGAGTTCGACAGGACGCAACAGGTAAGGGTTTTTTCTTTTTCTTCGTTTACGTTTTCTATGGAGGAGCACCTGAGATATGTACGACTTGGAATGATTGGATGACTATGGATAGTTGTGTATTGCAAAAACTGATTGGCTCCTGATTGTCAAGTGAACATATAATTCAAAATTATTATACGTTTTATGTTTATTTTTATCTTTATAATAGCATGGTTTTCAATAACTACACAGCCAGAAAGAAATAGCTGTAATATTGCTTCCAGCGAATATGTATTCTCCAAGATATACCACCAATCTCCAATTAGGACCATTATATCTACATCAATACTCACATCTTTACTATGCATTTGAATTACTAGTACAGAGTAGATGCTGCTTTCAGTCATTCGGCAACTGTAAGTTCACAGCGAGGTGACCGCACCAGTATTTTGACAAGATCTCTCTCTACAACCACTCTTACAGATACTCAGACCAATGCCATTCTTTTCGGGCGATATCTGATAAGTAGTTCTACAAAATTGGTCGATGATCAACTACCTATCTTGATAAGTCGTGACTCGTGAGGGGCCCAGGTTCCTCCCGCCAGCCCTGTCGGTGAGCGGCCATCTGTGCGCATGCACCGCGCGTCCATCCGATCGAGTGGCTGCTGGAATACCTTATTCATGCATAAAAGTGGTGATGAATTTAAGTATTGGGTTGGGTCTTGGGCCTTGACTTTTGGCAATGTACATACAAACATACTCAGTAGCAGGCTTGAGAAAGCCTTAGCCATAGTTGAAGCTTTCGGGAGGGTTTGAGTTTTTGTATATGTACATATGTACAAAGGAATTTGGGTTGTTTTATGCTAGATTTTAGACTCGGTTCTTCAGTTTGTGATGATCAAGGAAGAGACTCGCAACAAGGGGCTCTGTTGAGTGCAGCGAGGCAATCCTATGTCTGTACACATCTCTTTTGACGTCTTGACATTGATTGACTTGAAGACTATGGAGAGTATTTGTACAAGAGATCCATAGCTCTATTCTATCGCATCATCTCTAGGATATACGACATCGTACAGCCTAGTACATGCACGACGGACTTCGTGATTCTCGTCTTGTCATGATTCCGTGCATGTTTTGGCTACTCCAGCGTTGTGCGATGGGAATAGACTCTCACTTCACCTTTGCTGTTCCCCAGTTACGCAGCAGACGCCGAATGTTCGTGAAACTTACGTACAAGAAATGAAGCAAGACAATAAATCGCACACTTGACTGGCACAGGCACAGGAACAGGAACAGGAACAGGAACACTCGTATGAAGTAATCGGCAGGGAGACATATGATGCATGCGTACGATACACATCTCAACTTCGCCATTGACGCTTAGGACAACACTTTGCCACAAGTCGCTGCAAAGACGCCGCGAAGATGTAACGGCATCAACGATGATACTAGTGGGGATGAAGGGATGATTTCCGAGTCCGGCATCATGTTGTCCATATTTCAGAGGGCGAAAAGTCGTGATGTTGGGATTTGAAGGCGCACTGACTCACACCAAGTGGAATTTCCATCGGAGACGCCCCCCTCGGCTCGTCTGCTCGTCTGCACGTCCCAAGACACCCATCAACCACAACCAACCTTGAGCGAAGATTTTTCCCCTTCATGAACTTTTCCGCACAACGTCCTCGAATACCTACCCTCACAGCGTTAAGCGCAGGGCACGAGCTCAAGCACGCCATCGATGCCTCGCAGCCTCGCAAGCTCGGGTGGAGCCCAGTGACGGCGGCAGAATCGAATGAGATGATCTGCTGCGCTGCAAATCCACGACAGCAATGAATTGCTGACGGATTAGATCCACCTGCAGAAAACCAGTTGCATCTTACTAGCAAAGTAGATGGTTCCATTGTGAATCATTGCAGAATTCGTAGACATGTTTAAATGCGGCGTTGCCGCCGTTCTTCGTTGTGCTTCCTGGTCGAAGGATTCAAGTGAAGTCGAGCCGCTCTATCATCATGAGCCCCCTTGACCTTCGAAGTCGCTTCCGCCGGCGCGACGAGTCCTCAGCGGTCACTTCAGATGCAGACATCGAAGTCTCCTCGAGTACTGCCAGCGACGACATCCAATCCCCATCCAAGGCCGTCGCCTCCGAGAAAACCAACCACATATCAGACTTCGAACTCGGCGAGGGCGAGGGCGAGAAGGCCACCGCCGGTACCGAAGACTTTGCAGACGATGACCCCCATCTCAGAGATATCCCATGGAGTGTACGTCGAGTCGTCAGTCTGCACGATGATCCCACGGAGTTGACCCTCACCTTCCGCTACTTCGTTCTCACCGTCCTCTTCGTCGTCCCTGGTGCCTTCTTGTCACAGTTGAGCCACTTCCGTACTACCTCGGCGCCTTACTCTGTCTTCTTCGTACAGATCGCTTGTAATTATGTCGGTCTGTGGATGGCCAAGGTGCTGCCGCAGAAATTCATCAGAGTCCCCTTCACCAAATACGGATTCGATCTCAATCCTGGCCCCTGGACGACTAAGGAACAAGTATTGATCACCATAAGTGCGGCATCAGGAGCCACCTATAACCTCGCATATACGCCTATTGCTATGGCGGAACTTTATTTTGATCAAAAATTCAATGCTGGTGTTGCGATTGTGTTCATGTGGGCTGTGGTCTGGACCGGATACTCGTTCGCTGCGATTTCTCGCCAGTTCCTTCTCTATGACCCTCAATATCCTTGGTAAGTTTTGCCCCCTTATAATTTGTGATAATACTTGTATGCTAATTTCTCTAGGTTCCAAGCGTAAGAAATCCCAGAATAATATCTCCATTTTTGTGGCTCTTGAAGTTGTTGTGCCTGCGCCTTGCCTCAGAGTTCATTGCAAAACTTTCCAAGTGTTTTGTACTTTCAACTAACATGTTATAGGCTTTGTCAAACTGCCTTGTTTGAAACTCAAAAGAAGCAGAGAGAGACCCCATCCAAGAGTTCAAGAAAGCAAATGATTGTTTTCTTCTCCGTTTTGGGTGCAGTAACCCTGTGGCAATTCCTCCCAGAATTTATCTTCCCATTCCTCGGATCTTTAGCATTCCTTTGCTGGGTTGCTCCAAAGAACGCCACAGCCAACTTCATTGGCTCAGGTTTCGGTGGCATGGGCTTCTTGAACCTATCTCTCGACTGGTCCAATGTCAGCAGTCTCAGCAACACTGGATCTATCTTCCTCACTCCATGGTGGACCCAAGTGATCATTTTCGTCGCCTTTGTACTCAATTGCTGGATTCTGATTCCTGCTGCGAAATGGGGAGATTTGGCGATCTACAAGGAGGGATTGATGTCAAACAGCGTCTTGACAGCGAATGGCACTAAATACCCCTTGACTGACCTTTTGACTTCGCAAGCTACCCTCAACGAAACGGCATATGCAGAGAATGGACCCCTCTATCTCGGAGCTCAAACGCTCTGGGGTATCTTCTTCGATTACGCAGGCTACATTTCGGCGTTTGTGTGGATGGGACTCTTCGGATTCACGCAAATCCGTGCCACGGTCCAGAAACTCCAGGCCCGAAACTCTGGCAAGAAAGGCGAGAGCATCAACTTCCAGTATGAGGACCAGTTGAACATCCTGCAACGCTCTTACAAGGAAGTCCCCATCTGGTGGTACCTCATCCTCTTCCTCTGCTCCTTTATCTCTATCATCGTTATGCTTGCCATGGATCAGCTCTATATCCCCATCTGGACGTACTTCGTCGCTCTCGCCACAGGTGCCGCTGTCGTTACGCCGCTGGGATGGTTGTACGCCATCTCCAACTTCCAGCTGCCGATTGGAACTTTCAACGAGCTTATTTACGGAGTCATGATTCACGCCGTGAGTGCGCACAAGAATCCCACCGGAGCCACCGTCTACAGTTCGATTGCTGGTGACGCTTGGTATCGTGCGCAGTACATGCTTCAAGACCAGAAGATCGGGCATTACATGCACATCCCACCCCGCGCAACCTTCTTCTCCCAGATCTTCGGCTGCACCCTTGGTATTCCGATCAATTACGGCGTTATCAGATGGGTGCTCAATACCAAGGCCGATTACCTCACGGGCGCCAAGTCGGACCCCACGAACCAGTGGACTGGACAGACTATCACCACATCCCTGTCTACATCCGTGCAATACGTGCTTGTCGTAAGTTCCCCCCCCTCCCATTCACTGCATCTCCAAGCCTCCAACCTTGCACACAAAACTAACCCCTTTCCAGGGCCCCAACCGGCTGTTCAAGGAACAAACCTTCAAAGTCCTACCTTACGGGTTCCTCCTCGGCGTGGTCGCCCCGGTAATCATCTACACCCTACACCGTCTCTTCCCAAACTCCAAGGCCAAGTTCCGCCTCTGGAACACCACCATCTTCTTCTCGGCCATGACCACCTTCTGGGGCAACATCAGCACCGGCAACGTCTCTTCCATCATTGGCGGCTTCGTCATCATGTTCTGGGCCTACCGCTACAGATACGAGCTTTGGGCTAAATACAACTATCTGCTCGCGGCGTCGTTCGATGCGGGATATAATCTCAACATGCTGCTTATCTTCCTGTTCTTCGGCGCCGGGAAGATTGTTACGATGCCGTATTGGTGGGGGAATAATGAGAAGAGTTCTGAGAGGTGCTTTGCGCTGGATAGTTAGGGTTCAAGAGGTAATGTTTAATGTTATTTATGATCTGTTCAAGAGGTTTTGTGTTTTTGAATTGTGAGTAAGAATCGTGTAAAGTAAGTGATGATGTTGTGAGGAATTCTTGCGTTGCTCGCACGTATTTTGAAGATCCCTTCTCGGTTGGTATCAATTATTTCAGTCTTAATACGTATAGAGCTTCTACGAGCAGATGGGTTCTCCAGGTTTGGTAGTAACCTGCGATATACCGGATATCCGTCTTCGATAACAGGACCATTCAACATAGTCTCTGGTGCTAATAGTTATTCACAGCTGTACATTCGTTAGAAGACCTACAATTATCGAGAATAATAAAACAACTTACGTAGTACAGTCACTCGATTCTTCAACCGGTATGAGGATATTCAACTGATGTATTGTGAACAAGCGCATACTTAACAATACACATCATTACCAAGACAAACGGTCTACCAGCGGTCCGGGATGCCGTTCCTGGGAATGCGGGGTCTCCAGATAGCAAACGCGGGGTCCCGCAACCCAAGCTCGTCCAGAACCAGAAAACACAGCCCAACATCGCGCCTCGAAGAGCAATTAGCCACACAATGCTACTCCATTCCAGCACCAGCCGATTACGTAGAGATGGGCTTGAGATACGCAAACCATTCCAATTCCCACCTATCTTGCCCGATAATCATGGGCGTGTGGATTACCCCTCCTCTCACTCTCCGCATAAAGCATGATACTGTCGCCTGTTCAGGAATCAGCCCACTTCATCTGCCCCCACAATTAAACGGTTTATTCTCCATATTATTCCTGCATCTTGCATTGCTACTCCGACTGTAATTTGTCTGATCTGCGCGACAATGGGAGATGTTCAAGAGACGATGCGCGCCGTGCGCTTCCACGGCCAGCGAGACATCCGCCTAGAGAGGGTCCCGGTGCCTCCAAAATGCAAGAAAGACCAGGTAAAAGTACGTCCTGCAGAGACCCACAATACACGACGAAAACTGAGCGATGGCAGGTCAAACCAGCATTCGTGGGCATATGCGGTACAGGTGAGCTGGTTCGTCGCCTTCGGGGACCCCGCTAATGTACAGCAGATCTGCACGAGTATCTCGGCGGCGCGAGTTTGTGTCCCTCGCACACGCCGCACCCGATCACGGGCGAGAAGGTGCCGCTGACTTTCGGGCATGAATTCAGTGGGACGGTCGAGGAGGTCGGGGAGGATGTCGAGGGCATAGCGGTTGGGGATCACGTCGCCGTGCAGCCTATCATCTACGACGGGACGTGTGCCGCATGTCTAGACGGCTTCATAAACTGTTGCTGGCAGTATGGGTTTATTGGGCTGAGCGGTTTGTGCCCCTTCAAGAGTATGCAGAAACACCATGCTTACTTGTGAAGGCTGGGGTGGCGGCCTTTCTGAACACGTAGTCTGTCCTTCAAGCGCAATCTTCAAGCTTCCGGAATCTGTGCCGCTGGATCTGGGAGGTATGTTCCCAAACAATTGCTCAAGATTTGCTTATTGACCTCTCTGCAGCACTTGTCGAGCCCCTGGCCGTTGGTTGGCACGCAGTCAAGCTCAGCGGCATCCAAGCCGGCGAAAGCGCACTGGTGCTGGGCGGTGGACCGATCGGACTGTGTGTCGTGCAAGCGCTGCTGGCACGGGGTGTGTCGACGATCATTGTGTCGGAAGTAGCCGCGAAGCGCAAAGAATTCGCGCGCGAGTTTGGTGCGCATCATGTCATCGATCCGTCGAAAGAGGATGTGGTGAAGAGGTGTCTTGACATCTGTGGCAGTCGCGGCGTGGATTTCGCTTTCGATGCTGCGGGCGTGCAGGCTGCCGTCACAACGGCTTGTCTTGCGCTCCGGGCGAGGGGCACGATGATTAATATCGCCATCTGGGAGAAAACTATGACGCTCGTGCCTAATGATTGGATTTTTAAGGAACGTAAATGGATCACGTCTGCTACGTATCAGAGCGGCGATTTTGAGGAGGTTATTCAGGCTATTGCGACTGGTAAGTAATCACCGTTGTCGTTTGATGGGATGGGCTGACAACTGCCAGGTAAAATAAAGCCTAGGAACATGATTACGCTGAAGATTGCTATGGATGAGGTTGAAGAAAAGGGGTTCAAGGCTCTTATTGAAAATAAGGATGCTCATGTGAAGATCCTCATTGAGGTCTCTTGAAATACATTCTGGAACTGTAGGTTGAAACCTCCGATATTAGTATTATAAGATATACGATTATGAAACTATGCCCATTTACTAGGAGAACATCTTCCAGCCCTTCCTTTGCGTCTCTTGGGCAGTTTCTTCACAACATCAGAACATCCCAGGTATGAAGCGAAGTATCCACGATCCGAGCTGTAAGAGCGTTCAATGCCCATTGAGCGTAAGGCTATCTGACACCCGCATGTCGCGCAAAAAGATGTAAGATCTTAGGGAAATTCTGCTGCATCCTCTTGAGCCAGACCATTCATGGCGGTAGCTGCAAGGCCTGTGAGATGACAGTGAACGAGAAGATGTCAGTTGTACAATAATAATAATAATAATTCTACTAAAGCCCATCTGCAAGGTAGAAAATGGCATGCATGTACAATTTGGTAAGCAGATAAAACTATAATCATTTACGTTAACTAGGTAGAATCGAGTTATGAAGTTTCTTCTTCAGGCGGTGCACTTTTATAGGTACTCTACATCGTCAATCAACCTATTTCGTGGCTTGGGTATCATCCAGCGCTTTGCCATGGTGATAGTCGCCAGATCTTCCATGATGGGCTGTCCTTTAAATATGTAGGGGTTTCTAGAGTAATAGAATTACTATCGAAAAGACGTATAATTATGTATCAAAGGATAGATATACTATTAATTAAAGTTACTGAATTATTTAAAAATCAAACTCTATCTGTATTTTTTCTAATTACGGTGGTGCGGTGTTATCACATCGAAGTCCGCCCCACACGGTCATGATCCTGACGCGTGCGTACTAAAGCATGCTCTCAGCCTCGAAATGTCCACATCGGGAGCCCCACCACGCCCACTTCTCGTACATCCCTGAGACTAGACCAACTTCACACTATCCTATCGATATGGCTCAAGCCCAGTGCCTTTCAACGGAGCTGATCATGAGTCTAGCTCTCCAACTTCCCCGTGTACAGGCTCAAAAATACCCTTAAATCAAAGGCTATTGTCGAATACGTCCGGGCTCGATGTCTTCGGCGGGAAGTCTGGAGAAAAGGAGGTGGCATACTTGAAGGAGCGCTATGGCACTTCAGAAACGGGTTTGTGACATTTCTTTCTGTTCAAAAATACTTTTCTCATATCACAGATCTAGTCATGGTTCATGCTTTGCAGCCTTCAAAGCTTGGAAGAATCGCTTTCCTCGCGTTCTTCTCCACAGCTATTCTTTACACTTTTTGGAGTTTGCATGCTGTTCGCGAGGTCAATGTCGACCCTTTTGCCCTTAGGCCTGGGGCGTTGGATGAGACGCCATTGAAAGATATCACTGAGTCTATCGTAATTGGAGATGATGTGACTTCTGAGGCCGTTCAAGGTATGTTGGATTATGAATGGCCAAGGTGAAATGCTAATGAGTATAGTCGCGGATTCCGAGGAAGTCTTTGCGCCTCCTCCAGCAAGCACCACCGAGTCAAAGGGAATTGATGACTTGTTTTTGCCAGCAAGCACTATGCTATTTCAGGAAATAAGTATTCCTCTGCCGACAAGCAACTCAGAGCCTGAGGGAATCCATGTCCCCTCGCCGGCGAGCACATCAGAACCCGAGAAATCCAACACTCCTCCAACAAGCACATCCCAATTTGGAGAAATTTATACCGTACCACCAACAAGTACCCCACACTTAGAGGTTCCGTCAGACTATCTAGCAGATGCGATGGTTGACAAATGCGAAGCAATATATGGTCTATCGTATCTGGAAGACTTAGCTGCTACCAAGACGCCTTATTGCGAGTACAAGTCTTTGAACTCTACTTCCGAAATCGAATGCTTTAGGGCCACAATCTCTGATTCCAGAACCGATTCATTCTGTGTAGCTCGGGGAACAATTTTCAACTCCGAAAGCAAGAGATTCGATGTGGATTGCCAGTTGAAAAACTGGACCGACGCGAACGCTCAGGCTCTCAAAATCCCACCAATTTCGAATTTCCCACTGTACATGTATGAGACAGGTCCCGCATTTGCAATTGATGAGCATTTGAATATAGAGCCAATACATCCAGTGAAGGTGCAGCACAAAGAGTGTTCCGGAATCGATGGCAGCATGGCAGTCTTGATCAAGCGCGAAGGCTTGGGAAATCCCTGGCATTGCCTAAACGAGATATTCTCCTTTTTCATGTCGATGGATGTGCTATGGATGTCGTCAAGAGATAACCTCAATAGCCCAATCCATGGAATGGATTACAGAAAGGCTCAGGTTGTTATTACGGACAGCGAGGGTGATGGACCGTTCTGGGATCTTTGGGGATTCTTTAGTGGGAAGCCACCATTACGGCTTGCGGACTTCCAGAGCTCAGCTCAAGAAGGATGTCGCCAGGATATTCTCCTACCACTTCCCGGAGGTAGCAATCCCTTGTGGCATGACGACTGGCTGCCTCAAAGTTGTTCTGATTCTCAACTCTTGAACACTTTCACCTATCGTCTTCGCAGCCACTACAACATTTCCCTACCCACCAACTCATCCCGGCCTATCATCATGACTATTATCGACCGAAAGGCTACCCGTCGTATCAAGAATTTTGACCATCACGTTACCCGTGTGCATCAGGATTATCCGAATATTGATGTTCGAGTTGTAGATTTCGCTGCCTATAAATTCGCTGAGCAAGTGAAAATTGCATGTGAGACGGATATCTTGGTTGGTGTTCACGGAGCCGGACTGGTTCATGCAATGTTTATGCCCAAGAACGGTGCTGTAGTCGAGATCCTTCCAAAGAACGTCGACTACAGAGTTTACAGAAATTTGGCCAAATTGAGAGGGCACAGATACTTTGGTACTCATGCGGTTCGCGATGAGGTTGAGGAGGGGGAGGAAGCCGATTGGCACGAACAGGATGTCATGGTTAAGGACGAGGACTGGGTGGATTTGGTTGAGGGTGCAGTGAGGAGTATGGAGAATCGAGGTACACTCAACATGGACATCAATTGACAGCTTATGATTCCTCGATCCGCAATCCTTATGGTAAGTGAAACAACATCCATTCAAGGGCGTAGATTAATGCGAACTAGCCAATGACCCCAAAATCAGCAAAGATATACCGGAACAAAACCCAGCGCAAATCCCTGAAAGATTGAAAACTATCAACCAGCATATACCATACTCTCCATTTCCGCCCAGAGCCCCATAACCTGCGGATCACCAAATGGTAAAATCTGCGTTGCGACCATTCCACCAACTCCCTTCGTCCTATCACACCACCAGAATAAATTCGGCAATCCTGCCCATCCACCCGTGTTCTTTCCTCTACCAGTAGCACCTTCCTCGATAGTTAGAAGGAATGACAGCCCCCATCCCTGTGGCTGGTCATGCGGCTGAGGATATAGCTCAGAAATCGGGTTTGTGAGCTGAGAATTAGCAGCCGAGATAGGCACGCGGGCGAAGTTTGGCATCTCAGGAATCTGATTTGTGAACATTTCATCAACAGTCTCTGGCTTGAGAATCTGTTTGCCTGTTGTGGGGGATTTGCCGTCGTTGAGCAGCGTGGCAATGATTTTGGTGTATTCTCTTGGCTCTGTGAATAATCCAGCCCCACCAGAATTGGCGATTTCTTGCTGCTCTTTGCTACCGGCTTTCGTGGTAAGTGGTGCATGCATGAGATGCTCGCGCGCAGAGATGTTGCCCGATGGGTCGCGGTAGTGCATGTGTGCTAAACGTGAGAGCATTTTGCCGTCGGGGAAGGACATATTATTGATGCCTAATGGTTTGACGATATTCTCTTGAATATAGTCATTCAAGGACATATTGGTCGTGCGCTCGACCATAAATCCTGCCCAATCGATGTTCACCTGTCGAAATGCAGATCAGTCAAGTGTTTGAATGAGGAGGAGAGGAATGCCTACACCATAATTCCAGTTGGTACCGGGCTCAAACAAAAGCGGCATCTCAAAGTCTTGTAGCTTGCCCGAGAACTCATCATAGCCCGCAGGATACCCATACTGCCTGATGAGCGAAGAAAAGAAGGTGTATCCGAATCCAGCTGTTCCAATCAGCACCCTCCAACCCCTGAATTACTCGCACTCACCAGTATGCGTCAACAGCATTCGCAACGTAATCCGATTCTTCCTCTCCGCCAAGACCGGAGTCCCGTCCTTCTCAAATCCCTTCAAGATCTTGACATCCTTGATCTCCGGACAAAGCTTCTCAACCAGATCCGCATCGTCCAGCCGCAACACCCCCTGCTCAACCAGCTGCATACACGCTATCCCCGTCACCATCTTGGTGCAACTCGCGATCCAGAATATCGTCTCCATGGACATTGGTTCCTCGACGCCATGTCCGCGGCGGCCCGACGCGTGCGAGAAGATCTCGTCGCCGGATCGGTTGACGACATGTGCGACGAAACCTGGCAGGTTCTTCGTCGGGTCGGCGGTCGCGCGGTCGATGTCTGTGGGGTATTAGTGATTTCTGCACATCTGATCGGTTGAGCTGCTTGCTGCACTTACGCGCTCTGATTTTTTCAATGCTCTCCTCCGACACCGTGTGCGCTCTTGGGTCGTGCCGAAGCGTGTGCTGTCCTCCAGGCGTGAGTATTCCCGAGGGGGTGTGCGTTCCAGAACGGGAAATCATTGTTTCGGACATCTTGGCTTGGAAGTTGTGGTTCTTTTCTGCTAAGCGTATGGGTATATTATAATATTTCGATATTAATGCTTGGATTCAAGACCGGTTTCAGGAATTGTGATTGTTACACAATGGATCTGGGGATCTATTGTATACTTGTATCTACATTGGAGTATGGCTGTACAGCCATTAACCCTCTTCCTACCTATCTTGGCGATCTTCTTGTTTCACCATTACCCCGCAGCTGAATGATATGCACGTCAAGTACTTTATCTGTACGTACTACGTATGTAGATTACTGAAAATCACTATCAGAAGTGCGGGGAAGACATCGAAATAGCGACAGGGTGCACGTTTATATTCAAAATCTAGACCTGGACCGGTGGATTGACTTCGCGGGGTATTCTGCATGCTAACCCAGAAGGATACACAACTGTCGAGCTAGCTACTTGAGATCTACAAAGTCATTATGCAACACAGAACAGAATGCTTCGGCTAGGTTGCTCTATTTGGAATTCTGAATTCACAACTTCAACGAAGTCTGTAATGAGCGCGTCGGTTGACTTGCTTCTCAGGTTAGATGGAGGTGATGAGATAGAACGGTGATGGAATTCGTGCGCTAATACCTCGATAGCCGAGGATATAATCGTAAGTTATCATCGCAGGTCATACTGTATTATCATCAATATTATCGTAATTATCTCTACTCGCTCTGCATGCTGTAAAGTGTTTCTAGGTGAAACTGTTAAAGATACCGGGTTTTCTACTGTTAAGTCGTCGATTTTCAATGGCTTTGTTCATTGAAATGGTACCTCTATCAATGAATAGCGAAAGATCGACATACTGCTCTAGATTAGCTTGATGCTGGCTTTTTAGAGAGATTTTGAAATCTCTTGCATATCAATCAAGTTGTAAGAAATCAAGAAACCATAGAACATCGTCTGCTAGTTTGCAGAAGACATGCTAGCAGTCAACTGGTCCAGCGTGATAGCTAGTCTATACGCAATGAGATCCTAATGGCCGACTGAAAGTACACCAGCTATCCAAGCTATAGATCATCAGACTCGTCGAAGAGACCTTCTATCAACCACGGATGAAAGAAGAGTTCTCTTGCCGTGGGCCTTTCTTCCGGGATCCAGCAAAGCATGCTCTGGATGAAATCCAAAAACCTATCTTTGTCCTCACCTTCAAATCTTTGCTCGAGCTGGCTCAGATCGAGGTTGGGTATTGGTAGGAGACCCCTCCATTCACCTATTTGTGGTATATCAGCAGATATTTTGTAGGTTATACGAGGTAGCTTAGCTATTAAAGTATTCCAACAAAAATATAGACAGTATGTTACCATTCTCGTCCCAATATCGGAGGCTGTTGTCAGTACGTTGCAGGAATTCCAAGGGTGGTGGTTCAAGTAATGCTACCATATCGGCAAGGTGATATCCATCATCATATTTACTTTCTGGATTTCTTCCATGGAACAAAAGGCTAGGCTCGAAGAGATGCCATATCTGATTCCATCAATTAGAAGACTATGCGGGCATGGAATAAGGGGTCTCCTTACAACCATAGCAACATTCCAGATATCAACCTTGTATCTCCATTACATACCGAGTATGACTTCAGGCGCTCTATACAGACCTGGCATGATATCATCGTAGTGCTCTTCGTCACCTAATCGTGTCTCGCCAAAATCAAAGAGAACAGGAGGCCCATAAGTGGATGGAAGAGGATGTGAAAGGTAAATGGTTCGATCACTTAGAGCCTTTCTTGGTGACGGATTCTCTGTTTCATCATCTTCATATTCTGCGAGCACTGTTTCATTGCCAATACCCATAAGTAGGTTGCTTGGTTGGAGATCTGTATTTAAATTAACCAAAATACAATTTCAAAGAGATGATTTACATACCAGTATGTACAACATGAGCATCTTTGTGTAGATAATCAAGGGCAAGCAAAAGCTGTCGCAAAGATATTTTCAACACATCCTTGGCAAAGACCTTATCCCGAGCTCGATTCTTGAGCTCCAATAGACTCATACCGAGTGGTTGGTGAACAAGGTAGACATATTTTCCATGAGTTCCGGTGATTTCGAAGTCATCAAGTAGTTGACGAATGTAGTGACGCCCTAGATGGTTAGATTGTACTTCATTGAAGTGCTTGTAGATTGGGAGCTCTCGATGGACCTTAGAGCTGTTGACATATATCTTGAGTGTGATATAACCATTTTCTCTAATGGTCATCAGCTTAACTCTACCAAATGCCACTTTCTCTCAACATACTTCAGATCGCGACATAGCTAGACAGTGGAGCTTGAATCATAACCCAGCTTGCTCACCACACGATATCTCTGGTTTATTAATTCGCCAATTGTGACAGGGTAGTATCTCCGAGCTTTGTAATTTGGGATAGACTCTTCTTCAATAGGGTCAGATTCATCCAACAGAGTAAATAATGCATCTGACAAGGCTATGCTTCTTTTAGTGCTATTTGTTAATGAGGCAATACTGTAGGACGACTGATAACAACGTTGGTGAGAAAGTATTTGGCAACGTGAAGAAACAACGATCTGTAAAGGAGCCTTTATCTGAGAACAGAACCCAATGTGGAACAGAAACCGAGGTTGAATCATGGTGACATTGATATCATCATAAGAGATGATATTGTGGATTGATGGAAAGTCCGCGCAGGAAAAGGTGGTTCGAGTTATCCACCTGTTTTGCTGAGGAGATTAGAAAATTGGTCGGAGCAGCATAGCGATAACGAAGAACTATAGAATCTTTGCAATAACTTGAGGTAGCAGCTGAGAAACTAAGCCGTCCAAATATAAATTCATTTTTCAGTCGTGTTCTGAATTGTCTATATACATCCATTAAACATCTAGAGGAATAGAAGGGCAAAAGAAGAAACAAAATCATCTAGGGTAGTAAGATTATTCAGAGCCGTATATTTATTTCAGAGTGTAGAATTATCAGAAGCTATACATAGTATGATTACTAATGCCTGTAGAATTATTAGTCCTTATTACGTCGTTACAACGTTACATAGTTCAAGAGAATAACTAAATCTCATGAGGCGAAAGCGTGCTCGATCCTCGGAAAAGTTACCTGCTCTCCGCCTGGCCCGTCACCGCGCGCGAAGGAAGAGAAGCTTCAACGCCGGGCCTATTCTATCCAGCAGCACCCGTCCGGTCCAATGGGCCCTTTCTTACGTCGTTACTTATGAATATTGATACCATCTCAATCAGCAAGTCAAAGTCTAAGTCAAAGCAGCGAGCGATATTTTTGTGAAAAATGAGTTGAGTTTGAAGAGTGGTGACGCACAGTCAAGTCAAGCAATCACGTACAATGCTCTTATGCTAATTCATGATGCCCAGGTTCCACTATTTCATAAAATGCAGTACATTTATGTGCATTTATATGCATAGACTGCCAAGCTTTGTGGGGTCCCCCAGCTGCATTGTGTGGCGTTCTGCTGGGATCTGTGGAGCGCGGGCGCCTGTGTGGACTTGGCCAACGCACGCTCTGATATCCTCTCAGCTCCTTACGCTCTTGAAGAGACAGCAAGAGTTGAGTTGAGGTGACAAGGAACGTTGACGAAAGGCTGAAATGCGAAGATGGAATACGAAGCACAAGACTCTTGGATACAGCAGCCATGTTTAAAGTTCAAGCTCTCTGCAATCATCCATCTCTCTTCCCATGATTGGCCAAGAGTCTTGATTCCGTTCCGCAAGCCCCGGAGTCAAATAGCCACCACCTTGGGATACCAAGCTACCTACCCTCTGGTGCTCTAACTCTTTAGCCAACCCATCTGATAAAATGCATGCCTTGAGGCGAAGATCTGATAAACTTCCGGCATAGTTTTGTGTATGCAGCTTGCGTCCTTGAATGAACAAAACTCGAGGGAAATCCTACATCTGAGAAATCCTCTTAGCGTTCGTTGCATCATTATTTATATTGTCTGTCTGCTTGCTCTGCACATCATATTATAACCAAATTGCAGCTCGAGGCTTACCTTACTGTTCGCCATGCCAGCTACACACCCAGTCCTGGCCCACGAGCCCGATCGCTCACCAGAAGTGGACAGGAAAGCTGGAGTGGGGAACACGCAATACACGCAGTCCACCGATGATGAGGCGGCAAATTTGTTGTACGGCGCGAAGAGTCCTGGTGTCAGACGCATAGAGGTCATCTCGGCGCAGTTCAGGACGATCGATAAGGTCTTCTTTATGCTTAGCATCTTCATCGTAGCATACGCATATGGATTGGACCTTCAGACAAGGGCAACATACCAGGTATGATCATAGACAATGGTGCTTTTTGTGGATTATTGCTGATTCGTGAAGACTCAAGCGACAGCGAGCTATTCTACGCATAGTCTGCTCTCAACAGTCGGTATTTTGAGATCAGTTATTGCTGCTGCTGCACAGGTAGGATGCCCAGTTTTGTTCATTTTACCTTCTTGCAGAGTTGTTTTTCGACTCCTTAACTAGATGAACCTATCAATTCTTATACTGACACGGACAGCCTACTGCCGCGAAGATTGCAGATGTTTTCGGCAGAGCCGAATTGGTTCTGATTGCTGTAATCTTTTACACGATTGGCACAATTGTTGAGACGTTCTCTTATGGAGTCAAAGCATTTTGCGCAGGAGCTGTACTCTATCAAGTAGGTATTCCAATCCGTTGATATGGGTCATACTAACGAGCCCAAGATTGGATACACTTGCATCGCATTGATGGTTGAGGTCATCATTGCCGACACTACCTCTCTCCGCAGCAGATTGTTCTTCTCTTTCATCCCGAACTTCCCGTTCATCATCAATACATGGATCGCTGGAGACGTCACATCCTCCGTCCTGGCCACTACCTCCTGGCATTGGGGAGTCGGGATGTTCGCCATCATCTTCCCCATCTCTACAATCCCGCTCTTGCTAACCATGTTCTTCGCACAACGACGTGCCAAGAGACATGCGGAACTTGAGGCCTATAAGACCCCTTTCCAAGCGCTGGGAGCAAAAAACCTCTTCGTCGCCTTATTTTGGCAACTAGACGTTATCGGCATCGTTTTGCTCATTGCTGTCTTCGCCCTCATCCTCGTTCCCTTCTCCCTCGCTGGTGGCGTCACAAGGACCTGGAGAACCGCACACATAATCGCACCTCTTGTCGTTGGCGTTCTCTGTGTTCCCGTCTGGATCTGGTGGGAGCGAACTTGCAAGCACCCCATGATCCCCTTCCGCCTACTTAAAGATCGTGCCGTGTGGGGTGCTCTAGGTATCGCCGTCATGCTGACTTTCGTCTGGTCACTACAAGGCTCATATCTTTACACCGTTCTTGTCGTCGCCTTTGGCGAATCTGTCAAGAGCGCTACCCGTATCAGTGCGCTTTACAGGTACTATCCCCTACCCCACCCCCTTTTCATGAAATTCAGACCTGTCCCCTTCCACCACGCAGTGCAAACTAACATCTCCCAGCTTTGTTTCAGTCCTCTCGGGCACGGGTCTTGGCCTCGTAGTCTTCTATGTCCGCCGCCTCAAACCCTTCATCATCTTCGGCACTTGTCTTTTCATGGTATCCTTCGGCATCCTCATCAGATACCGCGGTGGCGCCGGCGGCCACGCAGGTATCGTCGCCGCCGAAGTAATACTCGGATTTTCCGGTGGCCTCTTCCCTTATCCGTCGCTGGCAAGCATCCAAGCGGCGACCAAGCACGAGCACCTGGCCGTTGTGACGGGAATCTTTTTGGCTGCGTACAACATCGGTTCTGCGATCGGAGGCGCCATTGCCGGGGCCATCTGGAGTCAGATTCTTCCCGGGAAACTCGAGGCTGCCCTGGGCGATGTCACGTTCGCCGCAACTGTGTATGGCGACCCCTTTACGTTTGCGGCTTCGTATGGAATGGACACGCCCGAGCGACAGGCCGTTGTTCGCGCGTATCAGCACACGCAGAGGCTGTTGTGTATCACTGGAATTTGTCTCTGTGTGCCGCTCATTGCGTTCAGTCTTGTGTTGCGTGATCCGAGATTGGGTAAGGAGCAGAGTTTACCAGAGGCAGAGGAAGATATTCCTATGGAAGGGGAGTTGGCAAGGAAGAAGACCGGTGAGAAGAGCATAAATAGCGCCTGATTCTTCATCTGGTTTGATTTAATTCGGTTTGACCTCATATGGTCTGTCTAATGGACTCAAAATGTGTTTATTTGGCAGAGCTGGCTGATGGAAATGTGTTATGAATACGAAGGGGTAGATATGGGGCTAGTGATGGAATTTATCTAGGAAGATACATTCTATAAAAGTTCTTTTGATTTGTATAGTCATTCGAGTAGGCTTTGAAGTTCTTTGCCAAGTAGCCTCTGAGTGATTGTTGGTCGCTCGTAATCCGTTTGTGCTGCATATGAACTCGGTTCAAATGATAGGGCTTCATGAGTACATAAAGACTTGGATAGCTTGATGCTGATTCAGTAATTTGTTCAAAGCAGGATCAAGCCGCTGCTGTTATCTGTTCAGATCAAATGCCATGCCACGGGTAGCAGTTGTTTGACTTGCTCGCAATTCGTGATTTCACGAATATGGGATTTTTATAATGCCACTCCTATTATGATCAGTTAGAGAAAATGTATAGTCAGGCCTGAAGTATAAGTATTGGAAGTCGTACAGTAATCGAAAGCAATACAATCATCTATACCGGCAATTTCATTTATCGTTCATTACATAGTTACTCGGATTAACCCTCGATGTAAATATCCCTGCAAGGCATCAAAAACATCAACCTGCAGAGAAAGAAGAAGAAGAAAAAGAAAAAAAACATTATGATATATAATCAAAGAATAAAAACTTGCACCGAGATGCTGTAATTTGAACGAAAATCAATCTCTAGCAAAAAAGAGTTTCCTACGAGTTACCCAAATCCAAAAGCACAGTCCCTTCCGGAAACAGAAAGATAATCCGAATATATGCCTCAGACTCACGCAATTGACTGAGATATTCAATCTACGGACTAACCGGAGTGATAATTTTGCATTATCCAATTCTTTTTTAGTATCGCTGCCCGTATAACCATCCGAAGTTACAAAACCAAATCATCCAGAACTGCAATTTTCTTTTATGAAGACAGCGTATTCATTCCAAGCTCTAGCCATCAAAAACCACACAACCATCGAGGACGAGGACGAGAACGAGAACCGTAACATCATCCAATCCACCTCAGCCCCCCCAATCTCTCCATCACAGAAGACACATATGTAAAAGCGAGTCCATATGAACACACACATTCCAAGCCACAATTTACCGAAAAGGGGCGCGCGCGGGAAGAAAAGGACACCAGGCCTCGGTAAATATGATTCGCAGACAGGGAACCCCGGAGATGACTAGGAGATGGGGAGCGGGTTTGATCGTACATAGATGCCCTCAAGCGGTGTCACGGACACGGCAGACTTCCCTCTTGTGCCGAGGGGGGAGGAGGCGGCTTGATGGCCTGTTCGTGACATAAAAGTCCAGCATGATCCTTGAGGGGCAAAGAGAGGGTGGCAGAGAAGGGTGGAGAATTTGGGAGGACGTTCAGAATCAGACGTAAGCGACGGAGGCTTGTGGGAAACGTACGAGGTGGTTCTTTCAGGGCATTTTTACGGCAAGACGGGATTCGGGGCTTCATTGTGTTCATGTTGTATTCGGCAAGTCAAGTCATGTCTATATCGATAGCGGGGGGTATCTAGATGTAATAGGCCAGGTCTCCCATGCCACCCTCATCCTTTAGAGAGCACCCGTTGCCCAGGAAGCGGAATCTGTTGCCGGAGTTGTAGGTGAATGAGAAGTGCTCGTATCCGACGTTCTCAAGGAGATCTTTGAAATGAAGGGTGCTACCTCCATAAACACCCGTGACCTTTCCTTCATCCTTACCACTCTTGTACCAGGCGCGGCAGTGGTCGGACCAGACAGTGCGCTTGAGAAGTTCCTGCTGGTAGACATTGTAGTCGGCGATAGATTGTGGCTGCACAATGATAGACTTGATGTCCTCCTTGGCGATCTTCTCGACCGTTCGCATGATCCAGTCGCAAGCCCATCCGTTCGCTCTGAGCACTGATCCGTTTCCGACAGGCGAATTGGGGCCGTAAAGCATGAAGTAGTTTGGCATACCCTCGACGTTGATACCCAAGAATGCCTCGGGGTCCTGTCCGATGGCCCACGATTTGTCGAGCATCTTACCGTCGCGACCGACGAGCTTCCACTGTGGTGTCCAGGTGGTGTCGAAACCTGTGGCACAGACAATCATATCGAACTTCTCCTCGCCCTTCTCGGTGAGGATACCGTTCTCGGTGAACTTGATGATTGGACTCCATTCTGGGGTGACGTTTGGCTCCTGGAGTGCCTCGAGGTAGCCATCTCCTGGCGAAAGACGGCGGCAACCGGCGGCAAAGTCTGGAATCATCTTGGAGGCGAGCTCTGGGTTGTTCTTCATGCGGGCTTGCATGACATCGCGACACATTCCCTGGAGCATTTGGTGCAATGGAGAGTCCTTCTTGAGGAGGTGGAAGGTCATGTTTATTCTAGGATAATTAGCTTGTTTCTTGCAACCGGGAATTACAATGGACATACTGGTGCTCAATGCCCTTCAAGTAGGTGCGGAAGGCCTCTGGGTTAGTTCTGTATAGTTCCTTCTCCTCCTCAGAGTAGGCAAAGTTCTTTCCATCGTGTCTTGGGTCAGCAGCAAAGTTGGGCGAGATCCAAGTTGGGCTGCGAATATAGTTGTGAAGATGAGAGACCTTTGGCTGCATAGATGGGACACACTGGATGGCGGAGGATCCGTTACCAATGACGGCAACCTTCTTTCCAGCCCACTCATACTCATTGTCCCTATTCCAAAAGCATCAGTTTCCATATAGAAGAAATACTTAAAGACAAACATACCACTTTGCAGTGTGAACGAGCTTCCCCTTGAAATCGTTGAGACCCTCAATCGCAGGCCACTTCCACTTGCTATCATCAACGTTAGTGAATATTATCTAATACGCACGAGAATAAAACTTACTTCAAGAATCCAGCAGCGTTAATCAAGACATCTGCCTCGTCACCCTTAACCTTACCATCTTGCTCGATGATGATCTTCCACTTTCCAGATGCCTCATCCCAAACGGTCTCCTGAACCTTAGTCTTGAATTGGATGTGTTCATCAAGACCGAACTTTGCGACAGTATCCTTGATGTAAGCATGAATTTCATGACCTGGGGCCATGAACTTGGACCAGTTCGGGTTTGGTGCGAATGGGAAAGTGTAACAGTCTGCATCAAGTTAGTGAATCAGTACGTCAAGTTCCCTGCAAAAGCAGTACGACATCATAAACATACGTGCTGGGATATCACTATCGGTATATGTTAGCATCCGTCTTGTTAATAGGGAATTGATTCGACATACCAGGCTGCTCCAGGGTATGTGTTTTCTAACCAGGTTCCTCCAACGTCATGGTTCTTGTCGTAGATGGTAAAGTCTACATCTTCCGAGACCTTGAAGTCATGCTTGATCTTGTGTGCCAAGGTGAGTCCAGAGAGACCTGCACCGATACAAACAATTCTGAGCTTTCTGCGAGTGAACATGGGCTCCTCGAGGATTGGGACCTTGTTGCCAGAGGCAGGGGACTCGCCCAGAGTAGTCTCACGTAACTTGTTAACGATAGATGCCATTGTGAATAGTGAAAGCTTCGATTGATGTTCTGGAAACTCTCGGAGAAATTGGAGTTTATATGGAATGCCATGTGTTATATTCCCCGCTTCCCCTAATCAGTTGCTTACACAAGATTAGGGGGATTGACAGAGTACTCGATGCCATGTCCATGGCAGCACCTACCTACATAGCTTCCATTCGCGAGACAAACGACCACTAGAATGTAGCATGATTCTGGTGCTTCCTGCGTCGACTATGAAAGTGACTCGCGGTGTGGAAATTCATGAATCCATTATTCATGAGGGATCATCAAGGGTTGCATCTATTCCGGGCTCTTCTGGGCTTGGGCTTGGGCTTGGTGATCCTGGTCTGGACCACATATGTAACTGAAAGGATGGTGATACATATGTATCCTCCTGGATTCGACAGTAACAGTAACAGTGACAGTGACAGTGACAGTGACTGTCAAGTGAGCTTCGCTCTCTTTCATTAATATTATCCCGAATAGTGGAACAAGCGGAAGCGGATGCGGGAGAATGGTAGAATCCGCCTTGCCATGCCTGCAATATTACTAAGAAGCCGTACGGAGTATGTACGGAGTACTCGAGTACTTGTAGAAGTGCAGAAGCGATTCGAAGGATTGATAAATCACACAGCAAGCCTCGCGCGAAGAAGTGTTGATTGTGCCTTTGTGCGGCAAAGAGGCTCAATAGTAGTTGTTCACAAAGAACCACAGATGTACGCGTACTCGTACATACTACATAATACATGCTTTGAGACTCAGGTCAAGCTCTCTAAGCGACGAAGCATTCGGAACCCGGTGGGCAAGAAAGCATATTTCGGACAAGATAATCGAAAAGTCAAACAAGCAATAACGCGCACGCAAGATTCCAGGGGTATCCATTGGGAGGGCCCAGAAAGCCTACACAGTGAGACAGAATGAAAGCAGCCATTCCACAAAAAGTATCTTCTTGAGGCTGATCAACGCACAGTAAACCTGTTGACAGTGCTGATCTATGTACAAGTAGGTTTCCAATGACCTTAAGAATCCACAGGGACCACACAATACGCCTCACATGTATCCACAATCCACGAGGGGACGAGGGGACGAGGGCAGAACCCCAGATCCCGTCGTGCCTGTCCATCGGAGCACCGACTTGCTGCTACTCATACAGTGGCATTTTTGGACAGGGGCTGAAGGGCATCGCTTGCAGAAATTGGCATTGCTCTTTACAGTGTGATTCGGCGAAAGATTTAAGAGTTTGTGAGTATCGCATTGGATGTGATCTGGCGTTAACTCAAAAAGGAGTTCCTGAAGAGATGCTCCAGTTGAGCAGGGAGCAGAGAGCAGAGAGCAGAGAGCAGAGAGGAAGTGAGAGTGCAACGGGGCCATCCATCCGCCAGCCGAAGAGCGAGTCACTGTCACCGGCACTGGCACTGGCACTGGCACTGGCACTGGCACTGGCACCGGCGTGCGTGCATGGGCGCTCATAGAAGGAACGGTGACGACTGAACGACAACTGAACGACAAGACTGAGACGAAATGAGACGTTTGTTGTGATGCTACAGTACGATCATCAAATGACAAGAGCAGGGCTACGACGTCTGCTTCACAAAACTGGCCTATACATATATGTATGGAGCACTTGGATTGAGACGTACAGCTACAGAGTCGCGTTACGGTGAGCGTATGTAACACACACGGAGAGGAGAGGATTTATGCATAGAATGTTAGGGCTTATTGAGATTGGGAATCCCAGAATCGAGTCTGAGTCTGAGTCCGAGTCCGAGTCCGAGTCTGAGTCTGAGTCTAAGATGAGATGAGATGACACAAGAGAAGTCCCGGACAATAGGAGGCTTGAAATTGACTTGGATCTGTGGCAATACACAGTACATATCTCTGCCATGAGTATTGATACTTCGACTTGGGTATGTAAGTAAGTACAAGCACCAGCACCAGCAGCGACGATACGATATGATACGATATGATACGATATGGTGATGCGATGCGATCAAGGATTAAGGTAGAGTTTGGGATTCTACGTAGTACTTAGTAGTATTCATCGACGCCACGCCTCGTCTCGAAGTCGGGTGCACGACACTCTTGGGAGGGCAATAGAGTTTTGCTTGACGGCTGCACGAGCGTCTCTCTTCATGACATACTATGTACATGCCTGGACGAAGGAGCTAAGCGGGTACGACCGAAAGAGACGAGTCGAGAGCCGAGGGATGAGGGACGACGGACGACGGACGACGGAACCTTTATCAACCTATTAACTTGTCTATGTATGCATTGGGGCATGTCGAAGGATATTGAACGCCTTTTGTACGTACATTTCACTGGCATGGATACTCTTCTCTTCTCTTCTCATCTCATCTCATCTCATCTCATCTCGTCCCATCACAGACGCAAGCTCGTTTGGAAGACTCTTCTCTGCGATGAACTGCGGCATCAATCGCATACATATACACACACATATATCCTCGGCAAAGGTTCGCTCAAATCTCTGTTCCCATGAATCCACTTTACTACTCCTGTACATCTGTACAGATGGTACCTCGGACTCAATGCTCATGAATAAGGACGACAACGCATCGAACACATCAAGGCTGATCCAAGGCAAGCGTTGTCGACATCTGACTCTCGATTACACCTCGCTAAGCTGTCGAAAAGAAAAGAACGAAAAGAGAAAGAAAGAAGAAAAGAAGAAAAAAAGAAAAAATACAGGATTCTTGCCATATTACGGAGTACACAAAATATTGGGCGGTCTCGCATCTGAGATTCTATTCCACAATTCTCTGTCCAAGTTCCACTATGTACCGCATACATCAGCCCATGCACGGCACATAGCTTGACGGGGAAGCATCTTCTCATGTCCACTATTATGGTTCCGCATACATCCTGGATAAATTCCGTAGGTATGCTCCGTACCTGACATAACTTCACGTACTTGTTCGGCCTCGTTCGTACTTCAACTGGTTGATCTTGAATTTGGTGGATTTTACTTATTACATAACTCTCTCCCCGGAGACTGTCACTTACTTAACTTCTTCTCAGGAAAGCACTTCTCCCTCATCCTTGATTGGCACGATTGGGTACGGAAATTCGCTGTTCTAGACTGTCCCACACGCTTCGTATGTATGTGCCTCCCCCCATGCATTTACGGATTGAGATTCGATGGGATGGGATCGGATTTGTATGCAGCATCTTCCACAATATCAACCTCTCACGCATGTGTGTTGTGGATGACCGAGACTTTCCCCGTGAGTCGAGCAAGGGCGAAAATGTCCCGTCCTATTAATGTACTTATTTGTGTACGATTCCGTACTCTTGGATTCCCAAGAACCAAGGTACCTGATTGCTTCCTCCTTTCCAACGATAAACGATGAACGATTCGATGTGAGTTGGATTTGTGGAGTATGCACTCCATATCTACTATGTCATTCTACTACTGTACGCATGGGATAATGCATCAAAGTGCCAAAAGGCTCGAATGCTGAATTAATTCATGCTCATGGTTCGCTTCTCTTAAGTCCATACTACCTAGTCTGCCACACTGAGTATCTCTATTAAAAAACAAGATGTCCTCTGCACTTGCGGATAGCACTCCGGAAGAACTCCTTACTTACTATTACACTAAGAAAGTGAAAGGAAGAGTGGCAGGTGGGAAGCCACCCAACCCCACTTCCTCGTCACGCTCATATGGACAGACTTCGCGTCAAGGCTATGTGGGTTGTGGATCTATAAGGGATCTACTCTAGACGTTTCGTGCCTGAGCCTAAGCACTTCATCCAAAGAAAGGATCTGCAGAGTATATCCAATATGATACTCTGGAGCTTATCCGCGGGAATTGGCGGTATCTGATTTTGAGACACGAGTAGAATATCTTCATCTAGTCCGTCAAGTGCTCGGATTCCCGCGGCTTCCCCGAAGTCACGATGGCTTCTGGGGTCCTGGCCAATGCATTCCCAGAATCGGATTCGGGAAAAGCTAAAGGGCAGAGCTGGGATGGGTTGGGGAACGGTTTCATTGCGACGATGCCTCTGTCTGAGTCTCGACGGCTGATCGAGTTCTGGGACCCTTTTGTGAACGCAAGCTGAAAAAAACATCCACAGTTCATATATAGACGAAGTGGATGACACCTACCAAGTGATACCGCTTTTTTGCCTCTTTCTGTTCTCTTGCCTTTCCTTTGCCATTTCAACTGTACTAAGCATCCTTCGCGGTCGAGTTGGACGCGTCACTTCTTCACAATGTCTGCGAGTGGAGACTTCGGCGCGGCGCCCGCGGGTATCAACCTCGCTGATGATCAGAGTGGTCAAATCATAGGAGCCGTGACTACGTTGATGGTTCTTAGTACCGTTTTCCTAGTCGTCCGGCTGTTTACACGTTACTATCAAAAAGCTGGGGGGATCACTGCGGATGATTACTTGATTATTATTGGATGGGTACGCTTCAACTCGATATCACTTTTGTATATTAGCTGACTCCTCATAGCTCTTCACTACTGGTACGGCAGTATGCTGTCTGATATCAACGCGTTATGGATGTGGGAGACATCTCTGGGCTGTCACAGCCCTGGATCTTGAATCCATTTGCAGGGTAATGAGTTGAGCTGTTCTCATGAGTTGTATGGTTCTGACTTGAGGCAGATTCTCTACTCTTATGTCTATCTTTATGCGACGGGAGTATCATTTACCAAGCTCTCCATCTTGATGTTCTACCGTCGAGTATTTGGTGTAACGCCAGCATTCTGGGTCTGTCTTGGCTTGGTTGTTGCTTATTGGGTAGCCATTGTCATCGCCTGGGTCAATGTCTGCGTTCCAATCAGTTACTTTTTCTATCGATACACCAGAACCGACCACCCTGGACGCTGCTTCAGTGACAGCAAGTTTTACTTTGGCAACGGCATCGCCAACATGCTTATCGACGTGTGTGTATTGGCATATCCCGTGCCCATTATCTGGAAGGTATTCCGCCCACAGTCGCCCCTTTCAAGCCCTCACTAACTCCCCCAGCTCAACATGCCACTCACCAAGAAGATCTCCGTCGTCGGCATCCTGATGCTGGGCAGTTTCGTCTGCATCGCCTCCATAGTACGCCTAGTGCACCTCAACCAACTCATCACCAGCTCCGACACGACCTTCACCATGGGCCCGGTCTTCATCTGGTCGTGCGTGGAGCCATACGTGGGCATCCTCTGCGCATGCCTACCGTGCTTCGCGCCACTCGTGCGCGTCATCTGGAACAAAGTGCGCGGCAAGGACACGGACTACCAGACGCCGAACGGCCACGGCAACAGCAACACGACGGGTCTGCAGTCGGGCACGGGGCTGGCCAGCAAGGCGCAAAAGAACGGCTACCGCGTCAGCAAGAAGAACGCCGCGTGGAACAAGATCAACGACAGCCAGTTCCGCGGCGACGACGAGCTCGAGCTCACCAACGATATCTCCGGCGGCGCCCACCTGGGCCCCAGCGTGCGCACCAAGGACAGCGAGGAGGACTTCGACTTCCCCGCTGGGGGTATCATGGTCAAGAACGATGTGCAGTGGACCTCGTGCGAGGCCGAGGTCGAGAAGCGCTAGGTTGGCGCTGATGCGTGGGTGGGATGGGCATGGTTATTTTACGGTTACGGAGTTTCTATGAGGATGAGAGCGGACATCTCTTTCTGATTTGCGGTTCGACGGACAGTTCTCGACGGATTCTTCACATGTCAATTTTTTTACTTCTTTTTTTATACTTCTCTTGTGGTTCATGTTTACGTTTACGCATGCCCTCCACGGCTTTTGGGTGGGTCCTGGTGCTATATCGTATGGATAGATAAAAGTCAGGGGCTGGGTTTCATGTTGCCCATCTATATTTAAAGGGCACTCAGTACCAGTGTGAAAATTCATCTTCAAATTCCTCTTAAAACCCATCCATGATACTATAACCACACCCATAACCCACGAGATGTCACACACAAGCTCAGAATTAAGCATATCCAAGCCCCCACACTCCCCACTCGAAGACGAGAACTAGTAAACCATGTCTGATCAAGGAACGACATCGAGATCCCGCAAATCCTCACATTGACGTAAAGCCCATGCATGCCCTTTACGTCAGTCAAGAATTCAACGATGCAACATGACTCTCAGTAAGCGCTGCTAGATACATGGCAAGTACTTGTGCGAACTCTCTACCCCAAACATCCCACCACCATCCCTTAAAACACCTTGAAACACCTATCGATACCTATCAACACTTTCAAATACCTCCATAAGACCCACACCCATCCTTCCATGCATCGAATCTCTCATGCATCGAATCTCCACTTGAATAAAGTAAAGACACGGCCAACCCCTCGAAATCCCGCTAAGATCCCCAGGATCCCCAAGATTCCGTACGGTAATTATTTCATGCAAGGGGAGATTCGACACACTGTAACATCACAGCTGGAATCGATATGAGAGATGCATCATCGAGGATGACATTGTCGAATGATTCCTCAACACACAAAAGATAACCAAAAATCACTTTCCATTCCCCAAAATACAATAATTACATAGAAATACAGATTTTGTCTTCTCCGTTCCCCCATTCCCCTCCATGTCCCCCTAAACCCCCCTGCATCCCCCATAAAGAAAACTCTAGACACCCAACCCCCCAACAACTCCCCTCAACTCCCCAAAAACAACACCCCTAAGCACTGTAGCAGCCTCCCCCTCCAACCGCTCCCCAGCATCCCTCAACCGCTCCCACCACCCAACCCTCTGCTCCTCCGAGAGCTCCTCCCACGTCCTGCCGCCATGCGGGCCATGAACGCGCTCATCATAGAGATCGGCCCGGAAGCGCGTGGCGAGCGCGGGGTCCGTCTCGTGCACAGCGGCATCCTGGTAGTCGCGGACGAAGACGACAGCGGTGGGCGAAGCGGCCAGGGAGGCGAGGAGGTCTGAAAGTGGGGTGTGGGTGTGGGTGTGGGAGGGGGCAGGGGTGAGGAGGGCGTCATAGGGATCGGCGATGGGCACGGGGTCGGCGGGGCCAGCGTGCGAGGGCGCGTATGTTGGGAGGGGGGCGCCGAGGCGGTGCATCCACTTGGGGCTGAGCCAGTTGACGGCGCCGAGGTGTGAGGGGGAGCCGCCGCGGACCTCGAGGGCTGCCTGGGTGAGGATGGCGGCTAGGAGGACGAGGAGGAAGGTGATGAGTGCACCGAGGGCGGCGTGGGAGGCGTTTGAGGGGAGGGCGAGGACGTAGCGCGGCGTGCGGGATTGGCCTTTGGAGAGGGAGATGGGGAGGGGGGAGATTGGGAGGGTGTGGACTACTAGAGTGTTGCCCATGCTTACCGAGGCGAGCTTGAGGTATTGGGGACCGGTGGTCGAGGTGATGGGATGGGCTGGCGGCGTGAAGGTGGAGAAGGCGATGGAGGTCATTTGAAGTGGGTGTACTTCTTTGAGGGTTCTGTAGGCGTTCAGATTGACGACGACCACGTGAGCGCCTTGGCGAATATAATCTATTGTGAAGGTACTGAGACTGATATCTTGCGATGCAACAGCAATGGCGAATTGCGCATCGCCTTGTACGGCATCTGGTGACAATGGTGGTGTGAGATTTGCCACCGAGAGTCCTGTAGCCTTCTTGATCGATGAAGGCAATTTCTTAGTCAAGGCGATGGTTGCCCCACCAGCTTTGATATCCTTTGGAACCCTTATGACTTGCAAGAGCACACCCTTGCTGAAAGGAAGGTTAATAAGCATGAGCAGGAAATCCGACGACATCCAACGCAGAGAACGGAATGACGGTATAGGCAATTTCTCGGAACCCGTCTCTTCTCTATGCCTGAAGATATTCAAAGGCTCGCTGGGATCTGTTTTCGAAGAGATAGTCTTCAGATAGACGTCCTTCTCCGTGCAGTAAGCAAGCCTAAACTCATCGGCTCCAGTCTGTATGATATCCACGTCTGCAGTATCAGCACCGGGATCAACTCTGCCCCGTATGTTCGGTGCCGAGGCAGGCGGCTTCGAAGTATCGAAGACCACAATCTCAGCCTCCTTCGCAAGGCCCGTGGTGGCGGCACCGAGTTGAATACAGCCATCATACGGCCTCGACAGCCTCAAAACACGCTGATACGTATCCGACCCCCGATTCGCAAAGAGCGTACACCGACCCAGCTCTCCAATCCCGCCCCGGACGATCTTCTCCGCCGTCGCGGCCTTTTCTGGGATGCGTACATCAAACGTCCTAAAATGCTGGTTGCGGCCCACAGCCTGGTCTTCGAGCGAGGAGTTCACGCCCGCATAGATGACAGATCGGTCTCCCATCTTCGTCCCGAACGCCAAGGAGGTCGGGTTGTCTTCGTCCTTTCTGAGATCTGCCTCTGCGAGTTCGTGCAGCTGTTCGGCTGAGGTGGTGTCCAGTACTGTCTGTGCCGAGATGAAATTAGCCATTACTCCACGGCCTGGTATAATATACGGTATATCTAGCTAGGGCAAAAAATACATACGATCCTGTTTCCAACACCGCTCCGTCCCGCACCACCTCCACCACCTACCACGAGCTTCGAAGAGTCGGTAGGATCGAAATCGCATGCATACAGAGGATATGAAAGTGTCAGCTTCGCTGAAGGAATTGGCGGCGCCATGATTATTGCCAGTGGATCGAAGTTTGAATTTTTGAAGCCTTCAAACCAGTCAAGTCCAAGCCCAGAAGTAGCATATGAATCTGTCAGTAGGTACCTAGGTAGGTATGATGCGCGGTGCAGGGGAATGTCAGCTTTGGACGAGGCAACGGAGAAGGCTGAACTATGATGACATCCAACCAATCAAATACGCGAGGCCACATTTCGGCGTGAGCTGATCCCAGTTCTCAATGCTACTAGAGACATCAAGGTCTTTTCCTAGATATGTATCAGAGTATCCATCATATTCATCTTGAGTATCATTTCACAAAGCAAACTCCAAGCAAATTCTGTATATGGCCCATAGATGATATCTAATTCAAGTTTCATTTCATTACTAAAATGCATGGTGCTGAATTAGATTCCTTGACAATAGCACATCCAGCCATCCAACTAAGGTAAACGCTTGACAACTTTCGTGCCTCATTCCATTCATGATTTGAGAGAGCTCCACAAAAAAAAAAAAGAGGTGAAATACAACACCATGCATTTCATACGCCTTCCAAAAAAAAAAAGTATCAAATAGAAAGACGATTTCATTTTCCTCCGCTTTGCTTTGCTGCTTAAAAAAGAGGGATGTGTCCTGAACTTTCAAAAGTAAAGCCCAATTGCAGACACAAATGGTATAACAAGGAAGATACCCTCGACAAAAAAAACGCCTGTTGACGTGGAGCCACAAGTAGGGCTCGAGCCATGCCTTGAAGATGCACATTAAGTTGAAACGGGAGTGAAAAGCAAACAGATCATAAGCATCCTTCTTTCCCTAAGGACGAATTCCAGGGATATGCACATTGAAATCAAGTCGCTCATTTGCCGGCTTTCTTGAAGGCCAAAAGCTCAGCGAGACTACCCAATGCACATCCATGCTGAAGGAAATCATGTTCGAGAAGCTCGGCAGCACTGGCTCTGGATCGGATGTCGACACAAAGACAGACGCTGAGGAAGGCCTTCAACTCCTTGGAAAGCTTTTCTGGCTTCTTCAGGCGTGGGGTTCCGTTTGTTGCAATGAGGTAAAGGGCCTTGAGGGGTTCCTCGTTGAGATAAGGTGGTTCAGACTCAATCATTTCGATAGCCATGATACCCAATGACCAGATGTCGACTTTTGGACCGTACTCCTTTTGCTTGACAACTTCTGGAGCCATCCAATATGGTGTACCGACCATAGTAGCACGCTTGGACTTGGACTCGGTGAGTTTGGCACAGAAACCGAAATCAGCTGAAAAATGGTCAGGAAATTTTCTAGTACTTGAGATGTTGAATACTTACTAATCTTGACATTACCACGAGCATCGAGTAAAACGTTATCAGACTTGATATCACGGTGGATAATGCTCTGCTGGTGCAAATGCTCCAATCCACGGCAAGTCTATAGTTTTTTTTTTGTCAGCTTTGCAAATCATGCAAGAACAAATGGAAATACATGCCTCCAAACAAATGGTCGAAATCTGCTCCTCAGTAATGTTGGAATTGTTATCAATGACATCGGTCAAAGCACCACCCTCCATGAACTCCATAACAACCCAGAGCTCGGTGAAGTTGTTGCGCAAGAAAGCATCCAGGAAATTGACAATGTTTGGATGACGGCTGTCCTTCATTACCATAATCTCATTGACGATCAACTCCTTTCTTGGTTGGTGAGCCAGATCCATCTGCTTGATAGCAACCTGTGCGCGTCCACCCTGATCCTTAAGAACCTGTCTAGCGATAGGCGATAATGGGTTCTCCTTGACCTTTGCAACGTAGACAGATCCAGAAGCTCCCTGGCCAATCTTCTTCTGCTTGACATATGACATGCTTGGGTCATCCTTCGATACGGCTTCTTTGAGCTTGGTCATGACTTCATGCTCAGACATTGTAGACATGCGCACATCCTTGGATCTCTCAGCAGCTGGTGGCTTAGAAGTAAGTGCAGCCTCTGCAGCCTTAACGGCGTCTGTTTGCTGGATGCCATTCTGAACTGGTGCGCCAGTTGGCTGCTTAGCGGCAACATTGAGAGGCTTGATCTGGTTGACTGGTGCTGGAAGGCGTGAGGCTTGCTGGGCCTGGCCATTTGGTGTACGCAATGGCTGTGGTGCGCCGTTTGGCTGGTACTTTGGTCCGCTTGGGCTTTCAGTACGCTGAGAGCTTCCCTGTGATCTGTCCTGACCTCCTTGGAGTGAAGATGAAGACTGTTGAGAGGTGAGTGGAGGACGGCTGTTGGCAGTTGGTGCAGAAGGTGCTTGGCGCTGAGCACGAAGCTCACCAGTTGGCTGACGTGGTAAAGAACCTGGTGCAGGTGGTGCAGCTCTGGTGGGGTTGTAGCGCTGAGATTGAGATGATGCATTTGAGTAGCCTCCTCCGCCAATCTCTTGCTGTGCCATTGGGGTTCTAGTCTGTGGAATTGACGCATTGTATGCCTCCATGTCACGTCGATCACGCTCCTCATCACGCTGTCTCTGCTGCTCTTGTAACTTCTGGCGCTCCTCTTCACGGTTGACTGCAGGGTTGTACTGACCAGCCATCTGTTGCATCTGCTGGCGCTGCTGCTGCTGCTCCGGAGGAGTTGGCTGTCGGCGGGCATTGGGGGCAGGGGAGGTGCTGTTGCTGAAGCTGTTGCTGGATGAAGGTGGTGGTGGTCGTGGTGGCGCGATGGATGAACCACTCATGCCATATCCAAGCTGCTTGTTGTTGTTATTTGTGACGGGTGGGGTTGGTGTCAAGCTCGAGTACTGCTGTGGGTTCTGGTCTCTCTTCTGGATATCCGAGTAGAACTCCAAGACCTCAAAGACTGCTTGAGGGTTACGCTCATAGTCCTCCTTTGTGATGGCGGATGAGTTCAACAACTTGGACCACTCATTTGGCAGACCAACAAACTCTCCACTGGTAGGGTCGAAGCCAACGTGAACTGCGTGGGCAAAGTTTGTCGGGTTGCTAACACCACCCATTCCCGGGCATCTGGCGTAGATATAATCGATCCACTCGTACAGGTCATCGTCACTCTTCGTCTTGATCCACAAGACCTTCACACCATCAGCATCATCGCCGGGGGCACTGGATGAACCAGAAGCACTGCGGCGGATCTCAAAGATATTGCCTGATGCCTCGACACGACTGACACCGATGACATCCTTCAAGATGATTGTATAGGAGACCTTACCCCCTTCAGCTTTGTGGAAGTCGATGTTCTCTTTTCGGAGCATGAGGTATCGGTTCTTCCATCCTGCAAAGATGCCCTTGCCCTCCTTGACCTGGGCCTGTCCCTCCTTGATGATTGCAACACCACCTTGGCCAAGGTTATCCTGTGGTCGAATAGGGAGGGAGACGGTTGAGCCGGTGTATGTGGAAGCTATAGATCTGGTTGACATTGGCGAAGAGACATTGGATTGGGACATGTTTCCTGGAATACCCGACGTCGACGGCGTGAGAGCAAGTCGAGGTCCATTCGTAGGAGGTCGTGGAGCAGGACCTGGATTCATGAATTGCGAGCTAGAATAAATGCTGTGGATAGGTAGTCAGCGGAAAGTCGACGAAGGATGGTCGCGACAGTCGACAGTGGCATGAAACCGCAAAAGTGGATTAACCCCGCGGTTCGGACATGGGACAGCTAGTCAAAGACGGTGAAGGGGAGGGGGGAAGGAAGGAAGTAAGTAAGCAAGCAAGTAGGTAGGTAATAAGCAAAGCAAAGCACACACAGACACAGACACACAGACAGACAGACAGAGAGAGGCGCACATACACACAGAGGGGGATGTGAGTGCCAGTGCCAGTGCCAGTGCCAGTGCAAGTGCAAGTGCAAGTGCAAGTGCGGGTGCTGAGGAGAAGGGGAATAAATGAATGACTTTCTATACATACGTATTGCCGCCTTGGGAAGACATGTTTTGTTCCTGATCTACGAGGGAAGACCTCGCGAAGGTGTAATTAAAGAGGGTCCGATATGGCCTATAGCCTTTTTCTGTCTCTGTCTCTTTTTCCTTTTCTTTTCTTTTTTTCTGCTGGGGTTTGAGAGGGGGGGGGGGGGGATGATGTGGAATATCTTTTTTTCTCTAGAACTAGAATGCAAAGACTTGCATATGGTCTAGGACTCTGGATGAATCAGGAGTCGCAGGAGTCGGCGGGTGCCCAGAGTTGAGTTGCAGGCGACGAGAAGGTG
The DNA here is from genome assembly GCA_022609375.1 of Xenosphaeropsis pyriputrescens. NCBI lineage: Eukaryota > Fungi > Ascomycota > Leotiomycetes > Phacidiales > Phacidiaceae > Xenosphaeropsis > Xenosphaeropsis pyriputrescens. The sequence goes on from JAGKQE010000056.1 coordinate 156,115, forward strand.
AATCGTACGAGCGAGGATGTGTTTTGTACAGAGAGTAGTGTGTGCGTAATATTGAGTGTGTATAAGAGGAGGAGAAAGTGAACACACGAGGCGAGAGATTGGGTAGTGGGTGAGAAGGTGAGAAGGTGAGAAGGTGAGTAGGTGAGAAGATGAGTAGATGAGTAGGTGAGTAGGTGAGTGAGTATGTTACGCAGTAGTGTAGTGAGTCGCCAGTCGCAACGTCGGTCGATGATGGGATGGATTTGTATAGAGAGCAGATAGATGGCTATCGTGTACAGATACAGATACAGATACAGATACAGATACACATACAGATACAGATACAGATACAGATACAGATACAGATACACATATACATACACATACACATAGATACTATGAGTCTAGTATGCGGGTGCAATGCGATGTGATGCGATGAATTCATCTGAATTGGATTGAATTGAGTGTGCATGCGTGCGTGTTGACAAAGCCCATCCAAGGTATTATGAAGGTAATCTCCCACAACCCGCCGGTATGATTACTCCGCTACCCGCGTGCCATAGATATTCATCTATTTGTTTATTTGCCCATCCCTCTATTTACTTGTTTATTTATTTGCTCATTTTATTTAATCATTTAATCATTTAATCATTTAATCATCTATTATTATTCTTCTATTCTCCCCCTCTCTTATTTCTCCCGATATCTTGTTCTTTCGTCTGCCAAAATATCCTACCAGTCCTAGAGCAAGAGAAGTCTATTCTCTTGCCACTCCATCTATACACTACATAGTACATAGTACTTTATAGTTTGTATATGAATAATCCAGAAAGCCAGAGAGAGGTAGAGAGTTTCGCAATGTTCTAATTCAACTGTATCGGTGTTTGGTATTGTTGGTCAAGGTGAAAAGCTCTAGTATATATGCAATAGTAACATTTAGCACCTGTGTACTTGTACATGGGCAGATCCATAGTGGGACATGGACTTACGCCTCCGTCCCCTTCTCACTTGGGCTTTCTCTTCATCCTGTCCATTGACTGACCAATCCCATCTTCCATGTTGTACTGGCCTCCCCTCTTCAAGACCTCCAGAGTTAAACGAGCGGCTCCTCCCTTGACCCAGAGTGAAAGATGAGAGGCGATAGGTGAGAAGTCAGAGCTATTGATTGTGGCCTTTTATCGAAGTACCATACCTACTTGCTTACTCTTTACAGTTGAGAAACTTCACAGGATCTTCCAGAAAGGGATTGATCAATAGCATGATCTCAGATGGTCCCGAAAAACATGCTATTTTCCCATCTAGAAATCCTCGGGAAAAACAAACATGTACAAGTACCTATACACTTGTGGAGTATCTATGGACTTCTGTATTGACTTTCTCAAGTCCACGGACCACGCCCTCACTCACTCTTTCACCCCCCTCTCTCTCTGTCTTGCTATTGCCTCCCCCCCCTTGTGTGTGCATGCTCGAGCGCCACATTGGGCGAATTGTTCATTTGTTGTTATGGATCTACACTCTGGACAAGAACTATTCCAACTAACAGAGGATGAAGGAAGGGAAAAATATCAGTCCAAATCATGCCAGGTCACTTGATGCTATTTATGATGAGAACTTTCCTTTTCTTTTTAGATCAGGCTGGAAAGAAGAAGATGAGAAAGACAGGAATAATATTCATAGAAGATAAGAGTAGAGTAGGTAGATGTGGTTGTTATGGTATTTCACAGCACAAGCACAAAGACAATCCTACCTATTATCGAGTCCGAGTAACTCTTCTCACAATAGCATCAGCAACAACAACAGCAACAACACCAGAAAACATCACTCAAACCCATCCAACACGCATCCAAACAACTCGCATTCAATCTCCAAACTTTAGTCTCTAGTCTCCAAGCGTCTACATCACCAGAAGTATCAAAAACAAAACCAAAACCAAAAACCAACGTCCAAAAGTTCAAGAGAAGAGAGTGAGTAAAAGTCAATCCCCCAAACAAAGCGAAACCCGATAGGCCACAAATAACCAAGAATGTCACAGAATGTGCATTGGTGCATCGGGTGTTTCGAAATCTTCTGGACCTGTTCCAATATGTATTCCATCTTCCATCGAATCCCTCGGCATCGGTGCAGGGTCCGCGACCCGCCATCAATGCACCGGGCGACGAAGCAGCACGAGCGCAAGGTATGAGTATGAGAGTGAGCGTTAGTATGGGCGTTAGTATGAGCACGAGCACGAGCACGAGCATGAGCATGAGCATGAGCATGAGCATGAGGTAGCAAGTACATCGAGGCTTAAAATACACCCAGACGTACAAGTACACATCTACAAATAACAACATCTTCCCGAAATACAAGCACAGAGAGTATTGCGTATTTGGAGATGAATGACTTCTGCACTTGAAACTAGTATCATCAAGGGCTTCGTTCTGTTAGTTATGTAGAACATCGAATACAATGGATCTAGTACGAGCAAGCCCCTCCCCATCAACACCAACACCAAGACCCAACCCAAGACCCGCCCGCACCCCTTTCCACCAACCCACTAGGTACTCGCTCGCACGTACAAGTAGTACAAGTACAAGAACAAGTACAAGTAAGCACATGAGGGGTCCGATATCTGGGTAACTACCTAGGTATGTAACAGAGCGAGAGCTCCTCAGACCTCAGAACCTCAGAACCTCAGACTCGACCTTCCTCGTTGAGTAGCACCTGAGAGCAATCCCATGCCAAGTGGTGCAAGCAAGCCAGGTAGATATCGGCCTGTATCGATCTGTTACATATGTACATAGTACATAGTACCTAGTACCATACCACCATACCCAAACTCACACTCACAGCTCACACCCAAACTCACCCACTGAAGACCCCACCTCGCACCAGGTGCACCCCAAGCCAAATAACCCCGAACCCCGAGCCCCAAGCCTCAATCTCATGCCTCAGGCCACACATGCGTGCCTGTATGCCTAGCACAGCGATCGACGGTAGCGGCGCGCTACGAGGGGTGTGAAACACGGCGAGGGAGTGGTGCTTCAAAGCAACTGATATCGAGGGGCGCGTTGGGGATTCCGATTGTATGGATTGAAAGGATTGCGGTGAAAGAAGCGAGTATCTTGAAAAGTAAGTGACTCGTGTGATGGGTCAGTGAGAAGGAAGGGGGGAGGAAAGGAGAGAGAAAGAGAGAGTGTAAAGCGCATCTATAAAATAAAATAAACAAGAGACGAGTTATCAACACCGAGTGAACCACCCATGAAACGAGACAGAGACAATGATAGAAATAGAAATAGAAATACATCCACCCAGCCCATGACGAGGAATGGTATTTCACAGCGACGACCGCGCATCATAACAGCCCAGAACGAGAGAAGCCACCCGCGAGCTCAGTATCCGAAGAGCGTTCCGTGGCGGTGCGGGACGAACTGGCTGTGTATTCGAGCCCATGCCTGCGGCAGCATGATGATAACGGGGAAAGGAGGGGGTATTGATGTCGGAAGCATAGTGAGAATAGGGATAGGAATTGGAATGAACAGGAATGAGGGAGGTCACATATACGGATTACAGAACCTTTTTTTTTGAGGGGGTAGATGATGGGTATTGTGTGGGAATGGAAGGTGATCTTGAACGAGGAGAGAGGATGATGGACTGGTTCACTGTGCCAGGAACGTGACGTCGCAGTTCAATCTACACAGCACGGTCCATTGGGTAAGTAGACGGCGAATATGTTTTGATACATGTTCCATGCATGTAGGCAGCAGGGGAGACAGCAAGGGTCCAGCCATATAAGCACACTACACTACAGTATAAGGATTTGTAAAAACAGACAACTTTTTTTTCTTTAACGAAGAGGAACCTCGGCCTCCTGGCTCTCGAAAACCGGAAGCTCCTTCTCGATATCGGCCCAGACTTTGGAGCCATCGACCAAGTCCTTGATGGCCTGGATGATCTTGTCCTCGGTGGCGCGGACCTGCTTGGTGGAGTCTCTGTCGCGAAGGGTGAAGGTGCTGTCCTGCACACTCTGGAAATCGACGGTGATGCCGAGTGGGGTACCGAGCTCGTCGTTTCGGCTGTAGCGCTTACCGATGGAGGCCGAGGAATCATCGATGCGGTTGGATACGCCGGCCTTACGGAGGGCTGAGGAGATCTTGAGGAGGAGGGGCTTGAAGCTCTCGTGGGTGGAGAGTGGGACGAGGAGAACCTTGGTTGGCGCAACTGTTGGTGGGAAGGAAAGGACCTGAACTTCGTTAGCACGAGCGAGAATATATACATCAATCTTCACTTACACCACGAGCTTCATCACCGTCCTCGATATGACGGGACCAGTAGTTGTGCTCCATCAATGAGTACAATATTCTGCCAATACCGAAAGATGGTTCAATGACGTTTGGTGTATATTCTCTAGTGTTCTCGACTCTCGTACGACGAACAATGGCAATGAAATCCTTGGAGATCTCCACCTTGCCCTCGACACCCTCGACACCCTCAACCTCCATGGTGATCTTGCCATCTGCAGCAAGGTCTTGAGCAAGTGCAGCGCGCTTATCCTGAGATAAGACGTCGAGAGCAGCTTCGATAGCCTTGCCGTCCTTCTTGAAGTGCGGACCAAATTTCTTCTTGTCCAAATCAATCTGCCACTCCTCAGTGCTGATTGGATTTTGGAGTCTCTCACGGACCACCAACGGAGCACCAGTCTTGTTGGCGTGGACAGTAAGATCGTAAGCACTTCGGTCGGCACAGCCAACACACTCAACCCAACCGTAGCTGGTGAAAAGTTCGGCATCCCAGCAGTCAGCAGCATAATGAGCCATCTCGTTGGCCATGTGCTGTCTGAAACGAATCTTAGACTGATCAACACCAATCTTCTTGAGGAAGAGGTGAATTCTTGCAAGGAAGTAGCCAAGAGTCTCATTGTCAACAGTGCCATTAGAAACGGCCTCACCAATGGAGACCTTCTCAACATCAGTCTTACCAGACAATTGAGTGTGTCTGTTCAAAAGAATGAGCTCAACATCCTTGACTTCACTGAAACGTGGGTGCTTCTTTCCACCCTGTGGATCAACAAAGTGTTCAATTTCAGCCATCAAGAACTCTCGTACTCTGAGAAGACCAGCTCTTGGCGAAATCTCGTTTCTGAAAGACTTTCCTATGGACGCGGAAGCAAATGGCATTTGTTGTTGGTTAAATTCAAGAAGCTTGGCAAAGTTCAAAAATTGACCCTGAGCTGTCTCTGGACGAAGATAGCCAGCTGCATTGCTGCTTGGACCAATTGACGTCTGAAACATAAGGTTGAAAGCAACAGGTGGTTCTGGCTCGACACCAGTATTTGGATTTTTCATCTCATACTTCTTGATGAGAGCACCAAGCTCCTCTCCGTTGTAGTTATCAATCTGTCAAGTGTTAATTTTGTAAAATCATCTTGTGGGTCATGTACTCCCACCTTAGCCAAGACTTCATTGTACTCTTGAACAACAGCATCCTCGAGCTTAACAGCCTCCTGCTTGCCCTTGACCTTTCTCTTCTTCTTCTTTGGGTCTTCCTCTTTCTCCTCAATCTTCTCGCCTCTAGCCTCTTTGTCACCCTTGAGCCTAGACTCCAAGATTTCCTCCACGAAATGGTCGGCACGAAGAATCTCGCCATTCTTTGGGTCCTTGCACATCCAATCGGAGAACTTATCAACGTGACCACTCGTCTTGAGAACCTCGTGTGGAGTCAAGGCAGTACAATCCAACTCGAGCATATCCTCCTCCAATACGAAGTGCTTGCGCCATGCGTCGATGATATTGGCTTGAAGGGCGCAACCTGGTGGGCCATAATCGAAAAGACCGGCAACACCACCATAAGCTTCGAAAGATGGTGTGTAGAACATGCGGCGACGAAGAAGAGAGTCAAGGACAGTGCGATCGAGGGGTTGGCCCGTCAATGTAGTAGCGGTCGGCATGATGGGCTTTCGTTTTGTGGATTTCGATATTTGGTATTTATTGTTATGGGCACTGACTGCAAAGTTTCGAGTAAGTCGCGGAACAGTCTTAAAAAGCTTCGATGTTAGAGTTATAGACCTCGAGACGTTGAGGAAAAGGCCTGTTGACATCAGTAGTAGACATACATGAGTGGAAGATCAACACAACTTCAAACGTGTCATAGGCTCATGCAGACAGTGAGTCAATTCGAGAATTATGACTCTGTGATTCGCTCCACTGCCATATGTGTATCGAAATCGGGGTATTGATTTTCCGGCGGCCGACCAAAATTATTTCTCGATAACCGCAAAGTGACTATTATCGCAAAGTCGATCATTATTCTTCCGAAAATTAAACCCTCACAATACATATCATTCGCAACCGTCAAAATGGGCGCGAAAGGAAACAAACCAATAAACCCGAAGGCTTCATTGCCATTCAAGGTCGGCAATAAATTCAAACGTCAAGATCTCCATCTCAAGCAAAAAAAAGCACGCGACAGTCTTCGACGAGATGAGCGCTTCCGCCGGAAAAGAGAGGAGGATCGCAACCCAGAGATGAGAAGGGAGAGATTGGAGCGAAATGTCCCTATGACTATCGACAAGAAGAGAGTTTGGGACGATGTGGAGGGCGATGGGCTTGGCGTCAGTGTGGACGTTGAGCAGTTAAAGAGAAGACGAATTGAAGCCGCTGAAGCCGCTGAGAACGAGGTGGCTGTTTCTGAAGAGGAAGACGATGATGCCGATAGTATGCTGGACTCAGATGAGGACGAAGATGCGGATGGCGATACCGAGATGAAACAAAGACCTCGAGCCCCAAGTGTTGCAGCATCGACAACGAGCACAAACCTTGATCTTACACCGGATTCTCTTGCTCTCAAATTTCCGACACTTTTCTCCGACGAACCTCCACCAAGCCCCAAAATTCTTCTTACTACCTCTATTAATTCAACTCTCCATCAAGAAGCTCATCTTCTTACTACTCTTTTCCCAAACACCGTTTACATTCCTCGATCCTCCCATCGTTACGGACACAAGTTTTCTGTACGAGAGATCGCCAAGTTTGCAACGAACAGAAATTATACTGCTGTTATTGTGCTGAAGGAGGATCTCAAGAAACCAACTGGCATTTCTATCGTTCATCTTCCCCATGGACCAACCTGCCATTTTTCGATTGCCAACTGGGTTGAAGGAAAGAAGTTGCCTGGTCACGGAAACCCGACCAACCATTACCCAGAACTCATTCTCAACAACTTCCGAACGCCCCTTGGTCTTTTGACTGCGCGACTCTTCCTCACACTCTTCCCTCCACAACCTGACTTGCAGGGCAGACAAGTTGTCACATTACACAACCAGCGTGATTATATTTTTCTGAGAAGGCACAGATATGTCTTCAGAGACAAGAGAAATTCGGAGAAGAGCGTTACAGATGCGGACGGAAAGGAGATCAAGGGTGTAGAAGAGATCAGAGCCGGTCTGCAAGAACTCGGACCAAGATTTACGATGAAGCTTCGAAGAGTGGACAAGGGCATTGGACGGGCGGGAAGTGAGGGTGATGATGCAGTACAATGGGAATGGAAGGCGCACATGGAGAAGCAACGTACACGCTTCAATCTTTGATACCACTTTGGAGTACAAAATCAGATGTTATTCATTTCAATCATGTCTGCCGCTATCCCTATGTCTTCAATCCCAGTTTTCGAAAGTTATTTAGGAGAGTGACCCTGTGCACCGAAAATTCTCTATACTCATCACAAACTCAACACACATCATAACTGGAATAATTCCTCGCATCGATCCACTCCGTCAACTTCTGTATGAGATCGGGATCGATATTCCTGTTCGTTTTCATGAAAATAGTCTCGAATGGATGTACGTTCGAACCAAAGTAGCCTTTATCAACCAGGTAGTCTCCGTTGCTGTTGTTGTCACAATGTTCAATATATTCAGCATCTGCTTGAAAAGCGGTCATCATAGTATCGACCTTGTATCCAGCCTGTCGGATGAAAGCCGTTGCTCCAACCTCAGCATCTACTGCCGATTGCCAGTCATGGAAACATTGTCCTATTACCTGGGGCTGTAGTAGTAGTGCAAGTCCCACAGCATCAGTGGCCCAGATCATGGACTGTACATGGAATGACTGCCAACAGTTTCCTGTCATTCCGACGAGCTGGCAGTTGTTAGCTCTATTTTCTTCCAGCACATAAGGGGAACCTTACCTTGACGGTTTCAGTCACTCTTGAAAGAAACATTTCAGTCCAACACTCCTTGGCCCAGATGGGAAAGAATGGCCCACGAATACTGGCGTTCATGAGGATGAATCTTTTATAATTCTTCCACAGATCATCTTGCATAAGGACCATGGCATGGCTGCCAAGATCATAGCAATCGTTTTCTTTTGCGTGAACTGCGACATTCGGCAATTCTGGAATGGAGAGGGCAATGTCGGATTCTCCGTTGATAATGAAAAGGAAGTCGGCTGCATCGTGCAGGCCATGCTTGATGAAAAACAGAATATTCTCACGCGCCACTGGTGCTTCGAAGTATACATAGGTGACTAGTGGTCGATCGATTTCTTCGTCGTCTTCATCTTCTTCTTCCTCGTCCTCAGAATACTGTTCCTGGGTATGTACTATCGCATGGCCACTTGGATATGCGGAAGTCACGCTGTGAGACACTTGGTTGGTCTGCTTTGATTCCGACGCAGACGATATGGATGTAATAACAGTCTCTGCAGCATTCCCTATATGATGAACGCCATGATTCTTTTCCTCGCCAACTTCACTGGCGCCCTCTGGGGTTATCCACGAGCTATCGCCCGCCAACCCTACTGTCGCAACTGATGGATCCAATTCAACTGGGTCTTTCTCATTCCCTGGAGTTCTCCACGAACCATCTCCTGGCATGTCGTTAGTTTCAGTTACGCCCATCACACCAGTACCTTCTCCTGCGCTCTCAATGCCATTCGAAAGTGGCGCTGCAGCTGGGCTGTCTCCTGTAACGCTTTCGTAGCCATCATCCAGCGGCGAATCGCCGTAAGGTCGTCCAGTGTCTTTATTTGGAATACTATGGTGGTAAGAATCTGTGGGAACCTGCATACTCTTCAGTAGAGCCCGTATCTTGAGAAGTTGCTACCTACCATAACCTCATCCTGCGTTGAAGGCATCAATGCCCATAGCGACCACAGCACGAGCAAGAGTAACAGAGCACCAGCCAATCCGGATCTGCTGGATGAAAACGATATCGCTGCCATGTTGATCTTGGAGAGAGAATATCAGAGTGGCAAAATTATATGGACGCAAAGAGACCATATATTGGGAGACGTTCAACTTCTCTCCTACACTCCTACCTTATACAACCCCAGCCCTTGCTTATCTCTGACACACTACCTCAAGATAGCTCACTGGAGAATGTGCGCATTTTACCATACGTAACCTTAATTATCCGCAAACGGAATCAAATGGCTGGGTTGGCAACACGCAGAAAGAAGTTTGATTTAGCGCCCGCTTTCGTATCAGCCTTCGAAGACTATTCAGAAATATTCTTTTGGAAAAAAATTGCATCAAACTTGCTTGACTTTATCTGAGAAGTGGTGGTGTTCCAGGTATGATCTCCTGGCGTCGGGAATGCAATATGCTTGGCGCGAGGAGTATCGAGTCCCTTGCCTCAATTTTTGCGACAACATGTTGGAGCATGAAGGGATGGACTTAGCGACACCAAAAGGGCGACGTACCAGACTGGAATATCTGGCCTTTTTCTGTATTCTGCTCTATTTTCTGAAGATGAAAGATGTTGTTTCCTCCAGCACAGATTTCCAGAAGTGACGACTATCAGCTCTCCCGTCCATCAGAAGGTCAGATATGAATTTTTAAGTCCACATCTTGCTCTGAAAACGATTGCATCCCAGTTACTAGAATCTCTCCAGGAAATAGTACATGTTTCCTTCAAAATATCAATATTGAGAAAATGTTCCATGCTGGCATACAACCATGGCACAAATATTTACATTTACCGTGTCACTACTTACTTACCAGTCCTGTGTATCTATCTGGAAATACCGAGTATCATAAGCAATCCAGCCTCCAAGGCTCCTCATACAGCCCTCACTACCCAAATTCCCTTCATGAACATCAGAATGTACCCAGCCACTGCTTCCGTCGAATCCCATATCTTGAAAGTCGCCGTTTGCTAGGGAGCCCAACAACTTTCTTCCAACAACAGTAGCAAACCCCTTTCCTCTATGATCCGGCATCACATATAACGTTGCAAAAGCACCGTCGATGCCGATGTACGCCCAAGCTGCAAGCCTCCCGGCCTCGTCTAGTAAGCACATGCTCGGCAACTCAAGCATAGTCGCGGCTTGACGCTCAATAGTACTTGTAGAAAGCACAGTATCCAACTGGTCTTCCGGGACCCTGGAAAAAGAGTAACCTTGTGGGAGAGACTTCTCGGGCGCCGGTGGAAGGTTGCGGCAGTCAACAAACCACAGCCGCCATTTGGATGCCCGCAGAATGCATTTCGCCTCTTCGCCGCCTACGATGTCGAAAACAGCGTCCGCCATCCGCTCGTGAATACATGCAAGGCGGAGGACGGATTTGAATGGCCATCCTGGGGCTTTGTGAATCCTCAGATGGCGGGTGTAGTCTAACAGTGCCTTTGTGTGACTTGACAAAATTGTATCTTGATCTCTCTTTTGAATTGGAGATAGATCTGCTGTTGCGGTGGTCAGAAGAGGATTGAAAACCCAGGTCTGACTTTCTAGATGCCTTGATCTATCTGAGAATAAAAGTGTCCACTGATCTGGCAATCTGGTTATAGACTGTTCTTTTGGTGGCGGGAAAGTAGCTGCAAAGGCGCAATGCCGTGCTGGTACATTGTGAGGAGCTCGTATGCGATTATAAAGCGGATTGCTGTGCGGGAAGTATTCTTTCAAAACATTGGAGAATATTGACACTGCTTGATCTTGACGCCATGGAAAGAATTGAACATTGGCATCTGGTTGTAACGTTGATGCCATTTTCAAAGTGTGATTGGCTGGTTCACCGGATATCCTGAATTGGAGTTTGAAGTTCCTGAGCAGATGAACAAAGTCGACAGAGAGACCAACCTCAAACAGCCTTGATAAATGATAACATAAGTTACACAAGAGCCGCCTCGAACATTCAGAGAAAGTACGAAATACATGTAAACAATTGTATGACTCAGAATCTGGGATGAATTGGCTTCGCGGGTACCTGCACGAAGCGCCCCATCGGTGCGGGCCACAGCCATCCATCTTATCAGTTCGATCTTATCGACAATCCAATCTATCATCCCACTCCTACTGCAACTCCACACCAGCATCACAAAACCAACATGGCCACAGAAACAACAACGACAATTTCCCCCAGCACGAGCAAACCTCCCGCTCAATCAGCAGAGTCCCTGCGCGCATCTCTGGCACGGGATGGCTTCGTCCTGATCCCCTCACTCTACAACGCCACTGACGTAGCGCGGCTCCGCAGCGCATCAGAAGCAATAACGGCGCTCGCACGGGCTGGGAAATGGCCCTATATCCGGACGCTGCCCAAGCAATTCCCGCCGTGGGGCGACGATGTGTCGCAGGGGATCTGGGGCGTGCAGCATCTCATGCATCCGGATCTGCCGGGTGACATCCGGGAGGTGTTCCTGGAGAGCTACTTCAACGACGGTATCCTGGGGACTGTGAGGGCGCTGCTGGGCGAGGACGGCGTGGATGTGAGGGATGAGCAGCTCATCATGGAGCTGTATAATCTGCTGGTCAGGCCGGATAGGGATTTCGAGCTCAGGTGGCATAGGGATGATGTTCCGCCGTCGGCGACTCCTGAGGAGGAGATGCGGAGGTTGGGGGAGAGGTGCTGGCATACGCAGTGGAATGCGGCCCTGTATGATGATTCGAGTCTTGTTGTCGTGCCGGGGTCTCATGCTCGTGCTCGCACGGATGAAGAGCGGAGTGCTCATGAGTATGAGAAGGCGATTTCGGGGATGAAGATCGTGCATATGAAGGCTGGGGATGTTGTGTTTTACAACAACAACATTCTGCATAGAGGAGTTTATAGTTCGGAAAAGGAAAGGATGACTTTGCACGGCAGTGTGGGACATGTTACTGGTGGCAATGGCAGAGCAAGGAATGTTCTGCAGCATGGCGTGGGGACTTGGGTAGGAGACTTGGACCTTGAGAGTTTGAATGAAGGTCAAGATAGAGCGGAATGTATGAGGGCGAACCTTGTGGAGATGGGAAGAGGAAAAGACAATGTTGGGTTTTCACAGGAGGGATGAGTGATGATGAGCATTGTAGCATTTGAGCGACGATAATGAATTCCTGCTATGCGTTATTCAAAGACGTTTTGTTGAAATGAAATTTAAATGATGGATGCGACGGGAGTCTGACATTGGTCTGAATATACGCTTTTGAGATCAAGTGAACGGCTGTATGTGTTAGATACACAGCTGTACAAGTAAAAATCACGCACATGTCAAATCTAAACCTCTACCACAGAAAGGAAAAGAATACCATGTATAATAAAACAGCAAGGCCTCATCGAATTTCTAGTCACTAACCAAAACCCAAATTTACTACTCAAAGAAAGCCGGCATCCTCGACCCAGTATATGTGAAAGCTTCCTTCGCACCCCAAACTGTGTAAAGTGCTCTGTGCTTTTCACCTTATTATTATTATGTCCATGGCTCCAGCATCTCCTTGTTCACATAACCAACTATCTCAAACCCCGATCACAAATAAGGATAAGCAGGGACCTTTCGCAGTAAATCTTTCGGTTGAGTGGAATGGTGTTCAGAGTCGAGTGGGACCGACCAAGTGTAGCTTACCAACTTCGGTGTAGGGTGATGGAGGTCTTGATATACAGCTGAACTAGCAAGAGAATCTGAACGTCCATCTGGGGGAGTATACAAAGCTTCCAAGCATGTGGGGCGGATAGACATCCACATTCTACGGGTCAATAATATTTGGAGGGTAGTAACAAGAGCACTTCAAGCACAACCATACCATCGACATAACACCACAGCCCACCAACCATAATCACGCAAGATGCAAGCCTCACTTGTGAAAATCATGAAGACAAATCATAAATCATATCCATGTCAGCATCTAATACCACTCAAATACGGGTCTACAATCTCGTGCCCATGTTAACATGCACGGCCTTGACATTGCTGTAAGCCGCCAAGCCGGCCTCACCCAGCTCACGGCCAATACCACTCTGCTTGACGCCACCGAATGGGATTCTGAAGTCGGAGTCCTGAGAGCTGTTGATCCAGACCATGCCGGCCTCGATGCGCTTGGCGACACGGTGGGCGCGGTTGAGGTTAGTAGTGAAGACGGCGGAGCCGAGGCCATACGTGGTGTCATTGGCCATATCGATGGCCTCCTGCTCGGACTTGAAGGAGGCGATGACGCAGAAGGGGCCGAAGACCTCTTCGCGGTAGATCTTCATGGTGGGCGAGACGTCAGTGAAGACGGCGGGCGTAATGAAGAAGCCCTTGCCGTCGCCCACGTTCTTGAAGGCTTCGCCGCCCGACACGAGCGTGGCGCCCTCCGACTTGCCGGCCTCGACGTAGCTCAGCACGCGCTCGTATTGTGCCTTGGTCACTTGTGGGCCTTGGAAGGTGCTCTCGGCGAAGGGGTCGCCTACTACGGAGACGTCTTTGACTTGTGCTTTGAATTGCTCAACAAAGGTGTCATAGATGGTATCTTGAACGAGAATGCGGGATGTGGCCGTGCAGATTTGGCCCTGATTGGACATAATGCCAATATGAGCCCACTTGACGGCCTGGTCCAGTTCTGCGTCGTCAAAAACGAGGAGTGGGGACTTTCCACCAGTTTCAAGGGTAATGTTCTTCATGTTGATGGCAGCCATCTTCATGATCTCCTTACCGGTGGTGGTGGATCCGGTGAAGGCAACCTTGTCCACATCAAGATGAAGGGAAAGGGCTGCTCCAGCTTCACGGCCGTGACCGTTAATGATATTGACAACTCCTGGTGGGAAACCAGCCTCCTTGACGAGCTCTGCAAAATAAAGGACAGAAAGCGGTGTCTGCTCGGCAGCCTTAAGAACAACGGTGTTACCGCATGCAAGTGCAGGACCGAGCTTCCATGCAGCCATGGCAAGAGGATAGTTCCATGGAATGATCTGAGCACAAACTCCAATAGGCTCTTTCAGAGTGTATGTGAACTTATCAGCTCCAGTATCAATAACTTGACCGTAGATCTTGTCTGCATATCCTCCATAATACTTCAAAGTCGAAAGGACCTCGTTCACGTCCTCATTGAGAGAGACTTGATATGGCTTGCCATTGTCCCAGGTCTCAATGGTAGCAATAGTCTCAGCGTGCTGCTTGACAAGATCAGATAGCTTGACCATCAGCTCTCCACGGTCAGTGGGTGACATATCTCTCCAGCTTGGGTCCCTGAAGGCCTTTCGGGCAGCCTTGACAGCTGTATCAACATCGTCTGCAGTGGCAGCATATACTGAGGTAATTTCGGATTCATCGCTGGACACAGTAGGATGACATTAGCACTGGTTGATCAGGATCACCATGATGGCTATCTCTCTAGTTACATGAGTCTAATCACCTTGGATTGATACTAGCCAGCTTCTGCCCGTTGCTGCTCTTCACAAATTCATTGTTGATAAACAGACCAATTGGCTGGGTATATTTGCGGCCATTGGGAGCTGTGAGCTCAACATGGAGATCAGAGGAGGACATGTTTGACTTTGTCGTGATTGTTCTCGTGGGTGCGAGAGTGGGCTGTGGGGGCCGTTTGTTGGTGATGGTGAACGGCTGCCGGCGCAAAGAGTCTGGGGAATGATTTCTGTATGCGAATGGGATCGTTGTACACAAATTCCTGAGAGTAGGATTTAGCAAGTAGCGCGAAGACCGAGACTTGAAGAGATGCAGATGCAAGGACATGAGGAGAGAGGATGGAGGTGATTGTTTATATATGTGCATTTGATTTGGTTGTCTGCGATAACGAGTAAAGCACTCGAATCTTGCAATGATGGTCTGCCTGCATTGCATGTACTCTAGTGCGGGGAATGCTTTCACTCCACACAACCAATGCAGCTGTCAAGCTCTCAACTCAACATCAACATCAACAGCAACGCCAACGCCAACGCCAACGCCAACGCCAACATCGATACCAACATCAACATCGCCATGAGGGAAAGGATATACAGTAATACTTGAACTCTACACTCCACTTGCTTGGCAAGCGTATGGGTCTTCCCCACTACTGAAAGGAAAGCCGCTCGCCTACACGTCCCGAATCGGTATTGGTTTGTTTCTATAAGCCCAAGCAAACAGTCGTGGAGGAAATACCTGAGCATGGAGTGTAAGGAGTGAGAAGCTCCTCGCCCTCAGGGGTCGCCATAGTTCAATGGTCTAGTGCACATAGTTGTTTCTGAGTGGAGTGGTGGAGTGTACGCAGAAAGTTGACATTGACTCTGTCCTCTGTGTGACTACAATCACATCACCTGCTCACTCACGGTCAAGATATCACAGACCAGGCAAACAACGACATTTCGGAAAAAGAACTTTTGGAAAGGCAAGCCTGTTCCGGATCCAAAAATACCCAATATAAATACACATGCCCCGGCCGCCGAAGATTCCCTTGTCCTGCCCTTCGATGCCTATTCTACAACCAACTTTACACCCAAGTCCCGGCATTCCCACCGACCTAACATGGCCATACTATATACCAACCCCTATCAACAAAAAAACAAGAGCAAACAAAACTGTAACTGAAAAGCAAAGCAAAGCAAAAAAAAAAAAAGAGGTCCAATTTCCAAACAATAAAAGAAAGCAAAAACAAAACAGCAAAAGGAATTAGGGGTAACACGATGAAGAATGCGCCGCCAGGGGTATAATGTTATCAGTTGCCTGAAAAAAATGCTCTTTGCAGAAGAAGCAGTGGAGATTGAAGAAAAGAAAAAGTGTAAGTTAAAGGGAGGGAGGGTGATAGAGAAGAAAACCAAAAAAGAAGAAGAAGAAAAGGCAAATTGGAAAATGGAAAATGGAAAATGAAGATGAGAATGAAGTTTAAAATGAAAATGAAAAAGAAATGAATGACCAAAAAATTATTAGGGTACATCTATGATGATAGTTATATGCTATCCCCTTCCTTTTGTGATCCTATGTGCAGTGCAACGGGAGGGAAATTTCTTGATTTTATACAAAGGAAACACGTTTTTGCTGCTTCGTCCCCCACATCATCTTCGCTCTCGTTCGGACGGCGGTGGCGGCGCCTGCCAACTCCTACCCGGGTAAGGGTCGTAGGGCGCAGCCGGAAGAGTGGAGCTCATGGGCGAAGGGCCGCTCGTCGATACGGGACCGCTGTCGATGCGCAGAGGTGGTAGAGTTGTCACGGGCGGTCCGGGTCTGTAGGCCGGAGGAGCCGGTGGGAGACCCGACTGCGACGTATGCGAAAAGGCCGACATGCTCTCATATTCCTGGCCATCGGTCCTTCGCCGTCTTGATGGTCGGTCTGATTCCTCCTGGGGTCGCGGTGCTTGGTATGGTCCCGTCGATCTATCGACATTCACGCTGCGCGTCATCCTTGGACTAGGTGGTCCTCGCCCCAGCTCTCGATCGCCCGTGCTCCTGATAGCAATATCCCTGAATCGATCCCTCTCCCCTCTATAAAAATTCCGTTCTTGTTCCATCAACCCTACTTGTCTCAGCAACTGCTGCTTATCCTCTTCCAAGGCCCGATTATGTGTCTCCAATTTTCCAATCTGCGTATTTGCCTCTCGTTCTTTCTCCTTTCTGCGTTGTCTAAAACGCGCTGATGCTCCTGCGTTGCGCGCGCGCTTCTCGTCAGCTGACTTGGATGCAGAAGATGCATCAACAGGTACTTGATAGGTGCCGTCGGACGTGGAAAAAGTCATGAATTGATAGTTGGAGCTAGGTTGCGACGTGGAAGGACCGCTGATGGACGCGATGGAAGGACGATACGGACCTTCTGTGCCCACTTGACTCCCTTGAGGACCACTCCCTGGCTGATGCGATTGCGCGAATGTTGAGCCGGAAAAGTATGAAGAAGTATTTGATGATTGTCCAAGAGCATGCACGTTCGCGGGAGATGTTTGAGTCGAAAGACCGTATGAGGAATAAGAGCCACTGGGACTTGTGCTTTGCGATTTCGGTTCCGGAGGTTGCGCTTGCATCGCAAGACCTTCTCGTCGATTCAAGGGTATTGCGGATGCTGATGAGGGATAGGATGCGCGAAGTGTCAAGGATCCTGGCACGTCTGATACTGGCATTCTGCTGGGATCTGCAGTATATCTGCGATCCCTTGGGCCTCCGTAAGGTGTTCGAGCCGGGTCAAGAGATTCCATGCTCGGATGTGCCCTCAAACTTGGGGACATTGGTGTCAATATGCGACGCGCCTGAGATGCGCCTGCTGACTGTGGATCCGACGGTCCAGAAGTGCTCGTTGTCGACTGCGCGCCATATGCTGTGGACACAGAAGATAACGAAGGGTATCGCGGTATCTGGCCGAGCTGGGGGCTGCCTCTCATGCGCAAATCCGGACTACTTGTCGGTCCAGCATCTGACGGGTTCAAAATTGTGTGTACGCCTATCGTTCGGGAAGATGATGAAGAGTTCATGGTCTTTGAGTCGCTTCCGCCCTCTGCTCTATCCGAGGAGGAAGCCATGCCCGTGAAGGATGTCTGGCGTGATAAATGTTGCTCTTGAGCATGCTGTTGTTGCATATCCGTTCGATCCGCCATCCCATGCCCGCCATGGCCTTCATCTCGGAGTCGCACAGGCGGTAGAATTATTCTCTGGCCCTCTGTCGGTGAGCGAGATGCAGGACGAGACGCAGATGGCCGCTGCGACATCGAGTCCTGGTCCCCTTGCCGCTGGACGTCCCCAGGACCGGAACATTGACGTTCTCCGGTCCCTTCCCAATTCCTTTGAGCGCTATATAGCTTTGTGACGAAGTTCGACAGGCCTTTTTCGAGCTGACCGGAAGAGAATGACTTTGTTGATTGATGGCGAGACGAGCCTGCTTGGATGTCCGGGAGGACAGAGGGTGCAGGTCTCTTGCTCAGCGAAAAGTTCAGAGGCCCTTGTACAGCCAGGACGAATTTATATGGTGAGAAGAATCTCCCGCAACTTGACTGGGCGATTTCTAAACACCTGTTTTGAAAAAGAAAGACAAAAAAAGAGAAGCAGAGAAAAATGGTCCAATCCGGAAATCCACGTTCCACAAACAATTAGCAGTTCACCAACCAAACAATCAACAAATGAAGGCAAGAGCTAGCTGTGAGACGGGGAAGATGGGCGTATTATATATATCGGCAGGGATGCTGTGAGGTCTGCTGGTGATGGAGGTCGCCTTCAGACGTGGAAGTTCGATGCAACGCAAGATGATGTATGGATCAGGATAACTGGCGCAGACTGGCGCACTTGTCTGGGGGGTGGTGAAGAATAATATAGGAAAAGTAGACAGAGCACCAGAGAGACAATGTACAGATAAATAATTCGCTGGGGAACGGACCAGTGATACAGCTGATGGATTGACCGGGGGGGCTTGTGACTTGAGTGGGCAGCGATGTTGATGGCAATGTTCAAAAAGTGAGCTCAAGCTCCCTCTTTCTTTCTTCCTTTCTTTCTCTCTCTCTTTCTCTCTCTCTCTCTCCTCTCTACTTTTTCTTCTTCTTTTTTATTATTTCTCCGTCTCTCTCTCTCTTCCTCACTCTCTTGTCTTTCTGAAAGCTCCTCAGTCTGTGCGTGTGTCTTTTTTCTGTCACTATATCCGTTTTTGTGTCTTTCGCATTCGCATATGGCCCGAGTGGCTTTCTTCAGATGGAGAGTAACTAACAGTCTTGGGAGCTCTGAGCGTGTATGAAAGTAGATAACAGAGTGTGTACAGCGGTCCAGCGAAATTGAGAGTGAATAATAGTAACAGCGGTGCTGGGCAGTAGTAGTTCGTGAGGTAGCAGGTAGTCAGTCGTTCTACCTAGTGTTCCAGGTCATTTTTCTGGACCACAAGGACCAGAGTGAATAGCACAGCCAGCGGAAGGGCACAGGGCAGCAGTGGCAGCAGTAGCAGCAGAAGCTGTACTACTGTACTGTACTGTACTTGGTGGTAAGGGTAAGGGTAGGTATGTATGGGTAAGGTATTGGTAAGGTATGGAACAGCATGGGATGAGATGGGATGGGAGGGAATCAGGATCAGGATCAGGATCAGGATTGCTCGGGTGGTCAATGTACGCAGACAGTTCCGAATGAGAGCTCCATGATGAGATGGAAAAACCATGGCCCCTGCTGATGGAGAGAGGTCGCTGTTCCTACCTGCGACAGGCATCTGATGGTGCTTGGTGCTTGGTGCTTGGTGCTTGGTACTTGGTGCTTGATGCTTGATGCTTGGTGGATGTCTGATGTCTGATGTCTGGTGTCTGATGCCTTTGAAGCTAGATTGCAGGCTCATGGCGCTTGACTCCAATAGGTAGCATATTGACTCTGAAGGGTATCTTCGTTACCCTTCCCTCTTCACCCGTCCACCTCCAAGCTCGGTCCCCACGTCGCCTCATCTCACCGCACATGGAGCACACAGCGCCTCTCTGACCAGAGAGAGGGCCTACCTAGGGCCCAGGTACTGTGTACACATTATGAGCAGGGGAGGGTGGATGGTCGAGCCAAAGGCAAAGACACAGCATGAGTCCAGCGCGCTTTCGCGCATGGGTCTGGGGCTGCAATGAACAGACAGCGGCAATAGCTGAGAAGCCAAAGCAGGACCAGGGCTTCGAAGAGAGGTAGGTAGGTAGGTAGGCAGAGTACGGAGTAGTACTTGGGAAGCCATTAAAACAAAACGAAACAAATCAGAACAGAACAGAAAAGACACACCATGGGGCCTAAGAGGTCGTGAAGAACGAGTGAGTACCGAGTGAGTACTTACTACTGCATAGCTCTCTTGTTACTTTTCCCTTCTTCGGCGCGTCCGCTTCTTCTTGTTCTTCGACTTCTTCGACTTCTTTGCACCGAACAATACCTGACCTGACTTAGAAGCATTAGAACGAGCCTTAGAACGGTCCCAAAAGCTAAATCCCTACCTTGGTACCTCAAGTACCTACTTCGTACGGGCGGCAGTCATTTGCCCGACAGGCTCAGGCTCAGGCTCAGGCCATCCAGCTCACCAGCTCGCCTTGTTGATGAATATGTACATGGCTCATGGAGGCTAGATCAACCTTGTCCTCATTCATATTTCCGTGCCGATGTAGAGTAGTGCTACTGGCATTTGGTGAGTGTTGCACTAAGTCGGAGCTGCAGTGGCTGGGTACGACCGGTAACGACTAACAGCTTGTCACTGGCAAGACTGAGGGGCACGGGGTTCATGAAAATCTGGGAGCAAATGTCTACCTACCTATGTTTGGGGCGATGGCGTTGAACGGCGGTACTGGGCGGTACTCGCTTCTCTCGCTCTCGGATTGTTCCATCCTGTTCCAATTGTTGGTCTTGGTCTTGGTCTCGCTGTCGATGTCGATGTATTCATAGCTCCGTAAGGGTAGAATAGAGTCTTCCGCAGGTACGAATGTTCCGTGAGTGTGGATTGTTCGTTAGGTACTAGTTTCTGCCAGGTAAGTCGCAACATGTGTATCAGGGAGGTAAACAAATACCCTTTGTACTGTGTGTATAAATAATGGAATTATACGCGTCAATGTCTCTGTGTGGAGTGCAAAGTGCAAAGTGTAAAGTGTGAAACGTAAATTGTGAATTGTAAACTGGAAACTGTAAACACATGTGGCTTCTCGCAATCGTTGCCGACCAGCGAACGAGTGATATGAGACCCTCCCTCACTTACTGCTATGGTTTCCTTCATCTGTTTTCTCTCTCCTTTTCCTTCATTCTTCTGTTTTCCGATTTCGTTCTTTCCGTAAGGGGGTGATATGGGAATGAGTGTCGAGCCTCCGGGGATAAGAATGGCATACGCGCCTCGGACACAGCTACGGTACCAGGGTAACAAAAGTTCCCGAGTACGGGAGTGAGCCACGTTTGGGCAGCGAAGGAGCTGAAGGGCGTTTAATGACGAATGGCGAAATGAAGAACTAGCAACTAATATGGCGAGTGACTTGATGAAATTTACGAAATGGTAGCAAGTCGAGTGAAAGTGGCTGAATACTTACTCCGCGGGTTGATATAATATGATCAAATATGTATGTACATATGTACTGGACTACGTATGTATGGGTACTTTCATACATGTTTAAATTGCTTGCTTTAAAGATGATGGGTTTGTACTGTACTGTACATAACAATGATATATGAAAAAGAAATACACAAATCATGTTTCATGTCTCGGGTTTCATGGACGTATATGAATATGTAGCATTTACTCAAGATATTAGTTCATGATAGAGAAAAGGAAGTACAATATTGAAGATGTATCTATCTACCAGCGAGCATAGCCAGTCGTCTCTAGATACTAAGTTTATAATACCTAGAACATAGTCGTTACCTCGAAAGTATACCTAGCTTCACTTCTTCTCCAACTGATCTGATGTAAGGTTTGTGGTTCTTGAGATTGTGACATTGAAATGTCATAACGTACATTGGTCTTATCATGATCCTATGATATCTGATGCTCTGATGTTAAAATTGACTAAAGTGTAAGGTTTAGGAAAAGAATTCATCACACACATTAGTTGGATGATTGGATATCTGCGTAGTACATACATACATAGGTAGCCAGTCGTTCACGTATCCCAGGTAGAATCTCGAGTCATCTTTCCCTTCTCCTGCCCCTTCTCCTCTCCCCCTCCCCCCTTTCCCTGGCGTTTAACTGCTTACCATGTCGTTGGCGTTGTGTGGCACGCCCATGCATGCATGCACACTCCTTTGCTGAGTACATGTACATAAGTAGTGGAGCATATGGAGCGTGGAGAATGGAGGAGGAGAGGCAGTCGGGACAGACAAGCTGTGACGGCCAACACTTCTCTCTCTCTCATTCGTCCCAGCAAAGGATATGGCCGCAGCGCGGAAGACGGGTAGTCTTGCATGTAATAGCTAACAGCTAAGGGTATGCACGTACATATGATACTTAGATGTATTCGTACATATGCATGCTTGCATGGCTAACGACTACGAGTGACGACTAGTATTCTAGAGCAAGAGGTCTGAAGAGAAGATCCAAGGAAGGCCAGAAAGCAAGTGCGGAACTTTGTATCAATTAACAGCGGGCCCTCACGACGCCATTGCCATCATCGTTGAGTTTCGTTATCATCCTCAACAACAGCAACATGAGAATGAGAATGAGAATCAAACCGAAAACGAAAACCACACGCGTGCCCGACGGAATGTATCCACTTACCCTACTCACTAGAATAATACTTACCACTGTCCATGTTGTATGGAGTAGCGTCGTGGCGGGAAGACAACTCCACCATGCACAACTTCATCCATGATCCACAATCCAAGTCGAGTCTCAATCAGTCCTTCCATCGAATAGAGAATCGAATCCATCAACCGTCAACTAGAACTCAAGCCATCACGCCATCAATTGTACGTATTAGTGTTCGTACAGTGCGAGAATACAAGCTACAGATCACAAACTTACAATACCAGGTATCCTATGTTATCAGTATCCTATTAATCCCGCTCATATGTATGTTCTGTACATAATATCATCAACAATCAAAGCCCCCGGACCCTCCACCGACATCCACATCCACATCTACAAATCCACAAACGGATTCAGACGCACACTCACACACGCTTGCAGCCGAATCAGGGCACGGAACAGACAAAAAGTCTGTCAATCAGGTCAGGACTGGCCCCGTCCGATCTACGATGGGCTCGCTCCAGCCCCCAAAGCAAGTTGAGAAGGGCAGGGCATGCATAAGGTAGGATACCTAAGTAGGTAGGGAGCCAGGTTTTGCAACAGGCGGCGTAATTAGGTACGGAAGAGCGAGGGGAGAAGGGCTTCCAGCTTCCAGCTTCCAGCCTCTAGTCTCTAGCCTCCAGCCTCCGACCCTCAGTGTCCAGCGTCCAGCAGCCTCCAGCACGGCAGTTGATGGAAATCCATGAGTGTCAAATACCTAGCTACAGTAGCTGCAGAACTGGAAAGCTCTCTTTCGGATGTGATAGGTACCGTAGGGTGGGTATCCACAGCACAACGCGCACGAATTCGGCCTTGCGATGTCAAGGGAGTGCATAGGTAAGGTAGGAGTGAGTTTTTAGGGTAGACTGGGCTGTTGACGTGACATCTATTCTGTGTACGGACTTGACACATATTGTGTACAGTATTCATACTTACGTAGAACACATGTCACGAATCGGTATGCATGGGATGCTTGCTAGAGAGGACTCAAGTGTATTTTAAGACTTGGACGTGTGATACATTTCTAGCCAGAGAAAAGTGTAAATGGGTATCACTCAAAGCAGAGGAGTTCAGAAGTACAACAATTCATCAAAACACACTGCGATGCGTAAGTTGATAGATATCGCGTGCGCGGAGTCCTCCAGAACTTCATGTTATTTGTTACCGTGCTAATTACCCATCTTCGACTCCCAGGCACTCCACTCCGCACCTTCGGACAAAGGTCCGAAGTACGACGAGCACAACCAGGGCCCTACCCGTGCTTTCGTTCTCCAGGTTGGCGAGGCCAAGCTCGCACATCGCTTTTAGACTACCTACCTGGCATACCTAGCAACTCAAATCACCCAGCAAGTCCACAACAACATGGCCAGATCAGTTGGAACTGATATCAAGATTGACATGCCTCCGCTCTATTTATATCCCGAACCTCAAGGACATCTCCCTTCCAGAAGAGATAGGAATGTGCTGCCGTGAGAGCTGAGACTCGATAATTCTCCGCGCGCCGCGTTAGCGGTCCGGATACCGAAATCTCAAACTCTACCTCTACGGACACAGGTACGTACACGGGCAGGTATATAGATAGATATGCACATATATCGACAACGAAAGCATCTTCCAGTCCCAGGACTTCAAGCGGCCATCAGATAATCCCCATTGGTCTTTCAAATCGACGCTTTGCGGGGGGGATCTGTTGTTCTCTCGAGGGCGTAGGGGGTTCTCAAAGGGGGGCATCTTTTAATGTTTCTTCGCATCTGCAACGGGAAGCGTGTGTATCTCTATCGTCCTTGGGGTGAGGTTGTCCTCCATGTTGTCGCCGACTTGAGATGTTGCCGATCCTCGCGGACCATTGATGGGTAGGGTTTGACGGGGCATGTGAGATACTGGAGTGTGAGGAGGGTGATACTCTATGATCAAAATGAAACTGAGGGAAGGGAAAGATCTAAAGAATGGTAATATCGTAGAATATCTTGAAATATCAAAAAAGTATTGCTGCTGCCACAAGGGAGTGGATTATTCGTTATGGTAAACTTAGGAATAGGTAGGTAGGCTACTTCATTTGCTTGGTATTGACCCGCTATCGTACATAATCGCCCCGTTAAAGCCCACCTCCATCGTGTCAAGGTTAATGTTAATGTTAATGTAGAATGGATGTACAACTATGCAAGTCGTGGCATATGTAGTACATGGCAAAGTCATGAAGAATTGCTAGCTACCTGGGCAAGAGAGGCGCTTTGAAGTCGGGAATATCAATAATTGGTGATGACTGGCAAATGGAGATAATGTTGATGGCCAGAACGCAGAAAATAATGTCACTGTTCAAGTCGGATGAGAACTGTATTTTCAGGATTATCATTCATGCTTTGACTTGCTTGTTTGTTGTTGTCATGGTCAATATTCTCATGCATTATTTATTGCCTATGCTATGCTATGCCATGCTATATTCTTCTCTTCATTGCCCGTCAACATGTACTACCTCACGAACAGAGTAGAGGTATCGAAACCCTGCCATCCAACGACAGCAATAGAACCGATTCAACACATGAGGCTGATCATAATGCATACCTACACACCTCCACGGCGAACATCACTCCCTCACTCATAGCCCATCGAAGTCGAGGACCATGCAAGACCAGTCCGCCTACTGTCCACGCAGACATGGAAAAGGTCATGATAACAACTTCAGTCGCCTTCATGACTTCGGAAATCCGCCCTTGGACCGCCTCAACTGCCTTGATCTTCGCCGGTTCACTGCCAGACAGGCAACAGCATGAAGATCATGATACACAGTCGTCGCTTGTGGAGGAGCAGGTGAAGGTGAAGGTGAAGGTGATCGTGCTCGTGCTCGTGCTCATCGACCGAGGCTCCTCTGAATGATATGCAATATCGAGATACCCTGCCATTAGTTTGTCCGCCGAGAAACACTCTACTTATTACTCTACTCCTGACGACCACGACAACAACCACGACATCAACCACGACATCAACCACGGAGAATTTCGTGCTTCGCGTGGGCGCGCGAGAGGGTGTGGTAGCGCCTTCACGGGCTTGACACCTTGACTCTCCGTCTTTGCCGCCTGGTTGATGCATAATAATTGCGTTCTTGTGCTCTACGATGCCTACATACATGTTCATGTGGATGAACAGCATGATGATGCATGATCATGACTGGAACAGACATGTTCTATGGAAGGAGCCGCAGTTGCTTACGCGCTTGGAACGAAACCCAGCGTCCGGGTTGTCCCAGGGATTCAGATTCGGACTCGGATTCACCTATACATAAATATCACGGGGAAGCAAGTTGTGTCTCGAGGTCTGGTCTATATTGGAACATTCTACGGCAGCAGCTTATCAAGTGCCTTATGAATTGGATATGAAATGCCTGCTCATGGGCGACTCCCGTCTGGTTGTGGTATCTTGTGGGGATCCTGTGTGTTCAGACCTGAATCGATATGCCTCGGCGGCTTACCTACTTACCTGGGTATATCAGAATATATGCCTGAAGATGATGATAATGCTGATGGGAATTCATAGCGGGCAGGATCAAAAGTCAGACAACACAGCACCACAGGGGGATTTAGCTCGTAGAATACCTATTAAAAAAGGATACGATTTGTCCGAGGCGACGGTGACGACTGAGTGAACTGTATGCACTCAACCAGACACCACGAATACCTCAAACATCGAGCATCGAGCATCGAGCATCGGACAATACATCTGTGAGGCAGAAGGCTTGATAGAAGAAGAGGCACAGGAGAGGCACCTATCATGCAGGCCGATCTTTCGTATTGACGAATCATGCATCGATGAAAATAGCTGCCCCCAGCTAAAATACTTTAATAGTACCGCACATCGATTCCTTGTGCAGCCGCCAATTTCCAACTTCCAATTTCCAGCTTTCAATATGCGATATGCAATATCCTATATGCAATGTCCAATATCCAATATCTAATATCCAATAAACAATATGTATATGTATATGTTATATAATATCCAGATTCCCGATACTCTCAATTATGCCTCATGCGCATACCCATACGTACATGCACTTGATTCAATCATAGCTACTACTACTACTACTACTACTCATCGACGATTCAAACAATATCAAACCCGGCTTTCTACTCACTACTCTTGCTTTGTCTCTCTTCCCCCCTCTCCCCCTCTCCCTCTCTCTCCCTCCCATATGCATCATATATATGACCGAGCGGCGACGCAAGTATTGCTCGCGTGCATTCTTCCCGATATCCCGGAAAGTCCACGAGATTTCCAAGGTCAAGGCAGGCGAATTCAATCTGGACCCCGTGTTCGTGCTGATGCTGGGCCAAGCCAAGGCAGGCCAGTTGCTCCGTGCTCGATATGTGATTTTGTGGATATGTGGTTATGTGAATGGATGATGCTATGTATGTACTATGTACGTGTGTTTGTTATGCCGCAGTGTCACTTCTCTCCTCAATGCCCTTCTCCTGCTTGCTTGCTTACTTGCTTACTTGCTTACTTGCTTTTGCCTGCGACATCTCGGTCTCAGTGAGATGCTGGTGTTAGTGCTGGTGGCAAGTCGAGTCGATATTTGCTTCACTCTTGAAGACATGGCCGTCGATGAGAAGTATCATTGTGAAGCTGACTCGCTCGCTCGCTCTATCTGTCGTCTTTTCTCCTCCCCTCCCCCCCTCTTCGCCTTCCCCCTTCCAGTTTCCCGTTCCTGTTCTTTTGCCTCCTCCGTGTGTCTTCGAGCTTGAATCAATGGTCGCATATACTTTGCACATCTCGACACTACTTCCTCACTCATATGAATCCAAGCTCTGGCATGTCTGCCGGACTCCACCAGAGGCACAGGGGACTAGGTCATGATCACTGAACACACCATACTCGTACATACCATTCTAGACTCTCTGGTGTTTTGTTCTGCCAATGCAACGTGTGGGGTCTTGAGCTTTGAACTCCAGTCTTCAGTCTCCAGTCTCCAGTCTCCAGTCTCCAGTCTCCAGTCTCCAGTCTCCAGTCTCCAGTCTCCAGTCTTCAGTCTTCAGTCTCCAGTTTCCAAACTCCAGTCTCCAGTCTTCAGTCTTCAGTCTTCAGTCTCCAGCCTCCAGTCCTCAGGGAGACATCTCGAATGTACGGGCTAGCCTATTCTATCCCTGCGCGCGCAAACTGCATGTCTTGGGTGAGGGAGCTTGCACGCTCGCTCGCCCTCACAGTCTCAGGAATCCCAGAACAAAAGTGATTCACCACCACAAGTCCAAAACCAACATCGGTTGACGGCAGCACAATGAGATGCAGTAGTTTCGCCCATCAAACATCACCTATGGTAGGGGACTCTCGGGCTCACGCTTTCTTTCAAGATGTCACTAGGCATGTCCCTATTTACAAGTGAAAGCAAAATAAGGTAGGGGACTGTGGCTCGGTACGCTACGGGGCCCTGGAGGCTGAAGTCGGCGAAAAAGCACGGAAGGGAACAGGGTAAAGGTCGTGCTTCATATTGATCTTCTACATTAAGCACAAGGTAGAGGTACTCTCTCTACTTACTTAGCATTGTCATTGACTATTCTGCTAGGTAGTCATATCTCACCCTTCATCTTCATCTTCGTCTTTATGTTCATGTTCATGTTCAGACTTCGTACTATTACAGAACACCACCACGAATCGGTTTTACTCCCTTCATAGTGGTATGAATATGCTTCTCTTCGCACAGGAATTTGCATATCCTTACGCCGTAGACATCATGCATAACTCCTCATCGAAACATA
Organism: Xenosphaeropsis pyriputrescens; assembly: GCA_022609375.1. Classification (NCBI taxonomy): domain Eukaryota; kingdom Fungi; phylum Ascomycota; class Leotiomycetes; order Phacidiales; family Phacidiaceae; genus Xenosphaeropsis; species Xenosphaeropsis pyriputrescens. Next base: position 184,145 of record JAGKQE010000056.1, read on the forward strand.
AGGTTCCTTGGAAGCCCACCATGGCCGAGGCCCCTTCTCAGACAAGGTCTTCGATGTTAGCACCTTAGAATGAGGGAGACTTCTGAAGCCCGGTCTGCAACAAGCTCCATGGGCCTGAGCAAATCGTCCTTCTCTGAGACACCAACCTACTTACCTGCTCGTGGATCTTCATCGACCTCAACGTTCTTCCTTCACTAGAATACGTGCTGTGTACCTAAGCCGTCGAGCTCCATTTCGAGGGCCGAGATTGGCTGTCAAGGCGCTGATGCTTTCAGACTACCAAGATACATACACCGCCCCAGTAGTGCTGGTTATGATGCAACTGAAGGGATCTACAGTCATTGCGGCCTTAATGCCCCTCATACCTGGACTTGGACGTCTTCATTCTTGAGAAGCCTGGTGAACTTTGTTACATGGAGCCTGTCTCCGTATCAGAAACTGAAGCTCCCTTGGCTGAGCATTGCTATGGGGAGGGGCCAGAAATTGAAAAGATCTCCAGAAACCTGGATGTCAAGTTCAATTATGCCTCATGACCTCGAAGCTTTGATCTTCTTGTAATGGGGTTCATGGTCACTTGCAGAGATTGAAGAGCAGAGCCCAGATCCTCATGTCAACAGCAGCGCATTCTTACACGGATCATCCATCACCAGTTCGGGAGACTCATACAGTCAAAGAAGAAAGACAGGAATAATGGTCGCTGTACCAACCTTTGTTACTACGGCCAAGGATGTCTTTCAACTTCCGCCACTATCAAACAGTAAACTCCCCGCAGAAGTATGGCAACATATCTCGGGTGCCTCGTGTTGCAAATCACAGCGATTTTGAGATAAATCAGAGACTGAAACGGCGATTCTTTTCCTCAATGGCCTCATCGCCGCAATGACCTACCTGGCGCTGCATTGCACGCAGAAGAACCTCTTTTTGTCTCGATCTCAGAAAAGCATGAACCCCTTCCATTGGATTGGCATGGCATGTCTTACGAATTCTTCCGTGCCTTACAGAGCATGGGATGAGCATCGCATCTTCACCAAAGAAAGCCTTGGCGCCGGTATTTGCGGGTTTCAAATCTCTTTCCAAATCAAAATGCAGCATTTGATACTGACCTCCGCGTCATCTGGAGCGGTCTTGCTGCGCTTCATCGACGATCGAGTGCGATGGATATTGGCCACTGTGGCCGCCTTCACCTCTCTTTTTTTCTTCTCGTTTCCTTTCCATATCAATCAAAGATACCGTGGGCCTTTACGAACTTCTACCTTCTGGATTGATGCTCGCCACACCCCCTGCTCAGCTATGCCCTCTCACGGTGTCGCCGGCATGTGTCAACCATAGGTAATGTCAATGCAGCAGCGTCTGTCAACCCAGTTGGCAGGGCAGGGCAGGGCAGGGCAGGGGGGCACCAGGGCATGCCACGGACAAGTAAAAATGGCTGATATGTAGTCTTCCATCATCACCAAAAACCACAGACGCATTTGGGCTTCCTGATCCATGACTGAAGCAGGACGAACAGACAAAAAGTAGTAATGCAATCGCCAATCAAGCAGGCTGTGCTATCAGAATCAAAAACAAAGTGGATTCGGCTCCCTTTTACGTTGTTGGGGTAGTTATACATACCACCACACTATACCCATAAAAATATATATCCCACCTATGATTTGGGGCCTTCTGAAGCTGACAGCTGAGGGTCTTCTGGTCCGCCTTGACCTGCGCGTGAGAGGCCCCTCAGTCACTCCCTAGGTACGTTCATTAGGTACCTAGTCACCTTACTGTGTACCCATTCTGTACTCTTTACGGCTTACGGTTCACCCACATACAAAATCGACCGTGCGCGCAGTGCAGTGCATTGCATTGCATCTGCATCGCATAGCATATCATTTCCGCAGAATCAGTGGAGGGCTCCAACGATGTGTATTATTTACATTCAGAGCCAGGCATGATTTACTTATTCAAATTGACTTATTTCCGATGCAGAGAGATGCTCAGTTCATGTTGATGAATCTTCTCTATCATCGACGGCTCTGGGGGCAACATATAATATGATAGAGAATATCAATCAATCATTCTCTCTCTCTCTCTCTCGTTCGCTCTTTCGTTAATCCCGCACTTTGGCCCCGCTACACTGCACAGCGCCGCACAGCGCCGCTCCGAGCTGCAACTCCTCGATCCTCGGACAGGCAAAAGATGTTAATGCCCTTGCCTCAACCCCATACTTGCACATTGCTCTCATCCCATCCCATGGCCCTGGGTAGGTAAGCCTTCACTGCCGGCGTCAGCTTATGTAGGGGCCCTCTAGTCATCTACCCATCTACTTTACATATCTCTCCATCTACACATCAGTCCATCAGCCCATCTCTTCGACTCTCCATCTCTCCATCTGTTTATGCCCATCTCCTTTCTGCATGCCCGACTGCCTGCTTGACAGGTATGGAGTCGGGGGGGGGGGGGGGGGGGGGGGGGGGGGGGGGGGGGGGGGGGGGGGGGGGGGGGGGGGGGGGGGGGGGGGGGGGGGGGGGGGGGGGGGGCGGGGGGGG